>CM034704.1:15277425-15288198 GCA_020142125.1 Phrynosoma platyrhinos
CTGCAACATAGACTCCAACCATACATGGAGAGAGAAATCCTAGCGGTCTAAGTGAGGTTCAGGAAAGGAAGAGGAATGAGGGACCACACCGTAAATATACGATGGCTAATGGAGTGCACCAGGGAATTTCAAAAGAAAATCAGCATTTGCTTTATAGATTACAGTAAAGCTTTTGACTTCATAGATCATAAAAGGCTATGGAATGCCCTTAAGGACATGGGAGTGCAAACACATCGGATAGTCCTGATGACGAATCTGTACTCAGAACAAGAGGCTACTCTCAGAACAGAATATGGAGAAACAGAAGGGTTCCCAATTGGCAAAGGAGTCAGACAAGGCTGCATCTTTTCACCCTATCTGTTCAATTTGCATGCAGAACATATAAGAAAAACAGGCTTGGATACAGAAGAAGGAGGAGTTAAAATATGAGGAATGAATCTCAAAAATCTTAGATATGCTGCTGACTCCATAGTACTAGCAGAAAACCTCACAGACCTGGAACACCTACTAATGAAGATCAAAGAAGAAAGTGCTAAGGCAGGCTTAACGTTGAACATGAAGAAAACAAAAATAATGACCATTGAGGACCTTCACAAGTTCAGCCTAGACAATGAAGAAATGGAAATAGTAAAAGAATTCCCATACCTGGGATCAAACATTGATAGAAATGGAGACTACAGTCAGGAAATCAGAAGACTAAGAATGGGGAGTGTGGCTATGAAAGAATTAGAAGAGATTCTAAAATGAAAAGTTCCTGATACATTAGGAGGCTGGGATAGATCTGAGGGTGTTTAAACAAGAGGCCACATTCTGATACAGATGGGGTGGAGATGAATGGAAAGAGCCTGAGGGATTCAGAAAGGTTTTAAGGAAGCCATACAATTTATACCATAATCAAGACCCAGAGCTTTGTGTTCTTAACTTTTAAAAGTTACTCTCAGATTTTTGTTCTTCATCACTTATTAAATCACAAAAATAATCTATCCTACCAATCTGATCAAAGCTACCAACCCCATGTAAACATTTGCCATTTTTTTTTTCATTGAAAACAGGAACCTCAGAATTCTCACCTATTTAGCTCCTGGTTAAAAACTATTTAACCTCTTCATTCTTGTTGACTGTATCCCTAGTAGATGAAATTTCTATTAATGCTGTCCCAGTTAAATAAATAGTCACTGTCACTCACACACATTTGGCTCAATTGGCTTCTTGGGAGAATTCTTAATAATTACAGCCATCCCAATTAAGTCCATCCCATTAGATGAAGTATACAATATTATCATTTTATTGCCATCTGTAAAGTAGTCCCACTCTGTACTATGGAATTATTAAGGCACAACATAAACTACATTCCCAGTGAACATTTTACTGGCTGACCTTGGCAAAATGGTGACACTGGCCTATTGACTTGATAGCACTTGGTACATCTTTGGAGGCAATCATGATTACTTTTCAGAGCTTGAGGAATACAATGTAATTTGATTTGGCCTTCTTTTGATGGTGTTGCTCTACTCTGTTGACATCAACACATTTGGATTTTTTTAAAGAAAGAAGGAAGGAAGTTTTTTAAAGAAAAAAGAAAGAAAGAGAAGTTACTTTCACTCTGTTGAGGTTTTTTTGGTTAATAAGAATGATACACTCATGATTTTTGTAGCGTAAATTGACTGCTGTTTATTTCTCTCTACCTAAAGAGGTAGGTAGGTGGATGGATAGATAAATAAATAAATGCTCAATAAACATATTTAATAGTTCTTTCAAGAGCTCAGAAGAATTACATTTTGGATCACAATCCCCAAATACTCCAACCAGCACAGGCACTGGGCATAGTGGCTAGGAGATACTGAAGTTGCAGTTATGTGGATTAGGGGATCACATATGAATCAGGTGATTTGAGAGTACATTTTTATCGAAGCCACCTTGGATCCTGGCCTGTGAGAAAAGTAGTATATAAATAAAGTAAATAAACAATAAATAAAATAAATACATGTGCATGCCCAGCAACCCCATTCTATCAAACCACTGTTCCCATTTCCAAGCTCCTAAAAGGAAGTGACAATAAGGGACAGCATTGTTATGATGGTAGAAGTAGACATGGGATGCATTTAGATTGTAAAAATAATGCATATTGACATGGATTTGATTGCCATGTCTCTATTCTACAGAATCCTGGGCTTTGTAGTTTTTTGCGGCACCAGCACTCTTTGGCAGAGGAGGCTAAAGACCTTGCAAAACTTCAAAGCCCAGGAAACTGTAACCATTTAGCAAATTCAAACAAAAATCAACCAAACAGTAATACTTTTATTGGCCAACCAAAATGTACAATATACTTGTTGCAAGCTTTTGAAGCTCCACTGGCTTCTTCATCAGGCAAGATGTTACAAACCAAACAGGAGAAATGTTTGGTGGATTTTTGTTTGAATTTACAAATCCCAGGATTTCATAGGATAGCACTATAGCACTTAAAGCTATACAGACCAACAAAGTGCTTCACCAACCACCAACCACAACTAACCAACAACAGGGATTTTGACCCTCTTGGTAACATGTGACATCCCAAGTGCCTGTTGCATCGGGCCTCCCATGATGCATACCTGGCTGGTCTCACCTACTGTGCATGTTGCATCAGACCTCCCATGATGCACAGCTTTCCAAATGCTGACTCATGCACCTGCCACTTGAACTGTAGTAACCCTGTTACCATTGCTCCAGTTCCTTTCAGTGGCCACATCCATGTCATTTTTCAGACCAGGGTGCCACATGGTCTTGACACACCTATAGGTGTAGATGCACATATGGTCACAGTCCAGAACTCAAATATTGGGGGGGTTGCAGACTGCCAGAAATAGTGCAAATTTAGTCCACTTATAGGGTTAGGGTTAGGGTAAGGGAATCATGGGATCTGTATTTTATTGTGACACCAGAGCTATCTGACAGAGAAGGCTCAATGTCTCAGAAAAAAACCCAATTCCCATGACTCCCTAGCACTAACCCTAACCCTAAAAGTGGACTCAGTATGAACTATTTCTAGCAGTCTGCAACCCCCCATTAACTCTTCATGGGAAGGGAATGGCTGAACATGTTTTTTGTCTTTCACACTGCTGATAACATGATGACTCAAATCCTGTTGGTTAGTCTCAACTAGAGAAGACTCAGTTGGTGAATGGTGGGTCAACATTTATGTCAATCCGAATGAATGAGTGGGTCTTCTCTAGCTGGGACTACCAGTAAGATTCAGGTCACTATTCAAATTAAAATTTAAAAGCCTCTAAGTATGAGAAGAACCTAAGCTTGAAGGGCAAACACTCTGTGTTTCTGCATGAGCTGGACATACACTGGAGCACTCAATTATCTAATCATACAGATTCAGGGTCATAGCAGAATTACAATGCATAATTGGTTTGCATGACTCTTGACAGAAGATAGGACATAGCTACAGGCTATGATGGCTTTAAAAGGGAAATAGACCTGGGATATGAAACCTAGATGTTACCTAGATACTGTTAGCCATAACAGCTAATGATGCAGGATGATGGGAGCTGAAGCCAAGCAATGTCTAGGGAGCCATAGGTTTCCCCACCCCAATGTAGACAAATCCATGGAGGAGGAGAAGACTCCATGGAGGAGGAGAGGAGTTTTCCATAAATTGAGCCCTGTGTCATCAAAGGGATTATGATTATGATATTCTTCACTGGAGGCAACAGTGCAGAGAAATATTTCCCTAATTCCAGCTTCTGGACTTCTAGGAAGCCTTCATGTGGACCTGGATGCTTGCCTTGATGATCTAGTAGGCTTGTCAAGGGAAATGAAGGTCATGATGGTTTTTTTTTATTTTTTAAATAAATTTTATTTGTTAAAAACAAATACATAATTACAAAAAACATACAACAAGCATAAAACAACATATATAACATAAACATGCAACGTATTTAAACAACATATATATCATAAACATACTCAATTTACTGATATACTTCTCTGTGATTTGCATTTAGATTTCCCAGATGCAATTTTCTTCTTACCTAATCCCAAACTCTTTGCTTCCTAAGATATTTTCACCCGATTAAACCCATGTGGGTCTCTAATCTCAGTTTCATTCAAAAAGAAAGAGAGGTGAATGCTTTAACCAGTTCTTTATATTTCTATTTTACCTCTTTCTTTTGTATTTATCCTACTTTCCCTGTGATGTTTAATTCTAATAAGAATTTTTGTTCCCTTTTATAGCTAAGTTAGTAAGTTACTTCATTATTGTTTTCCCTCTTCTCATTTCATTTTTTTAATTAATTTTTTTGTTCTTATTTTTCTTTTTTTTTTTCTTATCTGTTGCTTCATATATTCCAGAACTGGTCTCCATTCCTCTTCCATTATTTCTTTTCTTTTTTTATTTATTTTCCCTTTATGCTTCCAGATAAACATCCATATCTATTGCTTCCCTCAATTTTATTATCCAATCTTCAATTTTGGGGGTTGATTTTTCCTTCCAGTGAAATAAAGGTCATGATGTTTTAATGGTTGTGGAGAAGACAACATTTCAGCAGGTGTTGGTTGTCATTAAGACAACTACCTGCTGAAAATCTCTCTTCTACACAACAATTTAAGAAAGGATAGGAGCCCTACCCGATGTCTCACCTGACAACCCAATAATAATAATAATAATAATAATTTTTATTTATAACCCGCCCCTCTGCGTCGCAATTGGGGCGGGGTACAGCAATTTAAAACAGAACAGAGTTAAAAATCAATCCCTCATCCCAATAGTTTAGCCCTGCCTGGCTCTTCCAGGGCTTTTATAATGGCATATCTCAGTGGCAGCTATTGGAAGTATACAAGAAGTTAATCATACAGAGACATAACAGACACCCCCTCAGTTAGTTAGCTAATTGATATTAAAATCCTTTGATTATTTGGCTAGGGATGCTATCCAGCTTCTAGTATCACACTGGCTAGCTTTATTGTGTAACATTAGTGTGTGAGTGAGAAAGAACAAATAATTCTGTTCTGAGAAGTGAACTTGGGCTATTCTCTCATCTTTGGGCATTTTGAATACACATGTAAGAATCAGCAAAGTCTTTTTTCCCCCCTTTGGCTCAGCTGTAGCTTGAATCTAATGAAAATGACAGATAATGCAGGGATCTGTGTGCCTGCCAAAAAGGAGGATATTTCCCATGAGATAGCACCTGGTGATGCAGAAATAGACACTATAGATTTGTGATTGGCTGGTACCTGCCAGTATTCGTATCTAGCCAGTATTATCAGCCACACAAGATCACATCTTGGATAATAACAGCAACAATAGCATGCATAAAAAATTACTGCAGCAAAAAGAAGGGAAAAATAGATCAATTATGTCAATTATATGTTAACATTTTCTCCTCCACACCCGCCTGCCACCCTCTATATACAGTTTCAGCACTGAGAAAGGGTGGCATCTATTTCTGATCTAATTATTCACATATTTATTTGGGTCTCCCTCTTCCTCTTTTTTCTAGTAAACAGAGTGAAAGGAGCTTTCTTTACAAATACACCATGGAATCAAGTGTTTGTGTATACATGTGATCCAGTGTAGAATACAACTCATTTATGGGAAATTTGAATGCTAGAAAATCAGAGAACATGGGAGGGGGGAAGACCCCAATTCAGGTGATTTGTTCCCCTTCAAAGGCAAGTTAGCTGCATAGAGATGAGTTGGAAAATGCTATCACCCACTCCAAAATAAAATAAAGTGAGACATTAGTAAGACCTTCCAATGAGAAATTAAGCAGCAACAAAAACTCGTGGATGTTATGTCAAAGTTGTGAGGGCCAGCGTAACTTAGTTTGAACATCAGACTAGGACATTTGAATCACATCTCAGCCATAAAAACCCACTGGGTGATCTAGGGCACATGCTCTCAGTCTCAAGGGAAGGCAAGGGAAGGCAATGCCAAACAAATGTTGCCAAGAAAACCTCATGATAAGGTCTAAGGGTCACCATAAGTCAGAAATGACTTGAAGGCACCCAACAACAACAACAATGCCAAAGTGACTCTTTCCCCCCTCTATTCTAGAAAAGGTGTCCAAGCTTATAAATAGCACCTCGCTTTAGGTGATAATGAAATTGATCCACTTTCTTTTTTTTAAAGCATCAAAACTGAAGTATTATGAAGAAGAAAAAAAGATGACATCCCAACCAACATACTTGACTATTCCAGTAGCCAAGACATGAATAAGTTTATTCAGCAGGGGGCACCAGTATGGGATTAACAGCCCCCTATGTTAGCAATGGCCCCATCCATCATAGTGTTGAAACCTTACTTCCATTCATTGCTTGTTGACTGAGCTAATGTCTCTCCACCCTGTGCACACACCTTTTCAGAT
Organism: Phrynosoma platyrhinos; assembly: GCA_020142125.1. Taxonomy (NCBI): domain Eukaryota; kingdom Metazoa; phylum Chordata; class Lepidosauria; order Squamata; family Phrynosomatidae; genus Phrynosoma; species Phrynosoma platyrhinos. Next base: position 15,283,779 of record CM034704.1, read on the forward strand.
GTATGAAATCAGTACAATTAAACTAACAGGAGAGAGGGATTGAAATTGTACACTCTACTTGTAGAGTTTTGTAAAGTACTCTGATAGGGCTGGGAAACACGTTGCCCTGTAGATATTGTTGGACTGCAACTCCCATCATCTTTCACCATTGGCTATGTTGGTTATACCTGGCAGGGATTGTCCTCCTCCTCCTCCTTATTCTCTTTATATTATCCTAAGAGAAACAACAAGCAAAATTAAAATTATACCTTTACCTATACCTATACAATATCATATAGAATCATAGAATCATAGAGTTGGAAGAGACCACAAGGGCCATCCAGTCCAACCCCCTACCATGCAGGAACTCAAAATCAAAGCCTCCTCAACAGATGGCCATTCAACCTCTGTTTAAGGTCCTCCAAAGAAGGAGACTTTGCCACACTCCAAGGGAGTGTGTTCCACTGTCAAACAGCTCTCACTGTCAGGAAGTTCCTCCTAATGTTGAGGTGGAATAGCTTATCCTGCAGCTTGCATCCATTGTTCCGGGTCCTGTTCTCTGGGGCAGCAGAAAACAAGCTAGAGCCCTCCTCAATATGACATCCCTTCAAATATTTAAACAGGGCTATCATATCCCCTCTTAACTGTCTCTTCTCTAGGCTAAACATAACCAGTTCCCTAAGTCATTCCTCATAGGGCATAGTTTCCATTTTAGTCGCCCTCCTCTGGACACGCTCCAGTTTTGCATAACTTAAATTTATTTAAATGTATATAGTTTCATGTGGTTGAAATTTACATTTGGTAAGGTGTGATGTTTGTTTGTTTTTTAAATAAAGAAAATAAACAAATTATTTTTTTGGAAAAAATTAAATATTTTTTTTAAAAGACCCCCTGTGGTCTCTCCTTCCTCCTCCCACTGAGCCTCACCCCATTCACTCCATCTCTTCAGCATTTTAAAGGGACACAAGGCAAACACACAGCCTGTTCCTGCCAAAAGACAGATGTTTCAAAAGCAATGTTGTCACCCTACCCTTAGGATATCACCTGGTGTGGTCTGCACCCCCATATCACCTTAGTGACACCCCTGATGCAGTGTAAAGGGGCATCAGATTCTGTAAAACCTTCAAGGACCCTTCCCAATGCATTGAATCTATGATTCGGTAACTGTAGCAGCAATTATTCAACCAGGCTGCAGAGCAGAGGGAAAAAAGTGGAGTCTTTCTATAACTTTTTCTGCCTTTAATTCTTCCTCAGTCATCACCTAATGGTAGCTATTCCATCAGGCCACAGAGAAGAATGAGGGTGCAAATCAGCTCTATTCTATCATTTCAGCTGAGAAACCAGTTGCCTTTGGTTTCACTCTACTATTTCCCTCTACCAGGACTATTTACATCCCAATTTGAATTTGCCTTATTCCTCTTTCATCCCCCTGGTCTTTTTCACCTTGTGCCACTCTAGCAATCCACTCTAGATATTAGCCCAAACTTTAAAGGAAACATCCACAGCACTGAAGTGTATCCTAAAAACAGATTCATCACCTCCATAGCTCCTTTAATGTACTGACAAACCCCCTCAGCATCTTCATCACTCCACTTGTGTCATGTCGTATACTTGGAAAATGCTACTTTTCAAACTACAGCTCCCAAAATCATCTAATTAGTACAAACTAATTATCATCACTGGCAACTTGGGAGTTTTAAAAATCACAAAATCCTGGGAGTTGTAGTTGGGGAAAGGGGACACTTTTCTCACCTCCAAGCCATTGCATCTTGCTCTTGATCATTGTTGTTCTTCTGGGCTAAAGACATGAGTGGGCAGGCAGTCCAATAAATAGATAAAAGATAGATGCTACGATCAATCAATCGATCGATTGATCGATCAATCTTTCTCCTTGTTGTCCATCTTAGACCTGGCAACCAGTTTTCTTGCATGACCACCCAAAGTTTTGGTGGGTGGATGGCTTACTTTGTTTGGGTGGTGGTAGTTTATCATTTTACTATTCCCTTATACTTGTCATGTATACTTGCTCTCTCTCTAATTAAAAAATCTTGCTGTGAAAAATCATAAGTAGCTGTGTGACATGATGCCACTCACTTTTAGTAGATTCCACTCCCTTTAATTCTTCACCCGAGGTCAGGTGTTTTCTCTGCTCAATGACTCATTTGATTGCCACCTACCTGGCACATAAGTACAGATGCACATATAATCCAGAAGGCAGGAAGGAAAGGCGGAAGGAAGGAGTGGTGCGGGTGGGGGGTGGGCATGAAGCCCCAAGCTGTGTCTGGTAAGGATGACAGGCAGTCACAGTTCTGAGCACTGTGCAGGAATAACTGAGTTAGAAAAAAGCTGCTGGCGCTGTAATAAAGCGTTTAATGGACAGACAGCCTCTTTTACCTTCCTTGGGGTAACACTAAATCCCTTTTTATTGTAGTTTGCACAGATGTTAGTGAGTTATCCATTTCTCTAATCATCCTAGAAGTTAACACATCTATCTTAAGTAAGAAGACCAGCCCACTCTGTTTGAGAGAGTCCTTTTTCTAATAAACTTGTGTCAGTTCCAGGTCAGTTTTACCAATACAAATAAAATTCAAGCAAATAAAAAGTATATTGTTTTGTGATAAGATGTATGTAATTATGTCCTTTAGGTCAGATTAAATTTACACACCCTCAGTAACCTTTGCTACTGTGCGGCTTTGTAAGATCTTTTTTCTTTTTCTTCTGTTTTTAAAGACCTTAAAAATCAAATCATGGATATTGTGACATCTGGAAAGTCTGCAGCCTGGTTAAGCTATAGTCTTTTTTCTCGCTATAGTTATTTGTGCATAAAGACATCTTCATACTCTCTGGCTACTTCATCCCGTCAATAAATCGTCATGAATGGAATGTGCTTGTTTTGTTTCTGCCATCTACAAAGACATTTCAACTGGATCAATAAATGCAGAATATTCACATTGGCTTGTATTTTTTCACATGACATGGGGAGAGAGAGAGTGAGAGAGATTTTCTTCCCATCTGGAGAGATGGGTATTCATTTTCTCTCTCCAGACAAAATACCCATATGTATATGTACACTTACCAGCATCTATTAAATATCACATATACTACCGTACTATTAAAAGATAGGAAAAGTGTGTATTCTTTTCCCATACAAAGAAAAAGAAAAAGTGCATTTCTTGTTCCTTTCGCTCCCTTTTTCTTTTCCTTAAGATGGTTTTGTACACAACAAGAAGATGCTACATACTTCAACTTCCAGTATGCCTGCAAAGGTCAGCTAAAGTTCAGGGAAGGATAAATGATTGCTACTTTAAGGGGGTCCGCAGTATGCCTTGTCCTTTTTTGCACCGAGTTGATGGGTTCACAGCGGTAGCTGAATTTTGATAGATTGGCAGACACTGAAAGGAAATGCTAAGTATGCTACTGGGATTCTGACTCACTCCATTTTCCAGGGGCAAAGGAAGAGAGATAAGGGGCATGTTTTTAAGGGCAGGACCATCCTCTCTGACCTGTCCGACAAAGCCACTACTGTTGTCCTTACTGTCTTGTACCTCACTTGGTAACAAAAGGCCTAGCCAGCAGGGTGGGCGATCAAGATAAACATTCAAGGCTCAAGGGTGGATGCCTGTCTTTTGTGTATGTAAATTTACTGCTCTCTAGGGCCTCACTGTATAGGAAAAGGCCTGTCTCAGTTGTGTTTTCCTGGTAAAACACTTTTAATAAATAAATCATAGATAAGGCAACCTTTGCCGTTTTTTCTCCAATACAAAGAAAGGCACTCTGTACATATATAATATGGAGTGGGGGAGGAAGATGGGAGAGAGACTATTTAGCTCCATCAAAGAAGACACAACATTTGACAAAATTCAGCAAATGTGTTACATTGTCCAGCAAAGAGCAATAGCAGTGACCATTGCAAATACGGTGCTTTGGAATGTGCTGAATGCACCTGGAGGGAACATAGAAATAGAGGATGGTACTGAATACTAAAAATCCATTGGATTACACAGTTATATCAGTCATGGTTTACTTTAACTGTCATGGTTCCATTCTAAGGAATCCTGGGATTTGTAGTTCAGTGAGATATTCAAAATTCTCTGCTAAAGAGCCCTAGTGCAGTCTTCCAAACTACGTCCCAAGGTATTCTGATTCACTCCTCGGTTCCTCTTCCTTGGGAATTCTTGTTCAGGGCAGTAGAGAATTCTAAAGGCCTGTTTGGTGTTCACCTGAACATGCATAGTGCTAAACCTGGGAGTGGGGAGACAAACACATACCGGTAACCCTGGCCCTTAAAATCCACAGGCACCCCAATGTAAGCTTTTATACAGAGGCTAAAAGTTCAACTTGAGTCATGTCTGCACTGATAAGACAACCTAACATACTATCCTGCTTCTGGATCCACAGGGAGAATGATTTGTCTGCACAAATGGCAGACACAATGGGGCCA
>CM034704.1:15288322-15299987 GCA_020142125.1 Phrynosoma platyrhinos
ATTGTTGTGCTAACGTGTGCTTGTGTCATCAATTTGCCTTGGTGTGATGTACAGATGTTATTGTGCTAATACATGCTTCTGTGATCAATCTGAAAAAGGAATGGTGCCAGAGGAACCACACAAACTTGAGAGTACCATGGGAAGGAGTTGTAAGTTTGGGGTAGGAAGAGTTCAGCAGCTCACCTGCCTACTGGTACTCATTCCACCATCCCCACGTTGGCATGCAGTCCATATGCCAGAGGATTCTCCAGAGTTTTTGCCCTGATCTAAAGCAAAAAGGGACTCTTTTTACTCTGGATAATCACCCTAGAGTGTGGACTGGGCTTGTATTCCAGCTCTTTTGGCCCTGTGTATTATCTGAACAGGTCAGTGTGAGAATGGGCAGGGAATGTTTCCACCTTAGAAATATATGAAAAGGGCTTTGTAACCATGTTAAGTTGATGGAATTTATGGGCAGGGACTCATCCTTATCAGGATTCCCAATCATGGGAGCCTTATTTGGAGCCCTTTTCAAATCTTCATGTTCAACCTTCAAAGGTCTAACTTACATTTGGGTGCTCAGGGCATATGCTCATACAAGCATGCATTGCATTTCAGTTTCAACAAATGTCTGAACAAACATTTAATACTGTACCGTCTTAAGCTACAGACCCTAATACAGAGCCATGATAGTTAATGTGATATCAAACTGATATTACTGTGCAGTCCAGATACATCTTTAGACCATCTAGCAAAGCACTGCTGATGCTGACTGGCAGCAACTCTCCAGGCAACATTCTTTCCTAAGCCTACCTGGTGATGTGGTGGCACTTCCTGCATGTAAAGTATGTGCTCTCCTGCTGTGTCCGACCTTTCTATTGCCTGGTGTTTTCTCATCTAAGCAAAAAGTCCATCCCTGCTTTGCTTCCATGATCATCCCAAATCAGGCATGTACAGGGTAAGGTTGCAGAGAGCATTCCACAGCATGAGTACCATAACTCCGAAAACTCTATTCTTAGGCAGGTAAAGCAACATGCTCCAATCAGACATGGATGCACATTGTCCAGAACAAGGAAAATCAGTCAAAATTGACTTTCCTGTGCCTTATTAATAGTGTTACTAACTGTTTGTGGATGGCCAGTGTTAATGCAAGTGCCACTGTCATGACTTCCTGGATTTCATTTCCCTCTGATCTCCCTTAGGGATGTACCTCTTCAATGCTTTTGTTCTCATCTGAGAGATCAAGTTACTTGTTCAATTTTTCTCCCTGCTGTGAGAATATCTTCAAAAATTTTGCAGTTTTTGAAGATGTTCTTGTAATTCAGGACTTATCCACAAGCTCCATCATGCAACTTTTGCTGCTTTGTCACTCTTCCTCTGTGTCTCTGTCTCCATCTCCCCTTCCACCTTCAGTTTTCTTCCTGCACATCTTCCTCTTCTCTGATCTCTCTTCTTCTTTCTTTGAACTTCTCTCTATAAGAAAGCAAATGCCATAATACCAAATCAGCAGCAAGGAGAGCACCTTCTATCCTTTATGGGTGGGCCTGAGTAAAGACTTTGTGCCCACCTGGGAGAAGGATCTGTGCCCTCCATGCACAGGATAGTCACCTGATTGACTTCCTTCCTCAAAGCCCTAAAAAAGGCACACAGGTCTCTGGGAAGGATACTAGTACATGGAGAGAGAAGATGGTGGCCTTCTGCCAAACTACCACCATGCAAAACTGGATGTTTGGCAAATCAGGGACAGTATTCCTTATTGGGTCAGGGTCTTCGGACAGGGTTTTCCTTGTCAAGGTCACCTTCTTTTTGTAACTGTATTTCTATCTCACCCTATATCAAAAGATCTCAGGGCAACCTACAAATAAAATCAATATAAACAAGTTTAAAGAATGAAAATAATGTAAATAAATGAAAAGATATTAAACATGATTAACAAGTTTAAAACAGGCTTAAAAGCAGAAATCCAATTTAAAAACTATGCCTATTAGCATTTTGAGATAAATCAGTGAGGCCCAAATAGCCATGTCTTTACTTGGTATAGTTAGACTTCCATATCCATGTATTCTATATTGATGAATTGAAAATATTCCAAAAATATATAAATTCTAAAAAGCAAACCTTGATTTTGCTTTATTTATTTATTTATTTATTTATTTTTGCTTTTTTATTATTTTTTTACTATACAATGGGACTTGAGCATCCATGGATTTTAGTATCCATGGATTTTAGTATCCATGAAGGGGTCCTGGAACCAAACACCAGTGTATACCAAAGGCCCACTGTACCTCAGTGAAGTCATCCTTGGTACCAATTGGGCCTTTCCATTGAGAAAGCACTCTCCCATGTGTAGTCTCATTGTGGAAAACAGAGAAGTAGCTCTTCCCTGCCACCCCAGCTGATCTGAATCCTCAGGCAGGAAAATATAGGGAGGCATACTTTTCCAAGTATTGGGATCTCAAGTCATTTAGGGCTTTACATTTCATCCCAAGCCCCTTGAATTCAGCTTGGAAACATATTGGCAGCTAATAATCAAAAACTGCATCTTTTCATTTTTCCTCAATTGCCCAAATATTATTTATTTATTTGATTCATGTATAGACCACTTTACTCACAATAATGACTCACAAGGCAGCTAGCAACATATTTAAACACAACACAGATTAAAAATGGTATAAATATAAATTAAAATACAAATATAAAAGTTATTTTAAAAGCACTTTAACAATATATAAATTTGAAAACAATAACATAAAAAAAAACACCAGCAAGCAAACCATAAGAACAATAGTATTAAAAGACCAATTGAGACTGTTGTATTTTGGCCACATCATAAGAAGGTATAATTCATTAGAAAAGACAACAATGCTTGAAAATGTAGAAAGCAGCAGGAAGAGAGAAAGACTATACACTAGCTGAATAGACTCAATGAAAGAGGACATGGCCCTAAGTCTTAAGGAACTGAGCAAGGCCATTGAGGGTATGGTGCCTTGGAGATGCCTCTTTAACAGCGTCACTAAAGATTGAAGGCAGTTAAGAACAACAGCAGCAATAGCAACAACAATAATGTATCTGGGACAAGATAATAATATGTAAAAACATAACTCTGAACACTAAAGTGAGAATAGGGCGAACCACTGTATTCCCCATTACCATGGATGGATGTGAGAGCTGGACAGTGAAAAAAGCAGACAGGAAGAAAATCAACCCATTTGAGATGTAGTGCTGAAGAAGAGTGCTGAGGATATCATGGACAGCCAAGCTGACAAGCAATAGTGTTCTAAAACAGATCAAGCATGGATTCTCCCTGGAAGCCAAGGTTATCAAATTGAGGCTGTTGTACTTTGGATACATCATGAGAAGACATGACTCATTGGAAAAGACAATCATACTGGGAAAGGTTGAGTGTAGCAGAAAGAGAGGAATACCACATACTAGATAGCTAGTCTTGATCAAGGAAGACATGGGCCTGAGCCTTCAGGACCTGAGCAGAAAGGTTGAGGACAGGGGTCTTGGAGATGTCCCATCCATAGGGTCTCATAAATTGAAGTCAGCTTGAGACCAACCATAAAATGAGGTCCAAAGGCTTTGATGAGCAGCCTTGTGTATCCATCCCCCTAATATAAGAAATCACTCTTCTCTGCAAAGGATGGAACTGGGGAATCTGTGATTCTCCAGCTGTTGATGTACTACTACTCCCATTATCCCCCACTAATGGCTAGGTGGAGGCTCATAGGACTAGAGCCGAACAGCAGCTGGCAGTTCCCAGTCCCGACACAGAGGTTTGCCAGGTGCCCTTTTATTTATTTTTTATACCACATGTACTCCAATCTGCAAGCAAGGGAATTTAATGAAATTTTGGAAGAGGACTCTAAATAAATTATATAAAACTAATTTCACCAGTTATTCTAATCTGATATATTTTGGCTCCTTTTAATTTAAAATTCAGAAATCTGATTGGAGATGAGCTGAACAAGCCTTTTTGTTTAGTTAATTCAAGCTACTGCATTTATAAGAGCTGTCAACCTCTCCCTTTGAAACTGTGTTGTTCTTCTTCAATCTGAGCCAAGAGCATCTCTGAGCTGTACTGAGATTTCTTATCTGAAAGTTTTATATTTTGATCCAGAGATCTGAGCCAAATCAATATGGTGTATTAGGGTGATAGAAGAAGCAAAGCAAAACCTTCCACGCTTACAAGATATTCCTTGAAGTAAAGAAGGGTTTAGATATACATAACAGTGCCTTCACACTTACACTCTCTCTCACACACACACATTTTTATAGCAGTTGCTACTCATTTTAAAAAGCTGTGGGAAAATGTAACTATACACTACAGGTATACACATTTACTTCCATTCTGTTCATAGATTCCTCACTTCAGATATCTTTGTTTTTATTCTATGGTCTAAATTCTGTTGGTTAGTCCAAACTACATACCCTCCTATTATTCACAGATGAAAACAAGGGCAAATAACATCAAAGTATGGTTAAGTTGATAATAAAAATAAAAATATTTTTTTTTCTATATCAGGGGTAGGCAACCTACAGCCCGGGGGCCAAATGCACCCCCCCGAGGCCTTTGGACCAGCCCCAGGCCAGTCCTGCCGCCGCGGCTGCTGACCCCTGCCGACCCCCACCGCCTGCCTCTGCCTGCCATGATGATATTGATTATTGTTGTTATTACTTGTTCTTGGGGTTTTCTTGGCAAAATCTCCACAGGGTTTTGCCATCATGGCTTTTCTGGGGCTGAGACAGTGTGCATGCATCCCTGTTTGTTTTTAGGCCTGCCTTCCAGTCATTTCCATGATAATAATGATTATTGTTGTTATTACTTGTTCTTGGGATTTCTTGGCAAAATCTCCACAGGGGTTTTGCCCTGACTTTTCTGGAGCTGAGAGAGTGTGCATGCATATTTTATTTTATTTTATTTTATTTTATTTTATTTTATTTGCTTCAGCCCCTCCCCATTTTTTGAGGGACAGCAACCCGTCCCCTGGCTCAAAAAGGTTGCCTAACCCTATCTATATCCTGCTCTTTGTAAAAACAATCAAAGTGGCATACAACAATTTAAAATTATATATATAGAACAGAGTGTAGCATTTTGCTTTTCCCTGGGAAGGACAAAATGCCACCCCTCTTCTCCTCTCACCTGTAGCAAATTGGATAGTAAATTGCCATCCCACTTTTTAGCTACTTTTTAAAATGTCCTAGTTTCTCTCCCCTCCTCCCACATTCCCCTTTTGTCCTCAACTTACTTCAGTTTCTAAAAAATATTTCAAAGTGCAAAAGTAGTTTCAATCAGTTAACCTAATAGTGGGGAGGGGAAAAGAGAGGGCAGAATCATATCCTTCCCAGTAGGCACATGCAAAAACAGTTTATCACAGGGCCTCTGCAGACTGGGAAGTGGCGGATTGGGGCAGCTGCAACCCCATGCTGCAGCCCCGACCCTCCCTTTCACTGCCCTGAAAAGAGCAGCAAAATGCTGCTCCTTTTAAGGGCAGCCAAAGGCCCCCCTAAGAGCTGGCACTGTGGCTTTTTCTTGCCCTTTCGGCACAGTGTGTTTAAACGCTGTGCTGGGAGCAGCCTCAGACCTGGCAGCAGCAGCAACAGCAGCAGTGTTGGGACCTGGGAGACAAGCAGAGGCAGCTATTTAAACCATCCACCCTCCAAAATGCCCAGCAGCCTTTGACCCGGCAGCAGCAGCAACAACAGTAGCGGCAGGACCCGGGAGACAAGTGGAGGTGGCTATTTAAACCTCCCATCCTCCCCAGTGCCCAGGAGAATCAGACCCAGCAGCAGCAGCAATAACAGCCATGGTGGGACCTGGGAAACAAGCAGAAGCAACCACCTGCCCTTCCAATATTTGCCCAGCAGCCATAGTAGCAGAAACAGTAAGTACAATAACAACAGCAGAGGCAGGGGAATTATTGTGAGTTAAGCAGCAGTGCGGTGGCCACAGAACTCCTAGCTGCCTTTTTAAAAGTTCATATTTGTAGTTTCTTCTTCTAAATACGGCTACAGAAAGTCAATATTAAAATATCTAAGATTCCTAACCATAAGGTGAGATAGGATTGAGACTAGTATCACTAATCCCAGTCCCCCAGAGAACCAGGAAATGAGGAAGCACCTCATCATAAACCAAGCTCTGGGAAGAGACTTGGAGATAGGGGCTTGGAGGAGGCAGCTGACATGGTTAGGCCTCATCAAGCTAGCCAGAAAGCAGCTGACTGCTTCTCTGGGACACCCTGAGAAATCAGGGTAACTTATCATGGGAATACTACAAAAAGCATATGGGAACTTTACATGGTTAAAGAGCATAGTTATGTAACCTACTGAAAACTTTAGTACATTGAACTTACCCAAATCAGTCTTAGTGAACAAAACCCATACAATTTGACCCAGACAAATATTGATGTTTATCAAAAATTCATTAGTGTTTGTTCACAGACAGAAAGCAAGAAATATAGCAGAGCTAACAAAACCTAATCTACCAAACTTTCTTCCCAACAAAACAGTATTCTACTTCTATTCAAATGGCCACAGGACTCAGGTCAATAACCACAAGAGCCCAAGCAGGTACAACCAGCAGAAGAGGATCAACAGAAATACCTACAAAACAAATGGATGCCATTCAGCAGTTAATTGAGGAGATGTGAAACTTCAAACAGAAAGTCCATCAAGGATTAAAAGATAACAGATTAGAAACAAATGAAAATTTTAAGAAGGGATTTGACAAAATAGAAAAGACTATAGAAACAAACATAAAAGAAATTGCAGTAATGAGAAAAGACTTGGAAACACTGAAAGCTAAAATGTTGGGATTAGAGGAAAAAACCAAATCGCTCTCGGAGGATCAAAAAAAGAGATCAAACTGTGTTACCAGGAAATATGCCTAAAACTTAGAGGCCTACCTGAAAAACAAATGAAGATCTCTATGCATGTGTAATACCAGAATTAGCTGATTTTGTAGGAATCCCAGAGACTGAACTAGACATCGAAATAGACTGATTATTCAGAATTAATTCAAACACTGCAAAAGAAAAAAAAATCTACCCCAAGATATCGTAATCTGCCTAACGAGATCAAGAACGAGAAATATGATCCTTAACAGAAGCTATATGAACAAATGTCAAATCTAGGGAGAAAATATAAAAATATTCTAAGATATTCTAATAGCGATATTAAAAAAGAGACAAAATTACAAAACACTAACTCAAACGCTAATTAGATTTAAAATAATGTATACATGGGACAGAATCAATGGAATAATATTTACCTATAGGCAAAAAAGATGCAAAGTAAATTCCAAAGGGAAAGCAGAAGAAATAGAAAAATGGATAAACAGAGAAATGCAGAAAGAAGATTCAAACCAGGAAGTGACCCATCAGAAAAAAGCAAAAACCAAACAAGAACACAAATCACAAAAATATAAAACAGTGCAAATAAAGGAAAAGGAAACTGAGCTAATAAAAGAAAAAAAAATCTGGACATCATATGCTTACAAAAAATTAAAATCAAAAAAGATGATCAAAAATACTTAAAGAACCTGAAATTGGGCCAGATGTTTACTTCAAATAATGATAAGAAAAAGGGAGGAGTGGTGCTTTACTTCCAAAACAAATACTCAGTAAAAGAATGTTTCAAAGACAATGCAGGCCATTGCATAAGTATAATGGTTAAAATACAAGACTTGAAAATATTAATCATGATAGTGTATGTGCCAATAGACAACAAAACTAATTTCTTCAAAAAACTGCTTCAAGAGATAGAAGAACAAGAGATAGAAGATGTTCTAATGATGGGAGATTGATATGCAGTAATAAATAAAAAAATAGAACTTCTAATAAAAGAATTTTTAAAAACCAGGGGAAATTACCAAGTGCCTTTTTTCATCTAAAAGAACAACTAAAACTAAAAGATGTATGGACAGAATTATATGACAAGACACCCAGTTATATCTTCTTTTCAATGTAATACAATTCTGTGTCTCAAATTGACATGTTTATGGCCTCAAGTAGAATATTAACAAGAATTAAAACAATGGAAATAACACCAAGAACTAAATCAGACCATAATCCAATTTGGTTAGAATTAAACATGCCAAAAAACAAAACAAAAAAAACCAAAACACCAATATTCTTGGAGATTAAATGATCTACTACCCCTAAATGAGGCATATCTTCAAAAACTAAAAAACAAACAAACCCAAAACAAATAGAGTTATATTTCATTGAAAACACAACAAAGGATAGTACCATTTAAACAATCTAGTATGCTGGTAAAGCAGTGACAAGAGGATTGCTTATACAAAGAGGGGCAGAAATTAAGAAAAGAAATAAAAAAAATCCAAAAGATAGAACAAGAAATAAGGCACAAAGAAATGGAATTAGAGACTAACCCAACATCAAAGGAAATTAAGAAATACTTAAAACTTCTTCAGAAAAACTTACAAGAGGAAATAACAAACCAGATGAATAAAAAGCTACAGGAGACCCACCAGAAACATTTTGAATTGGCAAACAAAACCAGGAAATGGTTGGCTAACAGACTGAGAAATGAAAGAGAGTCAAGAATAATAGAGAAAATACAAGATAATGAAGAGCTAGTAACATCACAAAAAGAAATAAAATATAAATTCTCGGAATTCTATACTCGGTTATATAAGCAATCTCTGAGAACAGAGCTCAAAGAAAGCTTATTGCAAGACTTCCTTCAAATGCAAATCAGCTTTACAATTCCAGAAAATTGCTATGAAACACTGAATAAAGAAATCACGGAGGAAGAAATTGCTAAGACAATTCGAATTCTGAAGCCTGATAAGGCTCCAGGCCTGGATGGTTTTACAGCACTTTTCTACAAGAAGCTTGAAGATGTAGTTAGAAAGCTATTAAAAGACACCTTTAATTGGATCATAAAAAGAAGGAATGTCAGAATCCTGGAAGTTCTCTAATGTACTAATTCACAAAGATCAGAAAAAAAGAAAAAAATGGACAATTATCGCTCTCTATATATCATTTCTTAACACAGATTATAAAATATTTACAACAATATTAACAAATAGGTTTAAAGAAGTGTTACAAGATATAATTCATGAAGACCAAGTAGGATTCTTCCCTTCAATACAATTAAAAGGGAACATGAGAATTGTTATAGACCTTATTGAAAATTATGATAAAAATAATGAAAAGAAATTTACACTGCTCCTGGCAGATGGAAAAAAAAAACTTTTGATAATATGAAATGGGACTGTATGTTAGGAATATTGGAAAAGATTAAAATGGGAGATTACTTTCTAAATTGGGTGAAGAGTATATATAAAGAACAATATGCCTACATAATGATAAACGGAGAAAGATTGGAGCCAATCCCTGTACAAAAAGGTACAATACAGGGATGCCCTCTATCCCCTCTTCTCTTTATTACAGTATTGGAAATGTTGAATAATAAAATAAGATCAGATTCAGAGGTAATGGGAACAAAAATAAAGGGCAAGGAATACTCCCTCAGAGCTTACGCAGATGATTTAGCAATATTTTTGGAAGATCCTCTGCAATGTATAGACAAGCTGATGAACACACTCATAGATTTTGGAAAAATAGCAGGCTTCAAAATTAACAATGAAAAATCAGTGTTCATAGCAAGAAACATGACTATATCAGGGGAAAAAACTACAAGAAAAATCCAAATATAAAATAGTTAAAAAAGTAAAATATCTTGGTATTTAGCTCATTAACGAGAACACTGGTTCATTGGATAATAACTATTTAAAAATGTGGAAGACTGTACAACAAGACTTGCAGAGGTGGTCAAAACTAAAGCTATCTTTCTTAGGTAAAATAGCCAAAATCAAAATGTCCATGTTGCTTAAATTTAACTTTCTTTTTTGTAAACTTGCCAATAATAATAGATAGTAAACCATTTGATGTTTGGAATAAAGAGCTTAAAAGATTTATCTGGGAAGGCAAAAAACCAAGAGTAAGGTGGAAAACATTAACTGATATAAGACTTAACGGAGGATGCAACTTACTAGATTTACACTTATACTATCAAGCAAATGTATTAGTCCACCTATTAGATTAGATCAAACTTAATAACCAAAACCTACTAAATCTTGAGGGATTTAACTAACATTATGGTTGGCATGCCTACCTTTGGTACGGTAAAAACAAAATACATAAGAACTTCAAACATCATTTCATGCAGAAATCTATCTTTGCACCATGGGAAAAAAAAATCAAGCCAACTTTCAATTCTAGGATACCAGGTTGGCTATCCCCCCAAGAGGCAGTATTTGAAAGAACAAAAATAAGCACTAGATGGTTAAGATACTGGGATATCCTGAATAAAGATAACAAACAACAACAAATGAAATCCCAGAATTCAAATCTAAAAGCCAATGTCTGGTTTACTGTCAATTAACAGAAAGATACAAATCAGATAAAACAGAATTTGGTTTTGAACTGCAAAAGAATGAATTAGACAAATTATTAGAAGAAAAAGTCACAAAACAAATAGCAAAAAATTATAAAATGCTTCTCAACAGAAATCAAGAGCAAGAAATCACCAAAGAGATAAAATGGGCCAAAGACATTGGTAGAAATATAGGTCTGGAAAGTTGACAATATTCCAGAAAGAAAATATTCCAATTCACAAGATACCAGACTATTAGAGAGAACTACTTAAAGATGGCATATAGATGGCACCTTACTCCATCCAGATTCACAAAAATTTAGAAAAACAGAGAAAACAAATGTTGGAAATGCAACAAGGCAGCTGGCGATTAGTTCCACATTTGGTGGCAATGCTCTGAGATCAAAAAACTCTGGGAAGAAAAAAAAGTCCCTACATAAAATTTCCAATTATGCCAGAAATTTACCTTCTAAACATGGTCAACAAAATACCAGATATAGAAGCAAAAAAAAATTGGAAAATACTGTTATATATGATTACATCAGCCAGAACCATTATTGCACAAAAATGGAAGACAAAAGAAGTACCTACAATAGAAGACTAGCTACTAAAATCATTAGATAACTAAATAGATTAACAAACATGATAGAAGGAAAACTTATAGATGTGATGAACACAGACTGGGTAAATTTGAAAAAATATTGTGAAAACCGATGGTCATGAAAATATAATTTATTTAATGATGTAGCTCAAGAAACATCGTAAGAATAAAAAGACTAAAGTTACAAAAAACAAATTACAATTGAAAGGGATCTGTATTATATTTATTTTAATTGCTTATAAACCATATAAATTGAAAGGAATTTCAAAGATAATTCAAAATGTTTGGGGTAAGAAAGAACTGAAAAGAAGAAGAGACACTACTTTAAAATGTATTTTCTCTCTTTTTTTCTTTTTTTTAAAAAATTTAAGAATAAAAAGTATAATGGGGGGAAAAAAAAACACTGCACTGGGAGGGTGTCCTGACTGCTCCAATCCTACACTGATGCCATCCTGATGTCATGTGCCATCACACATGGCACACAGGATCAGGATGCCCTCCCGGTGCAACATTTAAACACGCTGTGCCAAAAGAGTGAGGAAGAACCATGGTGCTGGCTCTTAGGGTGGCCTTTGGCTGCTCCTAAAAGGAATGGCATTTTGCTGCTCTTTTGGGAACAGTGAAAGGGAGGAATGGGGCTGCAGCGTGGGGTTGCTGCAGCCCTAATCCGACACTTCC
>CM034704.1:15306179-15319048 GCA_020142125.1 Phrynosoma platyrhinos
AAGGATGTTGAAAAACTGGAGCATGTTCAGAGGAGGGCAACTAAAATGATAAAGGGTCTGGAAACAATGCCCCTATGAGGAATGACTTGGGGAAGTGGGTTTGTTTATCCTGGAGAAGAGACGGTTAAGAGGAGATATGATAGCCCTGTTTAAATATTCGAAGGGATGTCATATTGAGGAGGGTGCTATCTTGTTTTCTGCTGCTCCAGAGAATAGGACTCAGAACAACGGATGCAAGCCACAGGAAAAGAGATTCCACCTCAATATTAGGAGGAACTTCCTGACAGTGAGAGCTGTTTGACAGTGGAACACACTCCCTCGGAGGTTGGTGGAATCTCCTTCCTTGGAGGTCTTTAAGCAGAGGCTGGATGGCCATCTGTCAGGGATGGTTTGATTTTGAGTTCCTGCACAGCAGGGGGTTGGACTGGATGGCCCTTGTGGTCTCTTCCATCTCTATAATATATATATATATATATATATATATGCCTTCTCTGCTCTTTGTTGTTAATTACCATCAAGTCAATTTTTACTTAGACTAACCCCATGAATGAGAGACCCACAAGTCACCATCATCAACAGTCCTCCTCTGGTTTTGTAGACTATCCACCTGGAATGTGGTCTTCCTCATTTCCTACTGCCTTCTACATTGGCAAGCACTATCATCTTTTCTATTAAGTCATGCCTTTTCATGATGTGTCCAAAATATGACATTCTCAGTTTAGTCTTGGCCTCTAGGGATATTTCAGATTGATTTGCTCTAGGATCCATTTATTTGTTGTTTTAACAGTCCATGATATCTGTATAACTCTTTTCCAGCACCACATTTCAAATGAGTTGATTTTCTTCCCATTCGCTTTCTTCATTGTCCAGCTTTCACAATCATACACAGAAATTGGAAATGCCATGACACGGACAATTTTAAATCTAGTATACAATTATATATCTCTACACTAAAAGATCTTGTCTAGTTTTTTCATAGCTGCCCTTCTAAGTCCTAGTCTTCTGATTTCTTGACCACAATCAAAATTTTATTTCAAATCTCAGATCTTGTGAAAGAGGTCTTATGTTCTTTTTTGTTGTCACCTTCTACTGCTCTGTATTGATTATTATAGTAGTTCTTCTTATCCCTGTGCAAAAGAACCATTGTATTCAAGGTTCTTTTATCTTTTGCTTTTGCTTCTCATCTTTCCTTAACTGTTTGAAGAGTTTCATCTGTTATCCATTGAGACTTCTCTTTCTTTTTTGCTGCCATAAGTGTCTTTTTGCATTCCTCCCTGGTTTCATTTCAGAATTCTGCTGGCTCCTGATCAATTAGGCATGTTTCTTTTAAAAGATTAAACATTAGATTTAAATTCTGTGGGATGTTCTTCAGGTTTTATTTCATTATGATGGTCGGTTGTGTTCTGTTTTTAGCATTACTCTAATTTTTGATATTACTAGTTCATGATCTGTGCCACAATTTTCTCCTGGTCTTCTTTTTGCAGAGTGAATGGAGTTTCTCCATCTTCTGCTTCCAGTTATATATTCAGTTTGGGTTTTTTATCAGGTGATGTCCATGTATACAGTTGCCTCTTTGATGGCTTGAAGAATACCTTTGCAATAAAGTAACTTGCAAAATGTAGTCAGTCAGTTGGTCTCCTGCTTCATTTCCTAATACTAGGCCAAATTTTCCTACAGTCTTTGGTTCTGCTCTGTTTCTTACTTTTGCATTCAAATTGCTTATAATTAATAAGAAGTCCTGTCTTAGTGTGTGATCAGTTTCCTCCTGGACTCCAGCACTGAATTTTTAAAGTTCTTCTTCTTCTGCCTCTGTAGTTGGAGAATAATGCTGGATTATGGTTAAGGACCAAATGAACTACATCCAAGGGCATTAAATAATCTATGGTTTCCTCAGCACTCTTCTCCAGCACTACATGTCAAATGAATTGCTTTTCCTCTTATCCTCACTTTCACTGTCCAGCTTTCACATCCATATATGGTGATAGGGGGATACTATGATAATTCTAATTCTTTAGTACATTCTAAAGAGGGTGGCTTTAGTACCAAATTGATCTCGTACATCTACAAAGCGAGTTGTGGCAAGATGCCATGGAAGACAATTGTATCCACTGCTCAAAATATTGTAAATGAACTTGTTCTTCCAAAGAAATAAGTTATGAAGTTAACTTTTTTCTCTGCCTGTGTGTGAATAATTAAAGTATTGTCACTACTCTAAATTACTATCCATTGTTAACTTACATCATTAAATCTTGCCTCTTTGCTGAAGAATAATGAAAAATACACTTAATTAACAGTTATTGCCAGCTTTAGGCCATTGATAACACTGTTCGCAGAGTGAATTTCACAAGTATGTTTTGTACTGCACTTGAAATTGCTTTGCTAAGACCCCTGCTTAGCTATGTAAGCATAACATTTTTAAATATATATATATCAGAAGAACAAACTTTCCTCCAAAATTATGTCAATATCAGTTAAGATTAGTTTGCTGCAAATTGACAAAGTCAGTGTTATCTTAATCACCAACCCTCTTAAAAACAAAACAAAACAAAACAAAAAAACAAAAAAAAAACCATCATAGAGGGTGGAGCTGAGACCGGAGGTTGTTGCTTTGTTCCTTTTTACATTGAATTTATGTGAAGCTTAGAGCTGTTGTCTGGATCTCAGCAATGCCCTCTCTTCAGGGATTTTTTTTAAAGGTTTACTTCAGCATTTGGTGGGAAGAGGAAAAATAGAAAAGAGGGCACTTTTTTTGTTTTTTGGCAACAGCTCCCTTAGGATCAAACCAGTGATTTTGAGAAGATGACTCTTGTTAATATCCTTGTTGTTTCGATTAAGGAGGTGATAGATTTCCCCCCTCCCTTTCCTTCCTAGGATATTGTTAAAGAGGTTTGCCAGCACCGTAAAGAATGTGCCGCATTCTTCAGATGAAATAAGGCCAATCAGTGGAATAATGAGGAAAGTAATATCTCCCCAGAGAGTCTGATTGGGTTTTCATCAAATCAGCCAACCTTTTCCAGTCATTTAAACCAGAATTCACTCCAAGCCTTGTGTTATGTATCCTCAGATCTTTCCCTTCTCTTAAGGGGAGGGGGAAAAACCTTTTGTGATTATTATTACTGATAAACTGAATAATTGGAAGGAAGTATAATGTGTATAATGTAGGTTCTTCTTTTCTACTCATCGTAATTTAGAGAGGGGGACCTTTATTAAAAGAAAAAATTCCACATCTTCCTCATATATCCAGAAAAGCATTCCATTCCAAAACTCTACCTTAGATGAGGTAACTGCAACAAAAAGGTCTGCCAGATCCCAGAGGAGGATTTATCCCTCTCTGACAATGTCTGTCCTTTTTATTTTCAATGTGTGTGCTAGTCTCCCGTGGACTCTAGCTTATTTAGCACAAGGTCTTACCACCCCATGACAAGAAACCCAATTCTTTTTGTAATTAGAGACTGACACATTTATTTTTTATTTATGCATTAATTTGGCTTCTCTAGGATAAACCTCTAAAATGAGTCATTTAATTTACCAGAGGCCCAGAGAACAACAGTTACCAGGATGTTTCATTATTTCACCCCTTTTCAATCAAAATGACTTGCATAAAATGCAAGTGCAGCACTGCAGAAACACACACACACATACTGTAGAATCATTGAATTGATGCAGAAGGCAGCCAGTAGAGTCTCCAGCCACTGCAGTTCATTTCAGTGGGAAGGGGATAAGGGGATAGATAGAAATTGCCATGTACAGGCAGTGTTAGCTGATAATATTAGTAACAGTAGGGAAACAACAACAACGGATTACAATGAATGACACCAATTGGAACATGCCACATAATTCAACAATAGGCTCTTCAAGATTCATCTAAAGAAACCTGAGATCTCACAGTATAGCTCTATGGGGTTTTCCAGTTATTATCTATGCACTCCATTCTTTTGTGTGGTCTTTATAGCATTTTTTTTTTTTTTTGGATCTGCATTGGGGCTCTTTCCAAAGTGTTTTTTTTTTAAAGGGAAGTATGGTTCACTGGTTCTATGTTTTGAGGGGCAATTTTTCTCCTCTTTGAATTAAAAAAAATAAGGGTTAACATGCAAAAAGTGTCATTTTGTTGATGTAATATAGCACGATGACTCTTTTTAAGAAAAGGACAGAGAGAGAAGGATAGGTGAGGCAAATTGGAGGATAAACTTCGGTACAATGGAGTGAAGTAACTATAAATTCCATAAAGAAAATAGCATACAATAATGCAGGGAACTAGCAATAGGAATCAAGAATAAAATTCATGGAATAAAAAGTTTCTAGGAATCATTGAGCAACCAATGCTTGAAATAGTTACTTATTAGATAAATCCCAGTTAAAAGATTCTGGAAGTTCTAAAACATAATTTTCTAAACAGTCTTGAAAAACACAAGACAGGTTAAAATAATGTTCTTGGGGATGGGAGCTTCAGAGATGTAGGTCACACTGAAAATACCATTTTCATAGCACCTTCCAGCCTCCTTAATGGTAGTTTAGAGAGTATTCCTTTGCACATACATCTACTCTACCATTGAAGCATTTGAAAAAAAAATGCTTATGTCTAGAAGATGTGTATATCCTGAAAGAGTAAATAAAATAATTGATTAAAATTGAAGCAATTAAGTTTCCACTACTTGATTAACACACTGAATGTTGTAATTGTTGAAAGGAATGTACATATCTGTCATGGAGATGCACCTAAATATAGCGTAATATGTTATTTCATTGTAAATTTATCAGTTCCTCTTCAGACCAAATATCTGAGGCATTTTTATCAGTGGAAACTGACAGGGATTTTCTTTTCTTTTTTTTAAATTAGGAGTATGAAATTTCTCAATTCCTGCATATTACTATATAGCTAGTTATATTTTGATGTGTTTACAACCCTTTCAGAAGTTGTTTACAGTTATGGTTGGTCAAAATTCTGCTATTTAATATTTGAAAATGTGCCTTTTGATATTTATTTATTTATTTATTTATTTATAAATGACCTTCAACCACCATTCCAACTTGAAGATATTAAACTTGACTGAAATAATACATCATACAATTTTTAAAAACCTTAAACACTTATCAAGATTCTGAAAACAAACCAAGACAGAATACTATACAGAAAAGTCAACCAGTCAAAATATCAGGGAAATAACACTTTTTTGAGCATGAATCAACAGAAATGTAGTGTATGTTCCTGTGGGGATGGTAGCCCATAAGGCCAATACCAAGAAAGTTATGTCATTAGTTGACTCATAATGTACTGAGGCACTTGGAGAAGAGTCTTCTCTTCTTGAAGAGAAGTCATGGACAACCTGGTGTAAGGAGAGGCATTCTTGCAGATATCCACATTGACCTACTTAACCATTTAAGATATTCTTGAGATAACTTTTTTGGGGTTCTCCATCTGAGATTTGACACTATTCACTTATAATAGCTTCATACCACTGTAACTGCCATATTTCCACCTTATGGAATCCTGGGAAATACTTAATTATCTATAGTCAAGCACTACAACAAAGAAATCTTATTCCCTCAACAAACTGTACACACCAAGATTTCATAAGATGGACCCTTGACAGTTAAAGTAGTATGAAACTGTCATAACTCAGTAGTCAAAATATACACTAAGTGGGCAATAGGGAAGGAAAGTTTTTTAAATATTCAGAAAATGGTCAAAAAACTTATTTTTCAAGTATTGATGAATCCTGATGAGAAGAACCTTGGACTGATGACAATTTTAGCAGTTCAAGACTTATTCTTTACAAAAAATGTACACATTATTGTTTTGCACAAAAAAGAAGCAGCTGTTTTCTGTACAAAACAGCCACATGCAAATTTTGTGCAGACTAGATCCTTAATTGTATATAGGCTTTGAAAACTGTATGGTTTTCAAAGACTTTCTTGTAGCAGGAAAAATTACTCACTACTTCCTCTGAGAAGGAAATTAGTGAAGAATTGCATCCCAAATGCAGAACTAGCAGAGAAAAACCCAAATTATGAAATACTCTTCAGGTACAATCTTTGCCATCTTTTAGGGACAAAACAAAGTCTTGGCCTGTCCCCCATGCCTTTAACGATACTTGAAATGCAGCATAATTGTTTTTAGACAGTAGTTTATGTGTTGGTCTCCTACTTTTATTTTGTGCTTTTACTACATTTCAGTGTTTCATTTTTATAGGAATTACTTGGTTATTTTTATTGTTGTTTTAAGCTGCCTTAAAGCTGTTTGCCATGAAAGGTAGGAAATAAATTCTATAAATAAATATGTTAAATTTACAGGAGAAATATTATTAGCAGACATAGAGAGACTGTGACTTATATGATTGTGGCAGACAGGATTTTGTTTGCTAAATGCTGGAGAGAAGGTGAAATGGGTATGAAAACCCATGGACTATATAATAATCTAAAATAACCAATCTTGTATGTGTAAAAAGGGGACAAATAATAAATGCCTTCCTATTAAATCTGGAAATTCTTTATTCAGTTGAGGGATGTAAAGGAAATGCAGAATTGGAGCTGTTTATAAATGATAAGCTGGCATTCAGTTATAAATGATAAGCTGGCATCCAGTTCAGTATTTATACAATTGTAAGTCAGACTTACAGGGATGCAGTGGCCCAAGTGATTGAGATGCTGACTCTATTGATTGTAAGATCAGAAGGTTGGCAGTTCAAAGCCCAGGTGCTATATGATGGGGTGAGCTCCTGTCACTAGTCCCAGCTTCTGCCAACCTAGCAGTTTGAAAGCATGCAAATGCAAGTAGATAAATACTTCGGTGGGAAGGTAAACAGCATTCTATGAAATCATGCTGGCCATACGATCACAGAGTAGTCTCTGACAATGCTGGCTCTTCGGCTTATAGTAATGGAGATGAGCACCGACACAACTTGACAACCTTGTCAACAGGGAATATCTTTTACCTTTAAGTCAGACTTATAATCTTATTAAATTTGGGACTCATGTTCCTGGTTGTTAATGACCAAATGTGACCACCAAATCTAAGCCAGTCAGCACCCTACTAAAGGTTTTCTGAGGTGTTGCAGATCAAGACATGGGGAAAGCATGACTGTAGTGGTCTCCTAGTTATGGGGTGGATTGAGATGGGCAGCTGGGGAGGCCACTTGCCCCATAACCTGGACAATGTTGTAGTAATTTCCCAGTACCTTGATCTTCAGTGTCTTACAAACTCTTCAGTTGGGGATGCTCCACAGCTGCCCATCTCAATGCAGCCCATGATTAGGAGAGTACTGCAGTCATAACTTTCTCATGTCCCAATCTACAACACCTCACAAACCCTTCAGTTGGGGTGCTGAGTGGCCTAAGATGTTGGTTTTTGGGGGGATAGCATTGGCAAAATTATCTATGGTGATAGAACTCTGTCGTTGCTGTTGTTTTTTACCTGCCTCTCCCTATGGAGCAGGGTGGAGAACAATAATAATTTAAACTCATAATAGTTAATAATAATAATAATAATAATAATAATAATAATAATAATAATAATAATAATAATTTTTCATTTATAGCCCGCCCCTCTGCGTGGCAATCGCAGTTAAAAAAAACATATAAAACCAATACATATTAAAAGAGCATATAAAACCAGTACATGTTAAAAACAATCAATACAGGACTTACAATTAATAATTTAAAAATCATCTGGATAGGCCTGCCTGTGCTACTTTTATCTCAGAGAATATATCCAGCTGTCAAATCTCTTCTGGCATGATGTTCCACAGTCTGAGAGTGGCTGAAGAAAATCTCCTCTGGGTAACTGTTACCATGATCTAAATAAATGTTTTTCATGTTATTAATAAGGAAATAAATACATCAAGGACTCAGGTATAATATGGTACAGCTATAAATATTAAATCCAGTTTTAATTGCCATGAAAGAAGCATGCTAAAATCATTTGTAGTGCTGGGTGGACCATATTACAGATTGTCCCAAAAGCAAAGGTGGTATCTACACCATCACCAATTCCACGGCTGGCCCTCCCATTAGGCTTAGTGATGTAACTGCCTCGGCCAGTACATACCAAAAGAAGCAGTAGTAATGTTGACTGTCACAGCTGTTATGTCTGAGATTCCCCCCACCCAGCTTGTGTTGGAGCACAGAGCTGCACATGTCACAGTGCCTTCTTGGGCTTTAAAGTATTCTACTGACTTGAGTGATGTGGAGGATATTATTTTATTGATTGCCATGTAAAAAAAGAATGGGGGTGGGAAGCCATCTTATTTTTCCCCTCAGGCAGTACAATGTCTTGGATCAGCCCAGAGGAATCATCACTAGACATACCGTGCTCTGCATAATGTTTATACCATACAGGGAAAGCCTGATGAAGTGCTCTGGCATTTCCTTCTTCTATGTGGGAGCCAGAATGGTTTAATGGGTTGAGTGTTAGACCTAAGACTTTAGGAGACCAGGGTTCAAATGCCTGCTTGGCCATGGACGTGCACTAGGTGAACATGGGCAAGTCACACACTCTCAGAGGAAGTCATTGGGAAACATTTGCAGAATAAATCTGACCAAGAAAACCCTATGATATGGTTGTCATATATTGGAACTGACTGGAGAACATATAACTACAACAACTTGTTTTCCTAATATCTGCACATTAGTTTGAAAGACACCCTACCTGTATGGAGTTCTATGTGTGTAGATTTCTCTACATGATTTGAAACTCTGGACTAAACAAAATTCTTGGTCACATGGAAAACCCAATGCACATACAGGTGCACATAGACAGGCATGGGCCTTTTTTCTAATTCATCCTATTTGTTTTTGTGTGCCTCCAAGTAATTTATGACATGGCAATCCTAAATTGAACCTGTCATTGAACCTGGCAAGTTTCTTCAGAGGGGGTTTCCCATTGCCCTCCTCTGAAGCTGAGACGGTGTGACTCGTCCATGGTCAATGAGTGGGTTTTTTATACTCGAGTGGTGAGTTGAACCCTGATCTTCATAGTTGTAGTCCAAAGCTCAAACCACTACACCATGCTGGTTACTAAAAATGGTTGGGGCCTACAATCCCAGTCGTACTACTTCTCCAGAAAATATATTTTTGCTATATAAATGTATCAGGAACACCTGCATTCCCTTTCTGCATGAAGCAGTTGTTTTAAACAAAATGACTACACAACATGGGAAAGTGATTTTTGACTACAGTTCCCAAGATCCCCTAGCCACTATGATCTGACCTGCTTCACTGCGGAGAGGCTTGGGGATATGAAGATTAAGTTGAAAAAACAGAATTGGTCGAGTTCAGGTTTCCAGCTGTGTAAATTAGCACAGTGCTGTTGAAGTCAATGGAGTCACATCATCTGATGGTCTGGTGTTGGTATGTGTCATTTATGCAAATGAAAGCAAATGAGTGGCTTGCAGCAGGGCTATGGTCTTACTTGACTAATCAGCCATTTCTTATGGATCTCTGACTTTTCCCATTTTATTTTAAAGAAGGCTTACAAAAGACAATGAACATCTATGTCACTGCTTTTGTTGGACACTTTTTAGTAATCACCAGCACTGGCAATGGATTCACATACAAGAATGGCAATGAAATCAATGTTACTCCACCCATTTTGTTTTCTCTTTTTCAAACAAACACACACTTCTGCTAGATTGGCCTGTTTTTTATTTTAAAAATCTAAGTAATAAGGATTTCGCTTAGAAAATTTGACTTAAATAATATTGGAAGATCTTGCAAATAAACCAAATTGTATTTAAGGCACCCATTTTATTCTGTGCTTGAGTGGTATGGATTTTCTTTAGAACACCACTACAATTGATCCCCTCCCATACTAGACCATACAGAATCCTCAGTAATGTATTTTATACTAATGTTATTCATGCATCAAAATTCCCATATATCACTGAATGTGACATAAACAACTAACAAAATTAAAATTGTACCTTACAATAACACATGCATATCCTAAATGTATTTGCATGCATATAGTTCCTTGTGGTTAAAGTGCAAATTTAATATTTTTTTTAAAAAAACCCTATGATTTCTCCTTTTTCCTTATACTGAAACATGCCCTTCTCACATAATCTCTTCACTATTTTAAAGAGATGAAGGTGAATGCTACATCCCATTTTGGCCAAAAGGAAGATGTTTCGGGAGTAGTGGTGTCACACGCACCCACTAGGGTGTCGCCTGGTGTGTCCCATACTCACCACATCCCTAATGATGCCCTCTGGGTAGGAAACAAGGGTGCAAATTCTCCTGTTTGGGTAGGCTCAACTCCAGATAAAAGGAATGGGCTGTTTGCAAACCTGCAACTCAGCTAGGAGAGCAGCAACTTGCTACAATTTTCAAGGTTTACCTGATTTGTTGCTGCAACATGCAAAGACTTCCTGTGGGAGGAGGTCTAAGTATTTACTTAATTAGCTCCCTCCTTCTCTTCCAGTCTACAAAAATAGCGCTCCTTTCAGAAGTCAGGGAAAAATAGCGCTCCTTTCAGAAGTCAGGGAAAGTGTGCCCTATACGCGTAGGGCGCACTTTCCCTGGCTTTTCTGCCACAGCGTGTGAGGCAGGAGGTTGCTGAGGCAGGAGGTTGCCCCCGGAGCGCCGGCCGTGCGGAGCGCCGGCAGCTCCGAGGGCAACCTCAGGAGGAGGAAGGGGCACCGCTCATGCGGCTGCCCCTCCTCTTCCTTGCCTCAGAGACAACTTTATTAGTCGTCTGCCAAGGCTTTTAGTAACATCATCCGGTTTTTTTCCCTAGATTTTGGTCTGGAAACCTCAGGGCTTGGGAAAATCCTAAACTTGCAATCCTACACAGCAGCTTTGTGAGGTAAATCAAGTTGAGTGTCCTAAGGTCACCCAGTGAATTTCATGACTCAGTATGGACTTGAACCAGGATCACCCAGGTTCCAGGCAATTACCATAACCATTGCCCCACATTGACTTTTCCAATCCCAGTTTATTACAGTAACTATTATACCACATTGCATATGCTGTGCCAAGTAGCGTCCAAATGCAATAGCATTCATGTCTGAACATCATCAGGAATACAAGCAATACTCTGCTGGTACAACCTTATGTTCTCATTCTTTTAAAAAAAATGCAAACCAGAAAGCTGATGTTCCTCCTAATTCTAAATTGCAACACATTCTGTTCAAATCCCATAATGACAATGATTGCTGGATTCAAACATGGAGATCCACAAACACATTTAGAATATTTCTGGCAAGCTTTGGAGCAGCATCAGCATGGGGCGATCACAGCACTGAAACAAATAATGCCTATGAATATTTCTGCCTAGTGATCTATAAGGTATCTGCATTTGTCATTGGAAACAGGGGATGAGGGACATGAGGATGGAGTGTGTATGGGGGGGGGGGGAGAAGCCAGAGAGAAAGAACATGTTTTGCATGCGAAAGTTTTCAAAATTAACAGAGTTCTGTTCACCCCAGTCCTCCCACACTGCTCAGCAAATGATTCAGAGCCTTCAGCGTGATTTCATCTGTGCAAGCTCTAATCCACTTACTTAATGAAATACATAATTAACATATTATAATTGCAGTAAAGATGGTTTTGACAGAAATCATTTCCCGTATCTAATACCGTGGTAATTTAATCTGTTCCCCACTCCCTAACACGACCCTCCGTGATTAAGTTTCATAAGAATTTTTTTGATTGATTGATTCATCTGACGTGCTTGGGCCCTGCTAAAGGAGTGGCTGTCAGTTTCCAGATAGTCACATGATGCTGTGGCAGATGGCTGTACAGAGGCTTTTGCTTTGTCTCTCTGTGGGGTCTTCCCTCCTCCCTCTCCAACACCGGTTACTTTGCTTCTCTCTCTCTTCCTCTCTGCCTTGATAATCCAAATGCATCTAGCCTTGATCCACTAAATTGTTACATGCCATTGAACGTGTGTGTGTTTGCAAATGGTTGCAACCACCCACCCACCCCAAACCCATCCACATGCCATATACATGCAAAGACACAGACTTTTGGATAAGAGTGAATATATGGATTGAACTAAGAGGGCAGGTCAGTTTTAGTAAAATAGAATACATGGTGCAGTTTGAAGTGAGCCATGGGTGTATGAGGATCAGGGAAGCAGTGCTACTTCCAAAACTATACCAGCTCATCTAGTCAGTCTTAAAGGTCTATGCACTTTTGAATGTTCCCCTCTTTTCTTATTCTGTGGTTTTTTTAAAAAAAAAAATCCTACCACTCCCAGGTAATTCTAGTGAAAGGCAGAATTAGTTACAGATAGTAGAGAAACCAACTTCTGTGATCTCTTTAACAAATGAAGACACCACTATACTTAAGACCACTTCTGTCCTGCCCCTGGAACACCACATTTGAGAACATTTTTCAGGTGCCACATGGCTTTCCTTCTAGAAGTAACCAGACTACCAGCACTAGTAGGGATAAGAATATTTTGGGGGAAAAAAACAAAAAACTGTGGGCTCTCCACATTTGCAGCTTTGACTTTTGGAGATTTGATTATTCACAGATTTAATTAATATGTTCTCTATAGGAATCTCTAGGTTCTACAGGATATAGCCAACTTCTGCCATACGTTGACCTGGAGAAACTAAGATTTCTCAAGTTCAATTCTATGCTTAACATCTGGTGGATGTTTACCATAGAGCTGTGCAGGAGGACCTAGAGATTCCTAGAGAGGTATTTTTCCAGGTTTTTAATTTTTTTTTATTTGTGTTTTTTCAACTTTCATGGAGGTCATGTGCCCCTAACCCCTGTGAATGTGGAGGGCCCACTCTTTCTGAAATGATTTTTCTAATGTCAAGTAACTTTCACAAGAAGAATCCTGGACTGAGAAGAATCTTCACAGTTCAAGATTTAGGGCCTTTGCAGATTGCCAGAAATAGTGCAAATTGAGTGCACTT
>CM034704.1:15345657-15362281 GCA_020142125.1 Phrynosoma platyrhinos
GGATGAGTCCTTCCTGAATCTTCGTTTGTGAAGAAAAGCCAGAGAAATCTTTATTTCATACTAATAAATCTCTCTTCTCATAATTGAATGGTCTAGCATGACTGTTCCAAATGGTTATCCAAAATGCAAGTGTTTTGAGCCAAATATTTATGAAGCACATAAGGAAAAACTGCTTGGGATTACCCCATGGTTTTATAATGCACCTTATATGAAAGTATGGACAAGTAAAACTGTCTATTTCATTTTCTATAACCTCCCTATTTTGTTTGAGCAGAGGTTTCTCCCATCCTATTTCTCCATCAATTTTTGAATATTTTATTTTCAGAAGTCTACATAAAAATCCTAGGCATTTATCCTTGCCTAAAGTTAATGTGTTTATACAAGAACCAAAAGATATGCATAGAAGCATGTAACCTTCCTACATAGTATCATTTTTAATGACACCACCTTAAAGCAGTGATGGACATGCACTAAGATACACAAAGCCAATTTCAGCATTTCCTGACCCTGCCCAGACTACACTGCCACCATTTTCTGAAGCCAGAAGTGATGCTTCTGGCATTTACCCAAGCAACATTTGGCTACTTCATGGTGATCCCACCATGTTAATTTGTACCCAACAAGTAATTTTCAGTCCAAAAAGTGGGGGGTAGGGTAGGGTGGGTGAGCTAATTTGGGGGAATTGCTGCATTTCAGCTATCCTGTGGGAATCTGAAGGCAAGGACCACACAAAATCCTCCTGTGAGCCCCATGCAGCTGATGTTTGCCAGGTCATGACTATGCCAGGCCCAGAGATTTCAGAGTCAGAACCAAAGATGACCCCCTTTGATGCTACAAGGGTCAGTCCCTGGTGATTCCATGAAGCATGATACACTAAACATCAACCACAGTTGCAGAGACCATGCCACTGAGATAGAAAAACTCAGTCTAACAAGTGAGGAAAAAATATACACATATTTTTTTTAACCAGTGTTCTTACACTGACACTCCTTCCTCTTGCACTGAAGGCCAGTTTCAGGTCCAGTACCTGAGATCTGGGAATCGTATGGGCCACACAGGTCTCACCCCTGCCTTAGAAAATAACAGGTTTATGGTTGCATGTGTTGGCATGCTTTTTAAAGGGAGGATATCTCCAGATTTACACTTCTCAAACCAAAACAAAATTTGTTTGCTTTTTTTACTGAAATGTATACATCTCCAAAATCTATGAAGATATATGCAAAATAAAATACAATGTAATAAATAAAATGAAAAAGTTCTTAAAAATTGCATTAAAAACATATATTATTTTCCAGAAATAACATAACTGCACATTTCAGCATAAAAAAGTGCATTTATGAGAAAAATCTATTACTTACTTTGAAAATCACTTGGTAAAAGAGATACATTTAAAATGCATACAAAATGATATGTTTTTCTAATATAAATGAAAATACATACAAATTTTCATATGGACTAAAAAAAAAGCCCCATAATATAATTTGAAATAAGGATGGGATGGATTTAGTAAGAAGAAAAGGAAAGCCTTTGTAAAATTGTAGTTGACAACATTGTCCATCCCTACTCAGAGGTTCTTTAAAGTCTATGACAGTTGGTGGTGATTCTAACAGAGGTATTTGTCTAGAATCTGAAGCTAAGAACTGAGTGAATTGTATTGCAAAACTGTTCTCAATGTGAGAACAAAATCAGCATCTGTTATGGGAAACCCTTGAAACAACATAAAGCAATTGTGATGATAAGTTGTGAAGTGGTATTCTGAAAATAGTCAAAAGTTGAAGGATACAACTTTTTGTGGGATTGGTGCCCCTAAAACCTAAGGCCTTATAAACTAGTTTTATGGTCTTTTATTAGGTCTAAGAGCCTGCCTTCAAGAAAAATTGGGCAAACAAATCTAGGACATGAGGAATGTGATGAGTGTGATGAGAAAAGAAGACGATCCTGCCTACTGTTATATTTGTAGATGGGCAAGGCAAAATTGTAAAACTGAAATGAATGGCATTTAACACCATGCAAGCTAAGATGGATTTTAACATTCAGCATATAACTTGCAGACAATATGGGGTGGGCACTGCTGTGTGGACTTTCAGTATATATGGGGAGAACTGTCCAGCAGTTTAGGAGAACTACCCAGTAATTTGGGGCAAATGGTCTAATCCCCCAACATTTTTAATTAGAAATCACAGGCAATTCTGGTCAGTGAGTGAGCTCTTTTGAACTTCATGTACTACATTTTCTTCTCTTGATGTTTATCCAGAGCTAACAATTTTGTCTCTGCTATTAAAGAAAGAAAAAAACTGGCCGGCAGAGCTTCATTATGTTGTCTGCACTGAGCCTTTTTGAAATAAGCCAGACATGCAGGTGCAACTAGCGAGGCCAGTAATGTGGGAGAAATGAACTTCAGAGCATGGAGAGATTAAGAACATAATATAGAAAGAAGAAACCCGCTTTGACTTTGATGGATGAAATTTAAAGGAAATTGATGCCCTTGTCTTTTTGCCCAATATATTTTGCTTAAATAGAAAGTAGGTTGAATCATCTTGCCAAAGAAGAAAATAGTCTTCTCTTTAAACTTCTTTCTGGTACCTTTTTTGAAGCATGACAGGGAATATGTGACAGTTAATGTCTATTAGGAGCCTTCATTAGAATTATTTCCATTAGTATGGCAAACTGGGCCCCTAGACATTTTGGCACCTTAGTTGGTTGTTCCACATGATTCAAATACTGTGTTCTAAATTCCCTGTAAGGTTTTGGAAGAAGGTAAAGCATGCCTGTCAATCCACACTCTTCTTTGTAGTGCCTCCTTGTAGAGTTGGGTTGTAGAGTTGGGTTGTATCCACCCTGTACACTTATAGCAGCTTGGTACCACATTTACTGTCATGGCTCCATCCTGTGGAATCCTGGGATCAGTAGTTTCTTTAGTATTTAGAATTCTCTACTTCATAGCTCTAATTCTGTAGCTAAGGGGAGCTCATTAGAGAATTCCCAGTATATCAACAAATCTTGGAATTCCATAGCATGAAGCCAAGTCAGTTAAAGTGGCATCAAACTGTTAAAAGTGTGCAGTGTGGATGGACTGGATGGACATTTCCAGGATAGGTGGGATTAGCTATCTACTGTGGTCCAGGCGCCTGGCCCTCTGTCCTCAGATGAAGAGGCTCAGAAGACCTGAGTTAAAGGATCAGGAAAAAGACTAACAGAAGGTCAAAATGAGATTGGCTTGAGAGGAATGGAAGGAGGAAGGAAAGGAGAAGGCAAGGCTGGATCAACTAGGTCTCAGTATGTTGGCAATGAACCCAGCTTCCCTGTTTGCCCACATGTCCATCCTCACCTCTCTCCCTGCAGTGTGGCTGTCAGGAAGAGCCTGGAAGCCTTCTGTTCTATTTTACATTAATCAGAGTTTAACATTTCATATGAACCATAACATATTATTCACATGCATTAGGGTTTGTTCAAACAAGCCAACTTCCTAAAGCACAGTCTGAAGTTGGATTGCTTCCAGCCAAACACTATTCTTTTTTCCCACAGACTGCCATGGTTGAATGACACAAGACGCCATCATAGTTAGGTATGAACAGAAGTGAAAGGTTTCAAACACTTCCTTGCATCTGTGAGAGGGGAGGGGAGGGGAGATGTTTGATTGAGGGAGGCTAGAGGCTAGAACATGATGATTTAGTATGACAGCTGGACAAGAACTAGACAAGATCCCGAAGTCTAAAAATATGTCATTAAATACCAAAGTTAAGATTACCTATGCCATTGCATTTCCCATTTCTATATAAGGTTGTGAAAGCTGGAAAGTGGAGAAAGTTGGTGGGGGGGGGGATTCATTTGAGATGTGGTGCTGAGAATACCGTGGATCACTCAAAAGACCAATGAATGGGGCCAGGATGGGGCCAGATCAGACCTGAACTCTCCCTGGAAGCAAAGATAACTAAACCAATGTGGTCATATTTTGGTCATATCATGAGAAGAAAAGTCTCACTAGAAAATGTTATAATGATTAGCATTATAAGAAAAGAAGAAGACTGCATTCCAGATAGATAGATTAAATCAAAGAACCACAACCCTAAGTCTCCAGGAGATGAGCAAGGCAGTTAAGGATAGGGTGACTTGGAGGTCTCTCATACATAGGGTTGCCATGGGTTGAGGTTAGTTCAAAGACAGTTAACAACAATAAATGACAGCTGAACAAAGAAAGGAATAAAGAGTTAGAACTATGTAATATTGAAATCTGGGTTAACCTACATTATGGGAGATTATAAAAGAACTACAAATCTAAATACTTCCTTTGGTGGGGAGTTAAGAAGGGACTATCTGAAGCACATTTCTCCCTCCCATTACTCGTCTCTTGCTGTTTCCTTCCCTTTTCACTTTCCCATAATGCCACATTGCTAGCTGACAGTTGGATATGACAGAAACCCCTGCTGGACAAGTGTCAGGTTTGTTGAAGGGATATTAAAAGAGAACTTGATCTTGTGTCAGCTCACTTCAAAATATATTCACATTGAAAACGTGATATATCTGTCAAAGTGAGGACTTCAGCATTTGGCAGAACAGGCCGTTTTCATAAACAAAACTGTCCAATTACATTAAGGGGCACGAACCTCAGGTGTGTATGCCAGGGACAGTAAGATGCATCACACACATCACAGAGACTGTCTCCCTGAAGCCATATGGCTCAATGTGGCCTGCATCTCAAATATGCATCTTCTTTATGGTTCACAGATTAGGAATTAATTTAGTATTATCAGAGACAATTCTAGCTTTGAACTTCTACATTAACTTTTTTAAAATTTTGGCAAATGTTGCTAAGAATTCATTGAGAGGGGTGCAGAGGATTGATTAGTTGAATTAATGAAAAAGGAAAAGGAAGGAGGGAGGGAGGGAGGGAGGGTGGAAGGAAGGAAGGAAGGAAGGAAGGAAGGAAGGAAGGAAGGAAGGAAGGAAGGACAGCAATAATCCCAACAACCTTTGGCACACAAAGTTTATTTCTTGTTTAGTTTCTTAAATGCTTTTAAAGAGAGCTGGTGTGAATTTTGATTAAATAGCATCATTGGTTAGGAAACAAATTATGTCTGACAGAATAGCAGGCACGGCTTTTGCTGAAAATACATTATTGTCAAGTTGATGTCTTCCTCTGCGCCTTCGGAAATGCAAACATTTGGCGAGAGTGAGATTTCAAGTTAAAATGGCTTGTTTCAGACACGTAGCATAACGTGGGTGGATAACTGTTACACTGAAGTTCAGCGAAGCCATCACACTTCTCTTGTGAGGATAAGAAACTGTCTTGTGATACCGTCTATGCCAAAATGCTCATTTGGGTGGTGTGTATTGTATAATAACTCCAGTTCTTCTCTGATTAATGATAGGATATGGGTAGCTGCCTTCTATTGAGTCAAACCATTGCCCCACCTGGCCCAGTATTGTCTACTCTGACTGGCAGTGGCACTTTAGGATTTCAGACAGAGATTTTTCCTATCACTTTCTATCTAATCTTTTGAACTGGAAACACCAGGATTGAAACCTTAATGCTCTGTCATTGAACTATGCCTCCCATTTCTTTACATCCCATTTCCGCTTCTCCATACTTCATGTTTCAAACAGTCCTATGATGTCAGTTAGAATAAAAAAGTTACCCAGGGATTAAGGATTTGAACCCAGGTAGCTTGAGCACAACTCCAATATGGCCATTTTGCACCATTCAGGATCATGAGCTGTTTAGTGATAGAATGCATATTTTGCATTCAGAAAGTCTCTGCTCCATCCCTGACATCTTCAAAAGATTAAGTAGGTGAGAGGAAATACCTATGTCTGAGACCTGGAGAACAATTCAGACTCAAACTCAGGGGGGAAGCAGACGACGGTGTCAGGGACGCCGCGGGACGGTGCGCCGCTGAAGTGAGGCAGCCGCACCATGGCGCACTGGTGGCGTCCCTGAAAGGAGCGCTAAATTGGCACTCCTTTCAGAAGTCAGGGCAAGTGCACCCTAAATGCGTAGGGTGCACTTTCCCTGACTTTTCTGCTGCAGCGTGTGCGGACGCTGCGGCGGGAGGTTGCCCTGGGAGTGCCGGCCATGCGGAGGGCCGGCAGCTCTGAGGGCAACCTCGGGAGGAGGAAGGGGCGCCGTGCATGTGGCTGCCCCTCCTCTTCCCTGCCTCCAAGACGGCTCAATAAGCTGTCTGCCGAGGCTCTCAGTCTCAGACTCAGACTCAGACTCAACTAAATTGGCATGATGGGTTAATAATCTGTCTGGGGCTTGGAAAAAAATATGTGAGGAGGGGATTCCAATTTCTCAGCCAACAGGCCATTGCCCAAGCAGTTTTCCAGGCTCTGATATAGTGTAAAGTATGTTATAATGCCATGAGAATCAGTACTGGAGAACATACCATGAAAACCTGTAGTTTCATCAGTTCAGTCAGTCCTTGCTCCAATGCAAAGGGCAACTTGTTTCATTCATTGTGGTTTATGGATAATTTATCACCTGGTGGCTATCCTTCAGGTGGGATAAACACTGAGCCTTTCTCATTTGCCCTCATGTGGATGGGAAAAATGTGGGAGTTCAAGCCTGTATTAGTCAAGGGGCGGCAACATGCATGTGCTCATGTCAGTGACTAATATGGGGCAGTACAATTGGTTGGAGTGCCTATCCATGGATGGTTAGTCCACCAATACAGCAAGCCCATTATATAATGCTGAAAACTTAATTCTTTGCTAAACTTAAGGTGAACCCCTAAATGGGAGAATGGGAGAGGACACTTAAGATGAGCATTGGGGCTCCAGCCATTGCAATAGTCAT
The DNA here is from genome assembly GCA_020142125.1 of Phrynosoma platyrhinos. Lineage (NCBI taxonomy): Eukaryota > Metazoa > Chordata > Lepidosauria > Squamata > Phrynosomatidae > Phrynosoma > Phrynosoma platyrhinos. The sequence continues at coordinate 15,352,454 of CM034704.1, forward strand.
TTGCTTCCTCTCACTGCAGGTCATTGAATCTGGGCTTGGTCAACTCAAAGGACCCAATGGAACATTCTACTCTTCTCCCTTTCTATACAGTCTCAGCCAGAATGTACTTTTTGATGACACTCACACATGGCAAAGGGACATGCTGTACACAGACAAGTGTTTAGATATGACTAGCTCCAAAGTCATCAGTATAATGAACAATGAGCATGAGGAGGGAAAGTTAGTATGTTGCAGGAACCACTGGTATTCTGAACTACAGCACTCACGATAAAAGTCCTCACTGCTTCAAACCAAGAAAAGAAAAATCTAGGCAGTTGTATTAACCAATATCACCAGGACAGCTTCTCCACCAGAAGGTCTTTTAAAAAGCTAAGAGGTCTTAATTGCCCATCCAACCCACTCTAATGCATCACAACATAGATAGCACATGATCACAGAATCTCTGACAATGCTGGCTCTTTGGCTTAGTAAGGGAGATAAGCACTGCTCCCTATGGTCAGACATGACTTGACCACCTTGTCAACGGGGAATACCTTTACCTTTACCTTTAGCACATAACAATATATTGCTGCAGAGAAAATCTATGCTCCCTCTGCCTATCCGTTCCAGCAGGGCTTCAAGGAAACTCAAAAGTGAGGAGCATTTCTTTTATGTGCATATGTCTGCCTATATGAATTGGGGTTACATACCCTAAGTCCTGACCACTGAGCAGCTGATGGCTCTATTGCTTCCCAGTCACTCCAAGCTGCCAGTATCTGGACCTTCAGCTACAGACCATGTTCCACACAAGCCTGAGTCAGTTATGCACTGGATCAAAGTCCAAGAACCCTTTGAGGGCAAGCTAGAGGTTCATGGAAGCCTCCCGTATTTATTTAAAAGTATTTTTTTTTTTTTTTTGGTCATGCTTTCAAAGTTGCTTCTCACCCTCCCTCCAGTGAAGAACTGTCAGTATGTTTGTTCAAGGAAGTATATATGATGTTATAACTATTTTGCTTAGTACAGTAAATATTGTGTGTGACTAATCTTGTCCATCTAAGAGAAAACATTTTGAATGTCTCACCAGTCAAGATGTGTTTAAGGTTTGCCTTTATTTATGTGTCTTGATATGAACAGTAGTTAGGAATAGAGCACAATGAGAAATAGGAGGTAGAATGGCCATTGCATTTTGCTAGCAGTGAAATGTGAGACAAGTTTGGATGTGTCTCTTGGGCACAACTTCCCTTTGAAAGAAGTTAAAAGAATTGTGCAATATTTAGTGAGATTTCTGAGGGTAGGTTTTACATATCCTTACATTATGGTTAATTGTAGATAAAGCAAAAATTATGACAAATGCTCCCATTCCTATGTAGGCAAGACATGTGGAACCAGTATAATTTCAGTAAACCTGGCATTGTCAACCAGCATGCCACCGTGAACATGTCAGATGTTGTCTGATTTGAGAAGCTAAGCTGAGTTGAAAGTAGTGTGGCAGTAAATTTTGAAGGGCAATTCCTCATCCTGACAGCCTCCAAAAAGACACCTCTAAGGAAACTCCAAAACACTGGACACAAAACATTGTATTGAGTTATTTGTGGCAGTTTCTATTTCTACATGGAACAGGTCTTTTGGAAATCTGTCTGGTCTTGCCCACTGAAGACCCCTGATACTTTGGATTACAACAGAGATATTTTTAATAGTATTTTAAGGGAGTGGGATTGTGGGATACAGAATGTAAATTTTAATGTTGTAAGCCGCCTTGGTTGCATTGCACAGAGGGGCAGGATAAAATCATCATCATCATCATCATCATCATCATCATCATCATCATCTTGAGATAATACATAGTTGCTGGGGGGAAACCATCCCCCCTCAATTACTATTAGAGTGTACTCAAACTCAGATGACAGTGGGAGTTGGGAGCAATTGTTTTATAGACCTTGGTGCCAAAAAAAGTGCCAAGGTCTTGACACTGGGAACCTGCCCCCTCTACACCATTGAGGGTCAATTAGTATTTGAGTGGGATACTACCTCATAATATTAGGGATCTCCATGTAGGACAAGGGTAGAATTCTGGGCAGCTTCTGCCAGTCTGAGCTGATAATACTGGGCAAGATGTGGCCTACCGTCTCAGTACCAATATGTATATTTATAATATTTTTTGTTGTTGTTGTTTTCACACTTCGGGAAATTAAGGCGGTGATGGTAATAGAACCCAAGGGCAAGACTGCATACCTTCCAAGATGAAGACCAGGACATGTGTGGCCAAGCAATATCAGAGTGGGGTCAAAGTGGCAAAAGTTATGAATGAGGAAGACCAGACAAACTAGGAGAGGCAGTAGAAGTTTCCTTTTGCCTGAATCTATAGGGAAGTGCAATACTCCATCCTATCCCCTCTTCTCTTTTCTTATCCCACATTGAATTGAGTGCAAACAACTTCTGCACTTTGGAGCAGGATGACAGATTATTTGTGACAGTGCTTGCCAAATCGGGAAGGTACAATTAACAGCGCATATGATCTCCTTGAACCAGAGAAAAGGTGAAGACCTGTAGTGGAGCTTTGGGGCCTGTAAAGCTTAGTCACTGGCAAATCCCTAGTCTGAAGGGAGAAGGAGACACTTCGGCTGCATCCACAGTGCAGGAAGAATCTGATTTGACACCACTTTAACTGTCATGGCTTAATGCTATGGAATTCTGGGAACTGTAGTTTGTTGTGGCACCAGAGCTCTGCCATGGCAGTTAAAGTGGTGTCAAACCAGATTCTTTCTGCAGTGTGAATGCAGCCAAAGTTGGAGGCAGAGGATAACTTGGATGTATCCCTCAAGGCTACATGAGAGTGATCCTCTAAGCCTCCAGTCTTGTTTGCTGCCATTTAAATCACTTTTAAAGAGCCCTGTTCCATCACTGCTACTGAGTCTGTGACCCTGAGGAATTGCAAGCTGCCATTTTCAATAAGTTTTCCCCACCCTCTTCCATCATTGGCATTTCTTCTCTCTTTTCAAAATTTTAACCCCCCCCCCCCATTGATGAAAGATGTTAACCATAGAGCGGTATTCATCTCCTGTCTACTTGCTCCAGCTGTGCAACCCCCCCTTCTCAAAATCCTACTTTTTGAGGTGGGGGGAAGAAAGAAAAAACGAGTGTTCTATTTTATTTTAATACAGCGAGGCTTGTTTTGCTCTTGCGGCACTGGCGGCCTCACAAATCACTGGTGCAGTGCGCTCACTAACTTGTCTGTATTATGTTCATTTTCTGGGTGGCAATAAATATTAGAATAAAATAAACTTAAGGGCTGCTGGCTGGGGCTCTGTTAGCTATCTTTATGGTTTCCACGGCAGCTGAATGACAGCTTAGCCTGGAAGCCAGCGGCCCCATTTCACCAAGTAAATTTAGCCTTGGGAAGGATGAACATCATCTGACTCTTGAGCTGTGATGGTTGATGCCAGTCCATAAATCAGTCAGATTTTAATTATCGGACACATGACGGGGAACAGTGACAGGCTGCAGTCCACTGGAGAGCATTCCTTCAAAACTGCTTTAAAAAACAGAACGGCACTTGAAGCAGGGTGGGGGCCGAGCCACACAGGCCAGAGCTGGAGATGAATTGCAGGACATTAATAGCTGGATGGAATTCCCTACCTAATAATTTTAACTGCTTCTTGGCTGTAGCCTTGCAAGGGGAAAGAAGGAGGGAGGGATCAGAGAATGGGTCTAATGCAGCAATAATTATTTTTTGCAAAAGAAGTGGTTGAAGCAGAGAATCAGACAGAGGCTGGGGGTTCCGAACAAGAAGGTAGCCAAGGATAAGGAAAAACAGCAGATGGTGGTGGCTGCATTTGCACTGCAGAAATAATCCAGTTTGACACCACTTTAGTCGGCATGGCTCAATGCTATGACATTCTGGGAATTGTAGTTTTGTGCAATATTCAGCCTCCTGTCAGAGAGAGAGCTCTGGTGCCACAGCAAACTACAATTCCCAGAATTCCATAGTATTGAGCCATGACAGTTAAAGTGGTGTCAAGCTGGGTTATTTCTGCAATATGGATGCAGCTGGTGATGATGAAGGAAAATGAGACAATGTGAAAGAGAGAGAAGATTTCCTTACCCAGATCTGTCTACCCTCTTATCTTTCCACCTACTCATCTGGGTAGCTCCAAAGCCAACCTTGAAAGATTTACAAGGCAGCCTATGTTGCACACTGGTTAGATGGGACTATACCTCTGACAGACAGCTAGACTCTCTGGGGAAATGAGCAACATCCCCTGGAGGAATCAACACAGGAGTGGGCTGGATTTTTTCCATGGTGCAAACCAAAGAAACAAACAAGCTAACCAAAAGAATTGATCCCCTGCAGTTCTGTACTGAATTCTGCAACTTGTAATAAATAGACAATAAAGGCACATTTCCTGACATGTTAAGGCTGGATTAACCATTAAGCAAAATAAGTATGTGGTTAGCGCATCAAGGAAAGGGGGGGACCGCAGGAATTTTCTATTGCTGGATTTACCATGGAGCATATGGTGTGAAACTGCAAATGGTGCAGCTGAACCAGTTTCTCCCAAAATAGGCTTCCACAATAAGTGAAAAAAATTACAAATAATAATAATAATAATAATAATAATAATAATAATAATAATAATAGAGATAAATGATATGCATTAATCTTGAGAATACAACAAAATTTGTTCTAGTTAGCTGCCTTTGACTTGACCCTGATTCATGGAGACCCTGTAGATGAGATATCTCCAAGCCCCCTCTATCCTCCTTGTAGATGCAAGCCCGTGACATCTTTGATTGAGTCCAGTCATATGGTATGTGGTCTTCCTCTCTTTCTACTGCCTTCTACTGGCCTTTGCAGACTGCAAGAAATACTACAAATTGAGTCCACTTTAATTGCCCTCACTCAGTGCTAAGGAATCATGGGAACTGCAGATTATTGTGGCACCAGAGCTCTCTGACAGAGAAGGGACAATGTCCCAGAAAAAAATTCCCATGATTCCCTAGTACTGAACCAGGGCAGTTAAAGTGGACTCAACTTGCACTATTTCTGGCAGTCTGCAAAGGCCCTACCTTTCCTAGCATTAGTCTTCTCTAATGAGTCATGCGTTCTCATGATGTGGCCAAAGTATGACAGCCTCAGTTTAGTCATCTTGGCATCAAGAGAAAGTTCAGGCTTGGAATCTGGTAAGTGGTAAACTGCCACACAATCCACCAAGACTCACATGACTGTGATATATATGGGGGCATCCAAATCTTTTAAGTGCTTAGGGCCCCTAAAGGTCTTAATTTGGCCCTGTTACATGTGAATATGCTTTTCCACAATATCTTTGATATTTTTACACTTTAAAAAAGCTGCAGCAGATTGGTAAGATTTCCTGACTTGCATGTGTCTAATATTAGCAGTAACAAAATGACTACTACTCCTAAATAAAAGATCTACAGAAGTTTATAGTCCAATAAAGATGTTCCTTTTACAGGTGTCTCATGCCCTTTTGCTGTTTCATCAAGACCAATAGGTGAAATTCCCAGAGCTTAGGGAAGGTTTGTTGTTGTTGTTGTTGTTGTCCAAATTCTACAGCCAGCAATGGACCATGTTGGTTGAGGAATTATGGGAGGTTTAATCCAAGGAAGTATTTTTTTTTTTCATGCACTGGCATTTCAGTGGTATGTTATAATAATAATATAAATAATAAATTTTTATTTATATCCCGCCCCTCTGCGTGGCAATCTGGGCGGGTTACAGCATTTAAAACAAAGTTAAAACATTCCCTCATCCTGCAATCCAACCCTCCCATCCCCTTAAAACAAAATTAAACTTAAGAAAGATTAAAATATGACAATGCAATAAAAGCAATAAAACAATAAAAAGAGAATGAGCAGCAATAGGGACAAAATAAAAACTCATCTCCCTAGAGCAGAAGTTATTCCGGGAAGGCCTGCTGGAAGAGATCTGTCTTCACTGCTTTTTTAAAAGCAGTAACAGTAGTAATGAGACGAATGTTAGGAGTGGGTGGCCTCTAGATCCTTCACATGGCTGGGCAATTGTAAGGAGTGTAGGAGCAAAATGTGCTCCTTGTGGCATGGCTAAACACCTCAAAAATAAAACTGGAAATAACTTTATTTTCAATTCCAACAATTTTGAGCTGATTTTTATTTTCATGGTTGAGTGGCATTTTTAAATCCTGTGCTACCACTTTAACTCCTATGGATCCAAACTATAGAGTAGTTTTTTTAAAGGGGTATGGAATTGTCTGCCAGAGAGTACTAGTCTAGTCCACCAAATTAAAATTCCAAATTTGGGGGTTGTAAAAGCTTTGGGGGGCTTTTAAGGCATGCAAGATCATAGAGAGAGAGAGAGAGGGAGAGGGAGAAAACCCATGGACCAACCTGAGATAAAGGTATCCCTTCTGCCTCAAAGACTCAAAGGTTTTAAGGAGCAAGAGTGATAGTTTCATGGCAATAATGATCAATATTCCTTGGAAAGAGAACTCATCAATGAACGTAGACATATCTCCTTTCTTATTTGCCATGGGATCTTGCCTGCCTCTCAAAATGAATCCCTATTCCCAGTGGGTATCGTGGTGGTGTTCACTCAGGCTCTGATTTGTTTTGATGTTTCAAGCTTGGCTTTTTTTAAAAAAATTTTTTTTTCAAAAGCTTAGGCAGAGAGGAACATCGGATTTCTGAGTTTCTAAGCATTACTTGCTGTGTCACAATTGTAAGACACTTTGCAAAGATTAAGAAATTGTCATTGTAATGAGAACAGAAGCACACTTGGGGATGAGATAAATGTTATAGGTGGTGTTTTGTTTTGTTTGAAGCCCTTCCACAGAGTATGGTTCTTTTTCTTTTTCCTGCTGATTTCCAGTAATGTACTTGAACATAACTACCTGTGGAGGGCTTTTCAAAGGCTTTGAAATGGAGCCAGCAATTATATATGGGCATATATTCTTACACCCTAAAACAACCATGAGTCATTTTTGATCTTGCCATTGGACTACGTCTCTTATCAGCCTTCTCTGAAATAGTTAAGGATAAGGAGAACAGTTTCCCACACCAATCCTAAAAGAAGCCTTTTCCAGTCACCCAGTTGTGTCCTCCTTCAGAAGATTATATGATAGAAAGAGCTCTAAATGACCCACTTCCCCTTCTATCTCTCTTCCTATTTTCCCACCTTATTGTTTTGTTTTTCCTGGGATCAGGTATTCTCGTGGAAGCCCCTAAGTATTGTCAACACTCACCACTGTTCTTATTTGGAAAAAAGCAGTGTTTATGCCTTTTATTTTCATTTTGTTTTCATGTTTTGAACTCAGTACATTAGAACATATTGGTATTTTCTCCTTTCTCAGTGGCTCCCATTGGCTTCAGTCCTATGAATCCTAAATCATCAGACCTTGGTATTAGAGGGAGAGATTATAGGAAGCATGTTGTTATGTATCAGCATGAAAGGTTGGACAAAGTTCCTTTCTCTTGATTACCATTCATAGAATTCCTTGTTCCAAAGCCAAGGGATTTGAAAACCTGGGGCCTATCCTTTCTCCTTCCTCTAAGCCAGGGGTCCCCGGACTTTTTGATCCGTGGGCCGGTTTGCTGGCCCCCAGATCTTCCGGGGGGGGCAGAGGTGTGTGTGCGCATGCGCATGACTCCGGGCACCATTTTGGAAGACAAAATGGTGCCCGAGTAGGGCACATGCACGCGCAACGCTGGGTGCATGCACATGACTCCAGATGCCATTTTGTGTTCCAAAATGGCACCCGGAGTCATGAGCATGTGCGCGCAATGCCGGGTGCATGCACACAACTCTGGATGCCATTTTGGAAGACAAAATGGCATCCAGTGGCAAGCACGAGCGGCGGCGGCATGGCAGCGATGGCAGGACAAGCCGTGGGCCAGTAGGAAGGCCTCAACGGGCTGGGACTGGCCTACGGGCCATAGTTTGGAGACCCCTGCTCTAGGCATCACCCCACTCACACCATCTTTTCAGCATTTTAAAGGGACACAGGTGAACACCCCAACCCATTTCTGTGCAAAGGCAGATGTTTGAGGAGCAATGGAATCAGTCCACCTTAGGGCATTATCCTGGTGTGGTCTGCACCCCTGCACCCCCCTAATGATGCCACTGGTGTTATTGTCAGGTATGTAGGGAACTATTTTAAACATCATTTAATATATGTCCATATACCTGTCAATAAAAATAAAATAATATGCAGTTAAATAGTTAAAATGTCTTTTCTGAAACCTAAAATGTGTTGCCAGAAGTGGCTTCCTCACACAGACTAATGGTAGGGTCGATCTTTACTGGACCAGCAGAGTAGCTGGTCAGAACAGCAATGAGGAACAATGGTTCAACTAAAACAAGTCTATTTTACTGTTCATCAACAATTGTGATTAATTCCTTTCCCCAATCACAAAGGAATATGTTCATGACTGTAATTTAACTAGAGGCATCTTCATTCCTAAGAGTCACTTTTAAAAAATAATGTTTAATGTAGCTATAACTTTTTGTTATCTTCATATTTATGAGGAATACTACCTATTTCAAGTGTTGACTGTGCCTTGTGGTATCTTATCTTTTGCTCTGTTGTTTTTCTTGATGATGTGGTTGGTGGGAAACAATGTGATCTATACAAGTGTGAACTAGGTCCAGATGTTTTACTGCCTCAGGCAAGGGACAAAATGGTCATCTCTCCCCATATAGAACCTGACTGGGCTCGCAGCTCAATCTTTCTTCAACATCTTCAGTGGGAGAGTGCTAATATAGGGAGCCAGGACAATTTATGTGGCAAAAAGGAAGAGAGGTAGAGTTCAGGAGAAACATCTGGGAGGCTCTAATCATTGCTCTCCCTGCCACTTCAGGCAATCCCCTCACTCTGACTTATAACAAAAGCTGCATCTATTGTAGAGGAACACTGTTTCACTTTAGGCTAATACTAGATACCAGCCAAGGCCTCATTCCTACTTACATTTAAACCAGTTTGCAATTCACCTTTGCTCTGTGTCAGTGAACTGATTCCAGAAGGTCTGTCATTCCCATTATGAAAGTCGATCTTTTCATTATTCCCTTGTAATCACTTCTTTTGTGGCATGATTGTCATCCCCACTAGTTTGCACCACTCCAAAATGCATGTCAATCATCTATGCATCAAGTGACAACACAGTGAGGATAGGGCCAGAGCAGGGTGACTTTGGACTTAGACGGGCGGCCATGGGCCACCCCGAGAAGCCGCGGATTGGGACTGAGGTTGCTCCACGCTTTGGCCCTGATCCATCCTTATGGTACCTCTGAAAAGGAGTGCTAAAATACTGCTTCTTTCAGAGGAGCCAAAAGGGGCACCAGAAGAGGTGCTGGGCAACTCTTCTGTGCTTCTTCTGGCTCAGTGGATCTGGACATTGAGCTGGACGGATGTAATCAGAGTGTTCCCCATGTGCAATGTCAAGCACTCCAATGACATCCTCAAAAAGGGGTTGGGGCGCCCACCGTCCAGCTGCCCCTACCCTTCTCTGGCTCCAAGACAGCACATTGCACCATCTGCAACCAGTGTCTGGCTGCTCAAAAGTACACCATTTCCCCTTTGAGCAGCCTGGCTTGGGAACTAATTTGTTTTTTTAAAAAACTGATAGATTTGATCCATTGGTTTTGCAACTACTTGTCTCACTGAGTTGCCATTGGTCTGATCACCCAGCGTGCTGCCAAGTTGCAAAAACAATGGATCATATATTCAGTAATTCAGTATAGATAGATAGATAGATAGATAGATAGATAGATAGATAGATAATGCCCCCATAGGTCACACAAGCACAAAGGCAGTGCTGAGAGGTGTAGAAGAAATGGCGGATCTCCCAAAAACTGAG
>CM034704.1:15365486-15393110 GCA_020142125.1 Phrynosoma platyrhinos
CCACTTTATTTTCAGTTTTCTGGGCCACGTGTGATAAGGTCCTATGATCTTTTCTTCCTAGTCTCCTTTTATGCCTCTCTTACTGAGCCTTGCCACTCCTCTTCCCCTGCCTTGATCCTGCAGCTTTGCCCCAGATTTCTCCTGTCACAGTGTGTCAGGCCAAGCTATTTGTGAGTCACTCACAACTCTGTGGATCAACACTATGGTGGAGAAATAGTATACAATTCCAATGTGTCCATGAAAATCATATGCATGCCAGCACTTCACCTGCACCTTACATTCAAAGGAGGAAACATTCCTGAACATTCCAGCCATGAACAGAGATCTGAACTCAGTTCTCTTGCATAAAAATGCAAAGGCAATATTCCTTCCACTGAACAACAAAAAGGAAACACTGTTAGGTCTTTCAAAATCATAAAAAAGAAATGACTCCAGAATCTTGCAGATAGTGTGGAGGAAATGCCCTTTTGCTGTTTATAAGTTAAATGGAAACTCCAGTGACACAATATGGGTCCATTTCTAATCAAAAAGGCTGTGTTAACTAATGCTTATTGGATATTGAAATACACCAGAAAGCCTATGTAAATGCATGTGTGAAGCACTTGAATATCAAACAAATTCATTATGATTGGTGCTATTACAGTGAATACCAAATGAGTTCATAATGATGGAACAATGAAAGTGTTACCGATAGATTTTATTTCTGTAACAAATCCTCTCTATAAGGGTCCCCTCCTGTAGCATTAATTCTAATATAAAAGCTGCATCTGTACATTAGCTGTGTCGGATAAATTATGTCTTTGAAACATTTGAAATATACAGTTTTGCCATTCAGTCCATCTTTTCCTTGAAAAAAATATAATAAGCACAGTGTGTCCTTAAAGTTCGATGACTAGTGAAAAGGGGTAACACTTTATTTTAAGTGTCCAATCGTTAGGAATTCATTTAGTATTCATTGCAATAACACTAATACAATAGAACTGAATGAATAAGAAATTCATTTAGTATTCATACAGATGTGATAAGTTCTTCTAAGAGAGTTCCACTCTAATTCAGCATTAGTTTTAGCCTTACTTAATGGGCACTTAAAATAAAGTGTTGCTGGTACAGATGACTCAATTTCTACCCTTAGATATTTAGATTTTATGAAAGAAGCTTCAAAAAGGAGCCAGTTTAATCAGAATATAAAGGAAAGGTCCTCCAACCTAAGTCAGATAGAGGCTGCCTTGAAGAAGTGATCAGAGGGTGAATTTGAAAACTTCTTTTGATGGATCATTCTTGCTGTTTGTCTAGAAACTTCTGCCCACAGATTACCATAATTGTTTGAGAATCCAGTTACAGCATAACCAGTTGGCAACTTGAGGGAGACAGCTATAGTAAGCAGATCAAAAAGCAACCTCGAGTTTTTTAAAATGTATTTTTGAACTACAACCCCCAGGATTCCTCAGCCAGGAGTCATCCTAGTTTGGGAATATGGGGAATTGTAACATTTTTGAGCTGCAGCTGCAACAATATTTGACACCAAGTACAACTTTTGGTTGTTTATTTTAACAGCAAAGTGCTACCAAGGTTAGATGACATACCCTCTAACATTGCACAGATGAAAATCAGGACACATATGGACAAGCAACACCAGAATGTTATCAAGAGGACAAAACCAAAGAGCTAGGAGAGGTTGCAGCATTGTTTTTGCCTGAGCCTACTGGAAAGGTCAAGATTCTGCCTTTCCCACTTGCTGAATGAATTGAGTACAAACTAGCTTTGCCCCTTAAACTCAATTTTCATCAACTGAAGTAAGCTGTGGACAAAGGGAAAAAAGTGGGAAGAGGAGAGAGAAACTGGAATATTTTAAAGGCAGCTGAAAAAATGGGATGACAAAATAGGACTGTCTCAGGGCCTCGGCAGACGGCTAATTGGGCCATCTTGGAGGCAGGGAAGAGGAGGGGCAGCCGCACACTCGGTGCCCCTTCCTCCTCCCGAGGTTGCCCTTGGAGCCGCCGGCCCTCCACACGGCCGGCGCTCCCAGGGCAACCTCCCGCCGCAGCGTCCGCACGCGCTGCGGCAAATAAGTCAGTGAAAGTGCGCCCTACGCTTTTGGGGTGCACTTTCACTAACTTCTGAAAGGAGCGCTGATTTAGCGCTCCTTTCAGGGGTGCCGATGGTGCGCCGTGGTGCGGATGCCGCGGTCCCATGGCGCACCGTCCCGCGGCATTCCAGATGCCCTCGTCTGCTTCCCCCCTCAGTTAGATCAGGGTGATTGAAATGTATGAGATGGAAACTATTTGTTGTTGCTGTGTATCTTCAAGTCATTTCTGACTTAGGGTAACCCTAAGGCAAACCTATCATGGGTTTTTCTTGGCAAGGTTTGTTCAGTAAGGGTTTACCTTTGCCTTCCTCTGAGGCTAAGAGCATGTTATTCACCCAAGGCCACTTAGTCAGTTTTCATGGCTGAGGTAGGATTCGAACCCTGGTCTCCAGAGTCATAGTCCAACACTCAAATCCACTACACCATGCTGGGAACTATACATAGGTAAATAAACAAAAATGCATCTCCAAAAAGAAGTGGGGGAAAGGATATGACTTAACATCAAAGCTATGAAATTTTATGAATAAAGTGGCCCCTTGGTATCTGCTGGGTTTGGTTCCAGGACCTCTCATGGACACCAAAATATTCAAGTACCATTAAATACAATGTCACAGTAAGATGGTGTCCCTTTTGTAAAATGGCAAAATCAAGGTTTGTTTCTTGGAATTTATTTATTTTAAAATGTTTTCAAACTGTGGATGCTTGATCCCATGGATAAAAATCCATGAATACGGAGGGCTGATTGTACCTGCAACTTTAGAAATAATATCCTTTTAAAATATATTTATGGCCCAAAGTCACTTGTTATATCCACCTGAAATACAGAATAGATATCCTCAGGGTCTAGCACCCACTTGTTTTGTATGTCCCCCAGTCTGTTCCAAGGGGAAGTCCTCCACTATCTTCATCACACACCTAACTGGGACATAACCAAAAATGTATGCATCGTCATAGCTAGTTTGCATTCTCTAGACTGGGTCACAGGTGCTGAACTTGCTTAAGCAGGCAAAAATTATTCCTGGGTTACCTAACCATCTGCACCTCCATAGACCAGAGGTGTTTGTGGCTAGTTTTTTTTCCATTTTTTAAAAAAAAAATATTTAAATTTCAGTGGTTTTTTTTTTTAATTGGGGGGATTTTGGGGCTTCAGAGGTTGCAAAATGGGTTGCAAAATGGAGCCCATCAGCTGTTTGTGTCCTGTGGGTCACACTTTTCCAAGCCCCTATCTATAGAAAGTACCAAGTCTAGGGATTCCCTCACACTGTATGTTGGGAATGGAAAATCCTGGCGGCTCATCCAACGCCAGATCTATACTACCATCCAGAATATTGGATTTCCCATCTTACACTGCTATTTCATTTGGATTACGCTTCAGTTCATCAACCACTTTGAAAATACTTCAGCCAAATGCTTTGGAATACATCTTCCAGTGGTTTCTTGTGGATATTGAAAACATGGAGGATAAGAAGTCTTGAATCATTCCAAATGTCAGGAGATGGAACAAAAGTCCACCAGCATCAACTTTTTGTCCTATCTTTTCATGTGCAATCACAAAACTGTACTTCCAAGTCAAAATCTGGAAGAAGAAAAAAGAATAGCAGTAGACTGTTTTCGTGGGACTTGGCTCCTCCAGACTCTCCAAACAACCCTTTCCCATATCCCTGTACTGTTTAACATTTTAAAAATGTCCCTTTTCTAAAACCAAGAGCAAGATCCTACATCAAACTTTGTTGTTGTTTACTTTCAAGTAATTTCTGACTTATGACGAGGCAAACCCATCACAAGGTTTTCTTGGCAAGATTTGTTCAGAGGAGGTTTGTCTTTGCCCTCTTCTGAGGCTGAGAGTGTGTGACTTGCCCAAGGTCACCCAGTCCATTTCCATGGCTGAGCAGGAATTCCAACCCAGATCTCAAGAGTCATAGTCCAACACTCAAACCACTACACCATTCTGGCTCTCATATCAAACTGCTGGAACATAAACCTCCACCCAAAATAGCTCTGCTTTCTCCCTGCTCCCAATGTGCACATCCTATGTCCCTGATGCAAGCATCTCTCTGGTGGCAGGAGAACGGGGTCAACCAGGTAACAAGTGGTTGTAGTTCTTTAGTCAGCATCCTTCTAGACTAATAAGATGCCTTCTGCTTCATCTATCCAATTTCAGAAAACAGGCAATGCTGCCTACCAACTGCACCTCTTTTGGCTACTAAAGGGCCATGGTGTTTGCACTAGAAGCAATGGGGTAGGTTGTATGGGCAGGAGGTTATTGTGCAAAGAAGGTTCTGGATATCTTAAAATGACCTTAAAAAGAACACAGGCAGGTATAATGTGACATCACTAACTGGATTCTGGCCCAGATATGGACTTCCAGCCACTTCTGGCTTTGTTTTGCTTTGAACTTTTGGCAGTCTATACCAAAAGGGTTCCAGGGGCAGAAAAAATGCCCCTTAACTCACCACAGTTACCCATTCCTTATTAAGAAGGAGACCAGGAATATAAGAAGATGCTATTAGCTTCCAATAGGTTCGACCTTCCATCCTTCCATCTATTCCTGGGGTGGATAATTTTCTCTTTCCACCACCACCCCACTCCCCAACATTGTTTCTAAATATCTTTATTCTCATTCAAGTCCTTGCCAAAATGATGGCTGGAAGTGAAGTCACATTTCTTCCCATCACCATTTGAGAACTCTGACAAGGTTGCTCTGTGGAAGTGAGTTCAGTGTGAAGCTGGGGATGTTTTACATAATTCAGGGGCTCTGTGCATTTTTTTTTCCAGGCCAAAACATCCCCAGTTGTGCCCAAACCTTTTTTAAAAATGGGGGCTGGAGGTTTTGGGGAAACGTGTGTGTGGCTTCAGAGGCCACAAAAGTCCGAGGGCCATAGCCAGTAGGCTACATTTTGCTTATCTTGCATTAAGGTAGAGAAAGCAGTTACTCCTCACTCTGGTGTGAAGGACTGTGATCAGTTGTTTATGGTTCTTTGCCCTTCAATTAGGCCTCTCTTCATGTAGGACAAACCTTTAAATAGAGGACTGTCCTTTGAGAGCGCTCAAACAGAGAACTCTCCACTATAAGCCAGGACACAGGGCCACTCTATCTCTGAAGTCCCAAAGCCAACAGGATGTGATTAAATGGGAAGAAACTCCCTTCTGTAGTGAAGGTGAAGGGCTTAGATATAACCTTTGCTTTCTCTTTGAACCAGCTTATTCTACCATTAGCTATAGTTAGCAAACTGTTGCCCTTCCACTGCGATGGACAAAGTTAATTTTGAACCGAAAAAGGATTATGCTGATTTGGGACTTCAACAGGCTCATGCTTGGGGAAGGAGTGGGAGAGGGGGAAACCCTTTATGAAGTACCAAGTGTCCTTGCCTCTCTCTCTGTTCATTAAAATGTATTTAAATGTCCCTCAGTAATGAAAGAGGAGCAAGAGACGCAGGAGGGGGAGAGAGCAAGCACACAAAATGAGGATGGGAACACATCTTAAACAGAAACTCAAAAACTGGCCAATTCCCATGTTTACAGTTACTTTCCTATCAAGAATTAATGCAATATCATGCGCACACCATTACTGAAAAAATTCTACGCTGTTTTTTGCCAAGTGTTCCTATATAACAGTTTTATCACAAGTCTGACAGCCGCCATAAAAATTCCAGCCATTCTATATCAACAGCCCTCTTTGTACTAAGTTATTAAACATTAAATTTTTATTCGTCATTTGTATTCTGTTATGCAAAATAAGCTCCTTGATAAGATGTGTCTTCTTAATTGGGCCCTTGATGCTTCTTGGATCGGAGTTGTCAGATTAGCTGGAAGAAGAGGCTTTGCACTGAGCCAGCTCCGTACCAGGAGACCAATAGCTTTGCAACAACGATATTAAGTTGGAGGGGCCAAATGGAGGGCATCACTAGGCTCAGGTGAGACTCTACATCTGTGCATGTCTTATGCTCAGGCACTTTTCTCATAGCATCAGCAGGGCTGATGGAAATAGATTTGTTTGTTGTTTACAGCGTACAGCTGTGGCTGCGGC
This sequence comes from Phrynosoma platyrhinos, assembly GCA_020142125.1. NCBI lineage: Eukaryota > Metazoa > Chordata > Lepidosauria > Squamata > Phrynosomatidae > Phrynosoma > Phrynosoma platyrhinos. The sequence continues at coordinate 15,371,600 of CM034704.1, forward strand.
TGCATGGGAGTTGTATAAGATTGAAGCAAATTTGTACTGAGACTAAAATATTGAGCTTTCTCTCCAGTCAGCAGTCTCTGGAATCTTATTGTCGAAAACTTTATCCAGTTGGAACCTTCCCTAGGGTGATTTTCATCTGCAGCTGCCCTGTTCTGTCTCTCACTGCCTGTCCCATCTAGCTGCTGTATTAGTAGCCTGCAGGATTGCTTTCTGTAGTAGGTGAATGCTGTAGAACAAAAAGAGAAATAATGTTTGCTGTCATTACAAGCAGGGTTGTGCTGAATATTTCCTGCTTCTGTTTGCAAGGTGTTTTAATTTGCTAGATACTTTGCTTTCTACTTCTGACTTCATGTTTTTTTTTTCTTTCATTTTTTTTCTTCCCATTTTCCCACCTTTAACAAATAAAGCTGTTTTCTAGTAGGAAGTACCAGCTAGGAATACATAAAGAATATATCCCAGAGAATATTTTTGCATAGCTTTTCCTCTGCCCACACTGCCCCAAACTAGATATGAATTAAATGCACTTTGTATACCAGTATTTGCACACAGGCAGACAGCTGCATGCACATCTGATAAAATGCACACATTTTAAAAGTACATGTAAAAAAGATGCTTGTTTTAAAGATGCAGAGAAACAAAACCACAGCAGAAACATTTTTTTTAGTAATGGGGATGTATATAATTTAAGAAAGGCATACAAAACTGTGCACATTTTCAAAATAGTTGTAAAAAATGGATTTCAATCCAGATAAAAAGCTGAAATTACCACCAGGCAGAAGTAGGAACAGAGCAAACATGAAAACTAGAAAAGGAAGTTTCTGGAGCGGTAGGTTGAAGAAGAAAATACCTGCCAGTGTAAGACATTGTAGATGACTAATCATTTACTTCTGGAATAAGTAGAGCCCCATTCACACTACACAATTATGGTGCTGTATTCCATTGTAATTACCATGGCAACTTCCTATGGAATCCAGGGGCTTGTAGTTTGGTGGAACACTAGAACTTCCTGGCTAAGAATTTTAAGTTTGTTTGTTGTTAGCTGCTCTTGAGTCAGCCCCAACTCATGGACTGTAGTTGAGGCATCTCCAAGATCCTCAGTCCTCAACTGCTCTATTCAGGTCCTGCAAATTCATGGCCATGATCTTTTTCATTCAGTCTATCCATCTGGTGTGTGGTCTTCCTCTCTTTCTCCTGCCCTCCACTTTCCCTAGCATTATTGCCTTTTCTAGTGAGTTATATCTTCTCATGATGGGACCAAGTATGACAGCCTCAGTTTTGTTAGCTTGGCTTCCAAGGAGAATTCAAGCTTGATCTTTTCCAAAATCCATTTGTTTGTCTTCTTGAACATCCACTGTATCCTCAGCATTCTTCTCCAACACCACATCTCAAATGAATTTATTTTCTTCCTATCAGCTTTCTTAAGTGTCCAGCACTCACATCTTTACTTAGTGATAGAGAATACAATGGCTTGAATGATTCTAACTCATGTATATCTTTACACTTTAGGATCTTGTCTAGCTTTTTTATGGCTGTCCGTCCCAATCCCAGTCTTCTGATTTCTGGATGCAATCTCCATCCTTATCAATGTTTGATCCAAGATATGGGAACTCTTTAACTATTTTGATTTCCTAATTGTTTCATTGACTTGCCCAAGGTCACCCAATAGTTTCATGGCCAAGCTGAGAATTGAACTCTGGTCTCCAGAGTCAAAGTCCAACATTCAAACTGTCCTTAATTACATAAATATAAAGACTCCTGTATCTGACAACCAGAAGGGATGTGGTGACATGAAGGGTAAGACAGTTCTGATGATCAGAAGGTTGGTAGTTCTAGGCCCGAGTGCTGCATGATGGGGTGAGTGCCTGCCACTAATTTCAGCTTTTGCCAACGTAGGCGTTTATCAGATGGGGTAAACTGGGAGTTTAAACAATGATTAACCCATGAAAATTGTGCAATTGACATTAAAACATGCTTAAAACGATACTAACACAAGTGCCATTATCCCATGAAGAACCAGGAAATAACCAGGCAAGAAACAGCAAAAAGTTATTCACGGGAAAATTCTGTGAATGAGTTACTGTTGTTTCTTGCTGATTCTTCATCGGATAATGGCACTTTAATCACATTTTGTCTCAATGTCATGTGAAAACCATTCATGCATTTGCACACAAGTGTGGGTTAATCATGGATTCAGCATGGGATAACAGCTATGTTTGTGAAAACCATTTGCGCAATTGTATGTTAATCATGGGTTAATCACTGTTTATACTTCCAGTTTCCCCTGTGTGATAAACTCCCTAGCAGTTTGAAAGCATGCAAATGCAAGTAGATAATAGGTACCACTTTGTTGGGAAGGTAACAGCATTATGTGCAGTCATGGTAGCCACATGACCGCCAGAGTCATCTTCAGACAATATTGGTTCTTTGACTTAGTATGGAGATGGACACTGCTCCCTACAGTCGATTATGACTAGACTTTCATGTCAAGGGACTACCTTTACATTTTTACTTATCTGACAACCTCCATGTTTTTGCATTGTGGAGTCTTTAGAAGTTATGAAAAATGTGACAGGTTCTTGCATCATTAGAATGGAAAATGAAGGGTAGAGAGCTAGTAAGAGAAGTCTTCTTCAGACTAACTCCCTCTATATGTAGAGGGTGTGATTAGTTTAACTTAGTTAAACTCAATTCCAAATACTGAATAGAGTGTCTTTTGCAAAGAAAAGAATATTATTTCTTAGCGCTGCAAGTGTTACCTAATTATGACTTTTTATACTACCATATGTAGTGATTAATCACGTTATTGCCAGATGTTGTTGCTGCTGCTGCGTCCTCTTCCTTCTTGTCCCTCTTTTTTCTCCACCTGCCCTCCTGTTTTTATTTTTCTTCCACCTATGAATAAAGTGTTCAACTTAAAAACAAAAGAGAAAAACCCCAGCCTAGGAACAGAACAGTCAAACATCTATCAGGACCTGTTGTAAAAGAATGGTAAGATTTATTATTTTCATAATATAAAACCAATCTGGAAGAGTATGTACACTTCCAGCATGCAACATTTACTTCAGCCAGAAATTGTCTGTCTGCCTTTTCTCACATCATACAGGGAATACAGTCCCCCAAGTTATAGTTATTACTCATACATAAGCATTGCCCAGAGGTTATTGGTGCCATGATCACCAAAAGGATTTCAAGATGGATGGGAATTTATTTAGAACTTTGGGTTATAGTCTGATGATATTGACAGGGTTGGAAAATGACAGGGAGACTCTTCAGTGGCTTCAAAGGAACAGTCTAAGAGCTATTTTAGATATGTTGTTATATATCCAGTTTGTTGGTTTGTTCTCTGAGGTCCACAATTGGAAGGGTCTTATTTTGGATTTCTTCAAGGAGTGTGGAAAAGCTCTCCTTTGGAAATGACACAGAATATCTAGGAACACTAATAGCAAAGTCACTCATACTCTCTATTTCTCTCCTCAAACAGCTTCAATACAATACAGAAGTTTAATTTAACATTTGTAAGAGAATAAAAAAGATAGACATGTTTCCTCTGGCCTATAGATGGAAAATAAATTAATTGGATTCACATTTCTCCATGAGATATCCATCTCACCAATATTTGTAAGGGTGCAAAAGAGCATCTTGCCTCAGAAATCAGAGATGTGCAAAATGTTTGAGTGAAGGAAAAATGTGCATAAAAGGATGTGTACATGCAACAAAATCCAGAGGATTAAAAATTGTTATAACTGGAAAGTACACACAAGCATACGATGGTCATGAAGGGAAATGTCTTTTTAAAAATTTGCGTACATTTCTATAAAGAAAAGAGGAAAAAAATCCACATACAACCTCATATGGAATTGAGTGAGAATGCCAGCAATGGAATGAGACTACAGGTTTTTTTGTCATCCGTTGTCCAGTTCCATTGGTCTGTTCTTGGCCTGTTCCATATGCCAGTGTATAATGTCTTACATGTCCCAAGATAGCCCACAATAAGCCAGGATGCTTAGGAAGACTTCCATGGAAAGTCTTGTTTTTCTATGGTTTTTCATTCTACAGCAGTACTACTGGGCAGAATGAGGTGAACACTTCTAGCAGAAGGTTTGGAATGCTTTGAAAGAACATCAACTTATTAATTATCTGATGATGAGATAATGGATTGGTACCTTTGGGTGTGTCTCATGTGCCAAAATAACTTGTTTTGATACTATCCATCTTGACCTGGTTTATTGGGAGGCATCATTTTCTGTTCTAACTTGGGAAGAAAAAGGTTTTGGACCATTCTTGAATTAAAATCCGATATAGAACCCATTGATTCCCCTATGGGGAAAATGGTTAAGTCCAAAGATTCATGGAGAAATTCAGATTAGCAGAATTTAAGAGCAAAGCCTAGTAACTGAGTATATTCCATTCTCCACTTTAGTTCTGCCAGTTTAAGCTAAACATAATGAATGCCTTGAAAATTCCCCAGAAAAGCACTTGATATTATTATCATCAGTTTACTCATACACTTTACTCTTTTGGACATTACGTATTCTGGTACAGTTTGAATTTTCCCTTTCTTGCTCACCACCAATCGATAATGTTAGGATGCTTCAAAGATATAAAGTTATTATCTGATAGCCAAAAGAACTATGTAAAAATTCTCTGGATCAAGATATTTCTAGCAGACGCTGGCTGTGGCATTTTTCTGTCAAGAGATCCTTCCTTAAAAACTGTAAGGATGATCATGTAAATGCTGTCAATCACAATAAAAAAACCTAGTTAAAATCAAAGCACACCTTGTATGTGTGTGTGATTGTATATTTGGTCCCTTGGTGCAAATTTGTTATTTTTTTTAAGAACATCAAATGGTATTGCAAATCAAAAGCGGTGTACTCTGCTACCTCTGCTTACTCACAAGTAGCAATAGCAATAGCATTTACATTTCTATGCTGCTTTATAGTAATGAACACTCTCTAATTGGCTAACAATGTGTTAGCCAATTGCGCCCAACAATCTGTGTACTTGTTTTACCAACCTATGAAAGGATAGAAGGCTGAGTTAACCTTGGAGCCCTGGAATTGAACTCACAACACTTTGGCTGCAGTACTGTCATTTAACCACTATGCCACCAGTGCTCCACAGTAAATTGCACTGTGGCTGCAAACTCTCTAACAAGTGTCATGAACATTACAGTCTTTAGCTGAAATGTTTTATCCATTTGCCAGGGAATAAATGTGGTGTAGTGGTTTCAAGAAGAGCCAGTATGGCATAATGGTTTGAGTGTTGGACCATGACTTAGGAAAGCAGGGTTTGATTCCCCACTCAGCCATGAAACCAACTGGTTGACCTTGGACAAATCACATGCTCTCAGCCTCAGGGAGAGGCAATGGTAAACCTCCTCTGAACAAATCTATGATAAACTTCTTTTCGGGTCATCTAAGTTGGAAATCACTTGAAGACAAACAACAACAACAACAACAACAACAACAACAACAATGTCCCATTGATTTCAGTGGGACTTACTTTTAAGTAAACATGAAGAATTTCATGAAGAAGGCACATAAAGTTTCCTTCACAGCTTGGGGACCTGAGGGTGGAAAAGGCACGTAGGTGTCACACTTAAGCAAATTCAGGAACTCTGTGTATCAATAAGTCCAGTAGGTTGAACCTACAGGAAGTTTATTGAGAACACATAGTCAGAAATACACCAGTCAGTATTTAAGTCAGAACTGCCCCCTCCAAGCCAAATGATACCTTAAAATTCCCAAACCATTAAACTCCACCCAACACTCTTGGCACCCACCTCTAATCCTATAGCCTTTCCCCCCATCAAGCCAGCCCCCCCCCTTTCCAAACTTTCTCACCAGTGATATCTCTCTCTTCAACACAGGCATTCCACCCAACCCTGCTCCCCTACTTCCAGTTACATCCAGACACAACTCTTCACATCCCACAGCTCACACATTCCAAAGACCTAACTTTCTCAAAACTATCCTAGCCCGATACCATTACTCCCAATCCCCTATACCAACTAACATATTTGCTATGACTATTAACATACCCACAATCCCCTATCAACAATAACTAATAGAATACTAAAACATTTAAACCAACAACAATAAAAACCTGACAGAATCCATGCACGCAGGCATGGTTCTGACAGTAGTTATATTTATCAGTATATCAGCTTAGGAGTGTTTCCATTGACACCAAAGGTGTGGCCAGATGGGAATGAAAGAGACAATACAATTTTGGCTCAGGGGTCTCTCATGCTGAAGAATCAGAATGAAAGAATCATAGAATTACAACATATCTGGAATTGCAAAATCCAAAATACTCCAAAACCTGGTTTGCTTTGTTTCATGCACAAATTATTAAAAATATTGTTTACAAAATTGCCTTAAAGCTATGTGCAAAAGGTATATAGGAAATATAAATGAATGAATGTTTAGACTTGTGTCCCATCTCCACGATATCTCACTATGGATATGTAAATATTACACAAGCTAAAGAAATAATAATAATCAGAAATCCAAAAACATTTCTGGTTCCAAACATTTTGGATACTCAACCTGTATTCTGAAAAGACAAATGCATTTCAGCTTGCATATTAGCATGGTAAACAGGGAGTCTTGGAGATGTCCCATCCACAGGGTCACCATGAGTCGAGATCGACTTGAAGGCAGTAAGAACAACAATAACATTAGCATGGGAGAAGGATTAGATGAGTTTGTTTTAAAATATGAACCAAGCAAATTTCACTTTTGTCCTCAATACCATAAAGACACATTTTCTCCTTAAATATGATCCTTAACAACTTTATTCTGTATTAAGTTTTCTTCAGGTTTCATGAGTCAATTCTGTAAAACTTTTCAAAAGAAACAATTGTTCTATTCTGTTAGTACTAGTAGGATATTATATGCTGAATGCTCATATATTATGTTGGATTAATATAACAACAATAACAATCCAAAGCTATGCGTAATATAACTAAGGGTCAGCTTTGTTTTTCAGTCCTATCTACATGAATTGAGATTGACATTCACTGACCACTGCTGCTGATTATATCACTGTAATACATAATGTTTTGCACCAGGCAAATGTACTTTCACAAACCCCTAAATTGTATTTGGACAAAGAATAATTGAACATTGGACAGAATAACAAATGCCATGGTCAAGTTTGCTTTGTGGGTTTATCATGTTGTATTAACATGATAGAAATATGAATACTTAAATCTTATCTCAGGTATAGTTTATAACTGCATTAATCATTTACTGTATTATATATTTTTCATGTCACTAAGATGGTGAGGAAAAGATTCAATTTTCTTGGAGCAGTCAGCGAAAGCACTTTAGATAAGTTAAATGCATTGCATTAAACTATTCCAAGGTAGCCTTTTTTCCCTCTGAGAGATTTTGCAAAAGGAAAAGGAAGCATATATCAAGCAGTAATAACCTAGGTATTTTTTCCAACTTAAATAATTTTGCAATGGATTTTCCATGTTCATAGAAATCAGATAAATGAAGTTACAAAGTTTGCTACTTAGCAGGTAGATATATCCAATCAGATAGACAACTTTTCCTGCAAAACCTGTATTTGTTTTTCCCTTTATAGATTTTTAAGTACTCTCAGAAGGATTGAAAGAGCAAATGGAAAGACAGAGAAAATTTCCCAGTGAAAAAAAAAACAAAAAAAACTAGAAGGGAATGAGCAGCCTGCATGCATTATTTCATTTTGATTAGTATCATATATAAAGAGTTCGAGCATTTGAATTCTACACGAGCTTCTAATACAGACAACTGAAGAACAATAAAACATAGAAAAGCTATGCTGGATAAGAACAAAGGCTTATAGAGTATACTGTTTGTTTTCCAGAATAGCCAGTAGCCCTCTCTACAAGGGGGTATCGTAAAGTTTTAATTATCACCTTTTTAAAAAAATTGACAGAAAATTTGTTTTGATTTTTAGTTGTTAACTTATCCTTACATAGTCACCATCCAGATTTATATATTTTTCCAGTGTTCCTTGATCCTCCAAATACCATTATTGTAGAAGTCTGCAGATTATACTTACGAGGATTATACACTTTAATAATAATTTAATAATAATTTTTATTTATATCCTGATTTTATTTATATCCTTATATATACTTTAGTCACTTCTGGCACAATCTGTCACAAAAATAAGGGACACAATGAGCTGATTTTTGCAGCATCAAGCAATTAGGAACCAATGATGACACTGACAAAATTTCATCAATATACCATAATAACTTCTGGATGATAATTATTACTTTATGATACCCCCTTTTTAGGAGCAATCTGCAGACTTCTACCATATCAGGTATTCAGAGAGTCCATAAATGTGTAAATCTGGATGGTGACTATGTAAAAATAAGTTAACAACTACAAATCAAAACAAACTTTCTGACAATGTTTTTAAAGGTAATAATTAAAACCCTCGTATCTTGTTTACCAGCAACTGGTATTCAGATATATGCTCTGTGTGACCCTGCAGGTAGTATATAGCCATTATGCCTAGAAGTCACTAGTAACTTTATTCACCATTATCATCTGATTCCTTTTTCAAACTAAGTTAGTAGGTATCTTATGGTACTTAATGCTATTGTTGACATTTCTTTTTTACTCAATTTATATCCTGCCTTTCTGCCAGCATAGGATTCCTTCCACGAAATACTATTTCTTTTTGCCCTATTATATCCTGACATTCAGCTTCATCACTGGACAACTTCAGGTGCTAATATTATGGGAGTAGTAGTAAACATCCTCCTTACCCACTTTTCCCACACTGCATTATTTTATACCATTCACCCTAATTCTTATTTCTTAACACTTTTTCTGAATGAAACATATCTAAAAGTTGGAACTTTTTTTCCCAAAGGAATGGCTCTAGCTCCATGATTATTTTAGTTTTCCTTTGGTTTTCCTCTACAATTTCAGCTCATATGAATAATCAAGTCAAAGAGGGGGAGATCAGTTATATTGACACATTGGTCCTGTTCCTCATGTCTCTGAGTTGATGACCAGATCTTCTACACAGAAGGAACAATCAACATCTTTGTATTAGGAAGAAATAGCACCAGCAATTACAATCCTGTTTCTTTTCCATGTATTGATAAACCCCTCATTTTAGCCAACTACGTTGAATTAAAATCACATCGGACACTACTAGACATCAGGTTCATATCTGAATTTTATATGAGAAACTAGATGACAAATGTTAGGAAGAACATCATGTTCTTAGGATTAGGACTATTACAGAAAGAGTATAATTTGATACAAATAATTCTGTCTCCCTTTGTCTCCCCACCTTTTATTTCAATATCTCTCTATCCCTGTATCTCAAAACTCCAGAACTTGGAATTTTCCTAAGTAGCAGCCAATTCAGGTCAAGCAAATAAATATAAGTACTACTTCATAGAAGGCATAATTCATATAAGAAATCCATTGCCACAAAATGCAGTGGTCTCTAGCACAGATGAGTTTGCAGAGGAACAAATAATGCAAATTTATGGAGGATTTTAGCCATTACATATGAAACTAAGGCTAGCACATAGATAGTAACATACATAAATGAAATCAAAACCTATGTCTGTGCATTGATTTTTTTTTTTATGAGAAGGGAATAATTACACAATGGCCACCTCCACCCCCCAGACCTCACCTGCCTCTTTTAGGGGCCTCAGAGAAATATCTGGCTATGTTCCTATAAGCAGATACAGAATAACAAAGGCATTATGTGGGATCTCCTACTAGTCCCCCAGAGGTTCTGGAAGATGATGTTGTCATTGTGTATTTGTGTTTATAGGAACACAGCCACTTCCTTCTCCTATGCTTCCTACCCTCCATCAGTCACTTAATGATTGCAGATAGAAGGTCTGCAGGAAGGAAGTGAGTTCTGCAGGAGGGGTGAAAGGAGACATCTAACAGTTCTTCTGGGATGGAACGTAATGATACACCTCCTGTTGGAAAGCCTCAGTCTAACATTTGTAAATGTAGAAATTGTGTCCTTCTGATTAATATATGTTTCTGGGGACATACAGAATACTATGCTGATGATCTGATTGGGCAATGGTCATTATATGATCAATCTGTTTTCACAACGTGCAATATTATATGTTAATCTTATATGGCCTTATCCTATGTTCTCTGCAAATATTTTATATACAGAGTATGCTGTGCATGAGCTCACATTCAAGATCAGGAGAGAATAAAATGGAACCAGTAATAAAGATTGCAAAAGGAAATGATAGTCAATAAATTAAAAGTTTTATGGATGTCATTGCTATATAGTGACATCTCTTCCCCCAGCTCCCAAATTGGAATAGAATTTTAAAAATTTCAAATAGAAAGGTGTACAAGGCATTTAACATGCACACACAAAATATGTTTTCTACCAATTCCATTTATGGATGGAAAAATGCAAAGAGCTCACAGGTTTGGCCTACCTATTGCAAAATCTAACAACAAAAATAATCTTGTTTTTGTGCCAGACAGATCTCATGAGAGGAGCTCCTTCGTGCCTGTATGCATGCAGGTGTCAGTTCATGCTGATTTTTTTTAACACATGAGTGAATTGACTGTCAGGCCCAGCTGCTGTTAAAAATGGTAAAGTTGAATAATTTTAGACTGTAGGTTTAATGGAATTACAGTGTGTTTGGGGACAAAGGGTGTGATTTGGAGAGGCTTCCTTCTCATTCTGTAGAGTGGGACCTTGACCAATTTGCCAAACTCCTGCTCTGATGGCCCTACTGGATCTTACATTGATGGAAAAAACAGAATATCTTGGCTGTGCAGGGCTTGATGCAAAAGTCATCTGCCTATCCCATGGTCATATAGAATTCTCTATACTTGTAACTAGATATATAATTGTACACTCTTCCCATCTGTGAGGACTCAGTTCCAGGAGAGATGGGAAAAATGTGGATGCTCAAGCAGCATATTATTTAGTGGATGGTGACATGTGCCATCCACATCAGGGTGCCTGTGTGCATGCACTGCCATTGAATAATATTGGACATGGTGATCCACAAGTTGTTGAATCCATGGATAACTAGCCTGCTGGTATGGCAGCCCCACTGTATATTAAGATCAGGGTCATCCATGCCAACAAATTTCCAATTTATATGTATGATTGTGAAAGCTGTCAGAAATAAAACCAATTGATTTGAAATGTGGTACTGAAGGAGAGTTCCATGGATACCACGGATGGCCAAAATGACCAATATATGGGTTCTACAACAAATCAAGCCTAAATGTTCCCTAGAAGCCAAAATGAACTAATTGAAGCTATTGTACTTTGGCTATATCATGAGACAACATGAGTCACTGGAAAATAAAATAATGCTTGTAAAGTGGGAAACAGCAGGAAAAGTGAGGAGATTGTATTACAGGTGGATAGACTCAGGGTATGAACAGATGGTCCCTAAAGGGTGGTGCCTGCTGCCCCTTTGCCAGATTGGGGCTGCAGCAACTACATGTCATGACTCTGATCTGGTGGTTTGCTGCTCTAAAAAGAGCTGGCAAATGTCGCTCCTTTTCAGAGTGACAAGACACGACCCTTGCTGCTGCAGTGGTGGCTTTTTGGTGCTCCTTTGGTGCAGCACATGTAAACACTGTGGCAAGGGAGTGCTCTGCCATCACCTGCCATCTGGATGGGTGGGTGGCATGATGGTGGCATTGAGGCAAATTTGAGGTGGCTGGTGTGCAGTAGCCCCCACCCCCACTCCATCCCCAGGCCGGCTCTTTTGGTCAGTCTGTACAGCCCTTCAGTCAAGGAAGCCAAAGCCCTGAGTTTGCAGCACTTGAATAGGGCTGTCGCTAATACTGTTTTGGAGGTCTGTCATTCATAGGGTCAGATATGTTGACAGCAATTAATAATGACAAATACTTTGAACCGATCTACCAAAGCCCTTCTTATGTTTTTTACAAGGCTCAGCATAAGCCAACGAAGGAGCTATATAGACAGCCCCTAAGAGGTGGCGTCTCACTATCCCTTTCCTTGATGGATAGGGGCTGTGGCAAATGCACACCATGGCCCTGATCTGGCACTTTGCTGCTCCTTTATGGAGTGGCAAAAAGCTGCCCTTGCCACCATGGCAGCAGCTTTTCCATGCTCCCTTGGCACAGTGTGTCTGAATGCTGCACCAAGGGAGCACCCTGATGCCACCCACCCTGTGTTGGGGTGTACAGCATGATAGAGGCATCAGGGTGGAGTTGGGGCAGCCAGTGTGCAGTCACCATGACCCAACTCCATCCCCAGGCCAGCCCTTTTGGCTGGTTTGCATTCCTCCTAAGACAGCTTTGTCCTATCAGTATTAAGAAGCATCCCTCCTTGTGTGACTTTAAGTCTGCTATTTAGTTCTGCATTAACCAGAACTGAATTGTGATACCTAGACTTCATCGCCACCAGATTTCTTCCAGATTCAGCTCTCCAGTGAATACAAACCCTGGTCTTTGGTCTTCTGTGACCCTACACATCATTTTGCTTATCCAAAAGAAAAAGCAGAAACCAACTGTGAACTCAAGAAGGATCTAATCCAGGCAATGTACAAAATTCAGTGTGTGGTGTGTGTATTTGTCTCCCCTGCCCCACAAGCTCTTTATTGAAGTCAAGAGGTTATTTTTCTTTCAACCTGCACATTTGTGGACTTCATAATCTTCTCATGACAGTCTCTTGCTTGTTGACGAATGGTGAGAATCCTTTGAGCTGCTGTGGCATACATATGCATGGAGTCATATCGGCAGTACATGACTTTCTGCAGAGATTCTGAATGAATATTGTGATTAGAAATGAAGTAAACTAGTCCATAGCAAACTTTCCTTACTTCAAACTACCAGTGGGTTTGGTAGTCCATTTCTTTAGAGGCCCTAATAGATTCCCCCGCCCCATGTCCCTTGACAATGGTGCTTGTGTTGTGCTTTGCTTTTCAAAAGCAAATTGCAGTACCAAAAAAATGTTCATGCTGTGATATTACAGCATGCTGTAAAACTGGATGGCGATGATTGCATAGTTGCACTGCAGCTCTGTAGGTCTGTGCAAAGATTACATTTTACCCTTTGGTTGCCATTGCAAAATAGATTTCTCTTAGCTGAGGTCGTATCAGGGTAATTGTACCCAATTGTCACACAGTGCAGACACAGGTGAGATTTCTGTTCAATTCAAATGACATAATGCGATCAAAACAAAGAATGGATGGCATCCAATGGCTAACCTCCAGTGAATCCACTTTATTTTCATTTGTGTGCGTAGTTGAAATGGGTGAGATTATCAGTTTACTTTTGATAAGAATGTACTATAATTCGCTCATATTTGGGATATTAAAAATATGAGGTTTACAAAAATAAAATATGGGAGGAATCAAAACTGACAGATGTATCCATCTATTCAGGGCCAGAATTGCAAGTCTTTATGTCTTAAAAAAAATGGGTTTGAATTCCATTTCATTATTGTTGAATATGGATGACCACCTCCTTCCTTCTCAGCTGTAACAAATACATGGTATGCAGTAACAACATGGCCCTCTCTGTGCTGGGAATCATGGTTCCTATTTACATTTTAATTAGTACAGATGGAGAAGAAGAATTTTATTTTGGAAAAATTTACCAAAATTCAGAAATTATTTTATATCTAGGATGGGAAAAACGTGAGTGTTAAATATTAATTTGAGAGAAATGTGCTTTCATTCATATCGCATAAATGCAGTAAGAATATGGTTCTATGGAGATGGCCAAAAAAATGCCCTAATTTTGAAAGCACCAGGATAGTGACAGCTTGTGATTCTGACCAACTGAAGTCCAATTGGTTTGAGTCCTGTCCCCTCTGAGCACAATGCTTTCCAAAACTCTTTTTTCCAAAGATGAAGCTTAACAATGTGTGGATATTTTATATCACTTCCCAGCCTGCAAAGACTCTTGTCATGATGAGGGGAAAAAAACCAATTAAAACAATACAAAGATCTTTTTAAATGTTAAAAATGCATTAAAATACTCTTTATTTTTTATTTGTATTTGTTTAATGTATGTGTTTGTGTAGTGTTTATGGTAAATTTGTGTCAATTTGTGTTAAGTTTGTCTATTTCTATATGGAAATAAAATATTAAAAAAAATAAAATACTCTTTAGAAGACTATTTTAAAACAGTCTAAAACCAATCCTAAAATACAGTTTTAAAATAATAAAAGCACAGGAATGTAAAGCATACATTTTATATAGATAAAAAAAGAAAAACAGAAAAACATATGGCTCCATTTTATAAAAGCAACAAGAATAGCAATGGACAGAGGCAGGCTGAGATGGGAGATGGAAGGTGTCTGAGAATATGGATTATAAATGTGTACCACCCTACTTGAGATTACCAAGAAAGTGTGTGGGACTGGTAAATATATCTTGGTAGCATTATAGCATTGTGGTTTAGGTGTGTTCTGTAAAAAGAAACAACAATTATTTGATTTATAGGTCCATGTTTGAATCAACATGGGAATGGCTCTCTAAAGAAGAGTGACATGGCTCATTCAGCCTTTGACAATTTTGTGTTTACTTCAGTGGAGTGAAACAAAGGTCATATTTAGAAAGAATAACTTGATGGTTTTTTTCAAAGAAAAAACATGGCAGGGAGAAGGAATCAAAACAGCAGGCCATAGAACAGAAAGGTAACACGCAAAACCACAAATCACTCCCGCCATCCCCCAGACTTCCCAAAAATATATAGAAGCTTACAGCTGTGCACAGTAGGACAGAAAACATTAAACACATGTTAAATAACAAACAGGAGAGAGAAGTGCCACTAAAAGTGGACCCTACTCTGAATAAATAATGCAAAGTATCCCTTAATGATGTTATAGGCCGGCTTAGGTTCATGAGAAAATGACTGAAGTTTTAGAGGAGGGGGCAGGAAAGTGATAATTTTTAGCTGTCTGTTTCATGGCAAACTCCCAGGTGATGAGATGCATTGGTAAATATTTGTCTGCTGTCATTTTTCTTGCAATGCATAATGCCAGAACTGAAATGTGCCAATAATAAATGTCCCACAATAAAAATCAAGCTATGCATTTGAATAAGTTGGAATCTGATGTGGGGAAAGTACTGCTTAATGTTCTTTTGATGGGATTTCCCTCGTTGTTTGTGAGATTGCCTCTTCCTGCCTTGATAAAAGGCTTAACTAAGGGAGTTTTCACACTACACAATCACAGCACTTTGATTACCCTTTAACTGCTTGGCTGTATCCTGAGGAATCCTGGGATATGTCATTTGGAGGCAGTAGAGCTCCCTGGTAGAGAATTTGAAATACATCAAGAAATCCCAGGATTCCATTGGTTGTTGCAGTTCAAGTGGAATCAGAGTGCTACAACTGTGTAGTCTGAAAGACCACTAAGTGACAGAGAGATAAATAGAGAGGGAAAAAAATGAAGTTAAATGAGACTAGTGGGAGCTAAAATTCAATACAACTGGAGGACAGGTTGCCCAAGCCTGGTTTATCTATTAGTTCTTCTTCATTTGCAGTATCTCTGTAGACCCATTTTTAAATGGGTAGAGATTTTTGTCTTGGGATTGAGGCAAGGAGTGTCAGAAAGAAAATATACCCCACCTTTATGAGAAGAAGAAAAGGGGGAATCACTAATATAATGGTGGTAACCCTATTGGTGAGAAACATCATGGTATAGTAGTTTAAGCATTGGGCTACAACTCTGAAAACCAGGGTTCACATCCCAGCTTAGCCAGGAAAATTCACTTGGTTACCTTGACAAGTCATACTCTCTGAGTCTCCTCTCTGAACAAGCCTGGCCAAGAAGACCCTGTGGTAGGGTCACCTTAGGGTTGCCATAAGTTGGAAACAGCTCAAAGGCACACAACAAGCAACCATTTCTATTGAAATGCTATTGTTGCCTTTTTGGTACTAGAACATTTTGTAAACATTCTTGCATCCCAACCCTAGTGATAGCCATCATTTGATTTTCTAATATATAAATCCATGATGAATATCACACTATCATATGCTAAGATAGAGAAAGTCCATAAGTTTTCCATTTATTTTTGTTCAGCCGCAATTCTTGTTGTTCCTGTTTTATCACCCATCCATGAGGTGTCAAGGCTTGCTTTCTGTGCTGTCTGTAAAGTGGAAAGCAATAAGGTAGTGTGATTTCCATCAAATGGTGGGGGAAACTGGATTTCCTTGGAAGCCTGCCAGGGAGTTCTCAGTGACATCTGTGATGGGTGACAAGCTGTTTGAAAGACAGCTTCCCTCCCACTGTCTTTGAAGAACTCCTTCAATCTTCCCACAACTTTCTGTAGAGAACAAAAATGGAAAGAATATTCAAAAAATATTTTTAAATATTCAAAAATACATTTTTCAAGCACTGAGAAACCCTGATGAGCAGAATCCTGGACTGATGAGAATCTTTTCCGTTTGGGACGTATTCTGCACCCAATTTGCATATGATTGTCTTGTGCAGAAAACATCATTTTCTACAGAAAATTAGTATTTATTTATTTATTTATTTATCTTGCATAGAAAATAACATTTCTTTATAGAGAGGCAAGTTTCTTTCACAGAAAAAAAGGTACATGGGAATTTTTTTTCTATACAAAATCCACACATGGTTGATTTACATAGAAAACAACATTATGCTGTGCAGAAGGGAAAAATTGTTACAATTACTCATTGCTTCTGTTAATAAGAAATTTTAATGAAGGATTACATCCCTAATGAAGAATCTAGTGGATTTAATACACATTCACTGGAATCCTGTTGGTGACATCCTCAGGCATAATGGTACAAAACTGTGATTTTTCAAAGAGTATGTGCAGTTCAGGACTTATTCTGCACAAAATCTACATGTGACATTTTTGTGCAGGAAACCTAATTTGCTGTACAAGAAGCAGAATTTTCTACACAAAAATATTTCTCTGGAAAAATATAATTATCTGGAAAGAAAAATGTTGTTTCCTGTGCAGAAAATGTAGGTTTCAATACCATTTTACACACTCAATCACTTTCTCTCTCTCTCTGTCTCTCTCTCACACAGAGACACACATGTACAGAGACAAACATCTTTTTCTTTTTTCTTTTTCTTTTGGGCTCAAGCAGGCATAAAAAAACCACAACACAAGTGATGGTTTTATTTGTATATGAAAAAGAAGTGTCAGCCTTATAATAGTTTCCTGAGAAACCCTGCTAAAATAAGCCCAAGGAATTTTCTTCAGTCAACATGTGCAAGAACATCCTGAAAGTTGCTCGGTTTTTGCATGTCAAGCTGATGATGCCAAGGCTTGTCTCTGAAATGCTAGCTTTCTGTATGCAGGGTGTTTTGAGCATGGAGAACTCTTTTGGTCCTGAAATCCTCCAATCTGGATTTTGAAGAGGTACAGTTCCTAGAAAGTCTGTACCACCTGCATTTGCTGCTTATTAAAATCAGTTTTCTATTTGAGAGAACCATTTAGTCTACTGGAAACATTCCAAGAGGTTTAAAAATAGAACATTGTGTGTTTAGACATCCTAAAGCAGTCTGCATAGCAACTAAAGCTGAGTACATCCCAAGTAAAGCACATTTACTTGTTGTTGGTTATGGTAGTGATTATCTTCTTTGTGAATCTTAATGAAAATTTAGAAACAATCTATCAGAGAGAACACCTGAAGAAATTTTACTAGCCACAGTTTTGGAAAGTTTATTAATTCCTAAGCTGTCAATCATCAGTTTAGGAAGAAATGGAGTAAAACATGAATTTAGAGGGTTATCAAATGAGTGAAATTTTCAGCACAATCTTATGGATGTCTTGTTGTTAACTGCCCTTTAGTTGACTCTGATTCATGGCAACCCTGTGGATGAAACATCTCCAAGACTCCTTCTCCTCCATTGCTCAGCTTTGGTCCTGTAAATTCATATCTGTGACCTCCCTAATAGTGTCCATCCATCTAGCATGCCATCTTCCTCTCTTCCTACTTCCCTCATTGTCTTGTCAAACAGTTTCAGTTTGATCATATTCGCTTCCAGGGAGGTTTCAGGCTTGATTTGTTCTAGGACCCATTTGTTTGTCTTTTTGGCTCAATTAGGTATCCTCAGCACTCTTCTCCAGTATCACATTTCAAATGAATCGATTTTCTTCTTATCCATTTTCTTTACTGCCCAGCTTTCACATCCGTACATGGTAATGGGGAATACCATGGCTTGTATGATTCTGAATTTAGTGCTAAGTTGTGTATCTTTACTGTTTGGGATCTTTTCTAGTTCTTTCACAGCTGTCCTTCACATTTGTAGTCTATTTCTGATTTCAAAATAAAACCTATTAAATCCATAACTAGTAAAATTTCTTGGGGCAGGGGAAAAATATAAATATCCATAAAGGAAACTTAAAATTTGCTGGATCATGGCCACTTTTTTAAACAATGTTGCCATCCTGGATCATTTCGGAAAATATTTTCTCAGCTGTGGGGAAGCAACACATTTTCTCACTTTTCAGCAGGATGCTTCACTTTAGAATGTTAAATTTAGTAAAGGAAGCACTTTCTCAGTTAGACAATAAAATACAAATATGACACCATTACAGCAGACATATATATATATATATATATATATATATATATATATATATATATATATGACTCTCAGATTAAAGTCCTTTCAAGTGGCCTGAAAGGTTAACAAAACACTAATTGTGATTTTTATGGTGAAGCTGTTTGCTAATTTCTCAGAGTACATTCTTTGCAATCTTTAGACTGCCAAAAACTGTAAAGTCAACAGTGAAGAGGTTAATGAAATAACAGTTAAAATCACGGTCCTAATAGAAATAAAATTGCCAGCTTAGCTATTTTATTGTTTATATTTATTGAGATCCTATAAATATAAAAAATGTTTGCTTCCCTCTACTCTGATTTTCCAGTTTTTTTATGTTCTTTTTCCCCTATCTAATATGCCTTTTCTAACTCTCCCAACGTGATTCATTTCTCCCAACGTGATTCATTTCTTTAAGATCTTGTTTTATTTTTAAGTCATCAATTACTCAAACTTTGTTTGCCTATCTATTCTCTGCCATCTGGACCCCATACCTTATTTTAAAGCATGTTCAAATAATGACAACCTTCTTTTCTCAATTAATTTATGGGCTGCTGGGACCATTTTTCATTTGTTATCATGGACTTCCATTTGATCTCTCATATCTTTCTTCTGCATCTGCAACCATAGTGTATAAATCTTCCTCTCCAGCATTGTCATGGTGTCCAAGATATATAGGTATAACTCCCTATTAGTTCCACAAAACTGACCTTAATTTCTAAAAATGGTATCAGATGTGAATAAAGTTTGGTAAGATGATTTGTTTTGATTTACTTTGCACCACTTATCTTTGAGTTTTTGCCTTACTTTTCTTTTATCGAATTTAGACAGTATAGTCTAGCAAACCCAGTTGCATGTTTATCCATTACCTTCCTGCCAACTTTGTTCCTTAGAGAGATTGGAGTGTGAGATTTTGGTTGCTAGGAATAATAAAATAGTATGTGGGCATTCAAAAGATTCCCCCCCACACACACACACACCGGTAACTTGCAGAAGGCAAAAGCTTATTGGATAGCCACCATTATATTTTCATAGGAAATTTCAATTGTTTTGTGCTTCTGCAATTAAACAGAAAGAGTTTGTAAATCACAATGGAAGCCACATTAGAAATATTGGTTTGTAATACAGTGCTCTGTTTCCAAATGTTAAACAAAAGAAAATCCAACATGCAGGAACTAAATATATCTACTTATGAACTTTGTGTTTTAATTATTATTTCTAACCTATTTTTTAGGACTAAAGCCCAACACACATGATGAAAAGTGATACAGAACCAATATAATACAGTAAATATTCAAAGTGCATAATATTCTCCCTCTTTCTCTCTCTTCTCGTGTGGCAATCTTGAACACAGTAAAATTGCTTAAATCCCCTTGACACCAATGGCATTTACACAGCCTTACTGTGTGCAGGATTGCAGTTTCTTTCTTTCTTTCTGAAAAACAAAAACACAAATCCATAAAAAGAACAAAAGCTCTCCCAACTTTGTTGTACATTGAGGTGTGTGTGTGTGTGTGTGTGTGTGTGTGTGATGTTTTACATCAACTGACTTTTGTCCAAATGAAAGAATGCTAATTAAGCAGAAAAGACAAGGCAAGGAAAGAAACATGCCCACAAACAGATGTTTATTAACACCTCTTAGGTTCACTGTACATGATTTGGCTCGTGTACAGTTTTCATGGACTTATTTGAAAAGCAAAACAACTTTCTTGGAATAATAGCCAATTATAATTGCCATATTTGTCTATTTTGCTTTCATCGGGCCATGGAAAGGGAGAGAAAAGGAAGCGGGGAGGAAATAAGTCCAACCGATTGTTTTGCTACAATTCCGCTCATCATTGGGTACATATTATTAATAATAAATACATTGTAATTTCCAAACGACACATTCTGAGGCATCCTACTTTATGGCAACTCCTTCCGTTATTAGTTTTCATGTGCCAATGTTGTTAACCTATTTCAGTGTCGCTTGCCACAGATCCGCCTCTTTGCCAAAGTGGCAATGCATCACTTTGATGCCCCAAACCCACTGAAACAGGAAGCTCTGCTTGTTGGGGCCCAGCATGGCAACTCCATCCCAGGCCTCCGATTCAAACTGTGGAGTCATAAAACCAAATAGCACAATATAAAACTCCATGTTTCATAAGACAAATATTGCTTTACGCATTCATGTCTCTTGTACTATGTTAACTGTAGGAAGAAACGAAATACAGTTTTACTGACCCTCTGGGACCCATAAAGGCTATTTCTGAGTCTGAATCTTGCTGTTTAATTTAATCATTTATTATATTAATATTCAAATGGGCTGCATCTTATTAGCTACTGCAAAGATGTTAGTACGTCTGAAATAAATACCTAATTATGCTTTTGAAGAGAAAGATTTTAAAGACTTTTGTACATTCAGGCTAATACAACAGTTCATTTTCGGATCCTCTCTTTCCCAAAGAAAGAAGCAATATATGTTGTTGTTGTTTTCAAACCAGGGAAAGAACAGAGAGAAGGATCAAATCTATCTTTATGAAATCAGAAAGAGAAAGGTTTTTTTCTCCTTTTTAAAATTCCTGTTTACTTGTATTTTCCTTCTCTCCCCTCCACCACAAACCAATGAGCTATCCCCTGCAAAGTGACCAGTGCTCTCAACTCAATACCACATTAAAAAATGTAACGACTTTAACCAAATGACCATGAAATTAAGTATGTTCCTATTAAAATTAAACAAATGGATCTGCTTTAGGAAATGCATTTTTGAATTGGACAATGTTATGTTTTAAATATATTGTCATTGCTGGTAGTGGATGGAGGGGGGGGGAGAGAAAAGGCAGGGAGAATATACTAATATTTGTCTTCTTCTTTAAGGAGGAAAAATACCCAATTTAATTGTAGTGTTTCAGATTTCTGGCCATTCCTCCTGCCAGTATCTCACTAAAAATAAGTTATTTCTGTTTGTGTGTGTGTGTGT
>CM034704.1:15397160-15411548 GCA_020142125.1 Phrynosoma platyrhinos
TTTTTTGGGGGGGGGGGGTTGGCTCCACTATCACTGATGTTAAAAAACCAAACCAAAAATCAAACAGCAAACAACTGTATTCCAGATTATGTCCTTTTCAGCTTTTAGGGCATTACAGTATCTTTCTTTTGAGAAGGATTTTATCAAAAGCCAAAGAATCAGGTGGTGGAATGTAGACATTTTAGATTGGGAGTTGCGACTTCAGGCTGATTGAGGAGATCACAAACTGACCCCCACCTGCAATCAGGCAGTGCAATCTTAATTCAAAGATGCACATAATATAAGGTGTTACAATTAGGCAGAAGCCCCTTTTGCCAACAGAACCCTCTTCTGCCAACTGATTTCAGAGTTTTGCTGACAGGGCAATCTGCTGGTAGGACTGCTCCCCTTGCTAAAATCTGCTGGCAGAAAAGTAGAAGAGGAGGAGGGGGGTGAAAGGGAGCACCAAATTGCACTAGATTCAAATCTCTTCTAGCCCAGGGACACAGCTACAATGACAGTCCAAAGGTAGTCTTGAAGTATTTTCATCAAGCCTTAATCTGTAAAAATATTGGATTCAGTACACCTTCCACTGGCTATTGTCATCTTGGCCAGTAAAGACTTGTGATCTATACTGATACAACTTCACATTGTTTAACCACATTGGTGTTGTGCCACTCTCTTTTTCTATATGAATAGCAAAGTCTTTTATTTGGAAATATTTGTAAGGTTCTTGGGTTGAGAGCTCTTCATTATTATTATTATTATTATTATTATTATTATTATCTGAAATGGGATCTTATGAGTACTGAAAGAACACAGTTCATGAATATTATAGAAAAGAAGAAGAGTTAGATTATTGTTGTTCAGGGTGTGGTCTTTCTTCCCATTTTTCTGCCCAGTGACAAAATAGTGTCCCTTACAGAAGCTGAGTAGAATTTGACTGTAATAGAATTGGACTTCAGCACTGGGACATCATTCTCCATTACATCAGCACCCTAGCTTTTAGAAGATTTGAATTAAAACTCCCAAAAAAACCCAATCAACATGGCCAATGGCTTGTGTGGGATGGTAAGTTCAACAAAACTCATAGCTATATCCTCTAACATAGGGAAATGGTGGAAAGACCGTCACTAGCTTCTTCACCTCACAAATCATCTGCCATGTTGAATCACTACATCATTCTGTCTAATGCCAGAGCCCTTCACTCAGCCTCAACTTTATGCCTGTTATTCTGTTTCCATCCCCACTCTTATCTCTGCCAGGTTGACTCATTTCTTCCTTCCATAACAAGCCTCTCCTCCCAAAGCAAGAAGCACAGCAACTAAAAAGCTGTTCTTAGTTCCCTCTTCTTTTATGAACTGCAATAGTTGTAATTTTTCCTGATCATCCCAGGGACTAGTTTCACATTCTCCCTCATCACTCTGCTTTGGTCTTCAAGGGCCACTGAAAATCCAAGATAATGGTTGGATTGTGGTCACTTGTGTTCCTCAATCTGATCTCTTGAATCCCTCATAGAGCTTTGGAAAGTGACTTTTCTTGAAGCTACAGCTCCCAGAACCTCCCGGTCAGCATAGCCACTGGAGAGATAATGCTGAGAGTTGTGGTCCAAAAAGTAACTTTTTTCAAGCTCTTGTGCTAATTCCAAAACCCATCTGCAAGTGATCACTTCAGGCCTGTACAAGAACCATCTTCCCTTTCTCCAACAATCTGATAGTTGGGGATGGAGGGAGGGAAAGAAGGAGGTAGGTACAGAAAGAGAAGGATGCTGGGATGATCTGCTTTGAGTTCTTTTACTGCCCACCAATGGCAGTCCCATCCAATGCCAGCACAGAGCCTCCAGGGGATTGTCCCTGAGGGAACATGGCCATAAATAGAAAAAGTAAGGTTGCCTATTTGTATTAAGCACATCACCTGAAAAGGTAGGCCACATATTTCTACCTGCTCTCCTAATATACTTAGGTTTCAAAACTCACTGCTATTCATCCAAAGGAATTCCATTAAAGTCAGCAAAACTGGCTGTGAGTAACTGAGCATGTGAGAATGCTATTTCTGAACTAACCTGGAAGAGGTACCTATGATTACCCTCCTTCAAACAGACATAGTATCAACATGAGGGTTTAACGACCATGCCACTAAAAAACACATATTCCTGGCATTTTAGGCCAGCTGTAAGGAACCCAAAGAAATGTTTCCCTCATTATTTGGATGTGCTGTTTGAATGTTGTGATCAGTGATTCAAAGCACATGATTCATCAGGAAGGCATTTGCTAGGCAGACATGTGAAGAGCTGTCTGCCTCTTCAATCTCCCTGACAGGGCAAAAATGCTGATTTATAGTAAATCATTAAAATCTGCTTATTATGGCACTGCTTGTTCTTCTTCTCCACTTCAAGCCGGCATCTTGATCTGCATCATGTCTCTTACAATTTTATACAACAGCTAGCAGTTATTTAAACCAGAGAGAAATGATCCTCTGTCTTTATTAGTGCATATGAAAGGATATTTTGTTTAAGGAAGACTAATTAAGAATGCAGACTCTATTTTCTCACCCAGTTTAAAGGAAGAGATGGTGTGGGGAGATGCAAAGGAGGGGGGAGAGGAGATTTAAAACAGTTAAATGTAAGGGTGGTTTCCCTGAAACAAGAGCAGAAAACTCATATTGGGTGTGTGGTGGTGAAAGAATCTGTTATTGAGGAACCACCATATTCAAATCCTGTCAACTTATTAATTTAATTGTGCCATCCTGATCACACCATATCTTGTCTCATTTTGGAAGCTAAGCAGGCTTGGTCCTGGTTATTACTTGGACCAAAACCCACCAGGAAGTGCCAGACATCTTTAGGTAGGTTTAGGAAAGAATCCTGCCTGGAGAGCCACTACCAGATAGATTTAACAGCAAGGATGTAACAACAGGGTGGCAAAATGAAGGCATTGCTCCCACAAATAAGAATTGCATCCCCTCAAATGAAATTTTCTATCATTCCAGTAATCTCAGATATTGAATTATCTTAAATCATCAGTTGAGTATTTAGATATTCAATCTAGGCAGCCAAAGAAAAAAGGATAGACAGAGTTATCAAAGGAAAGCCGACATAGTAAATCTAAGTGTTGTAGGTGTGTTGTTTTAGTGTCTTGATCTCTTCAGTGCTAGAAATTTGGAAAATTTGAGGACTGGAAACATTAATAATTAGGGTGCCCTTGTTCTCCCCTCCCATAGATACATAAGTGGTAGATAGCAATGGGCTAGATCACGGGTAGGCAACCTAAGGTCCGGGGGCTGGATGCGCCCCCCCAAGGCCTTTGGATCGGCTCTCCACTGCTGCTGCCACCCACCATGATGATATTGATTATTGTTGTTATTACTTGTTTTGGGGGTTTTCTTGGCAAAATCTCCACAGGGGTTTTGCCATGGCTTTTAATTTTTTAAAGTTTTTTAATTTTTTTAAAAAAATATTTATTTATTTATTTATTTATTTATTTGTTTATTTTTGGTGCTTCAGCCCCCGAATTGTCTGAGGGACAGCAACCTGGCCCCCAGCTCAAAAAGGTTGCCTACCCCTTGGCTAGATGGACCAGTGGATGGAACAGGATAAGACAACTTTCTATTATCCTGTGCAGACCAAGGCAAACTGTGGAGTAGGGGGTGACTTTACCAACTCTCAGCCCCATTCCATCCCATTGACAGCAATGTGAGGGGAGTGAGCCAACCCAGGGGTTGTATTACAGGTTGTTTATGATTTGGAAGATAAGGTAACCAGGAGGTGAGTAGAGATAACATCAGATAGATACAGATGCAAGATAACTGATAAATGGCCAAGACCTCTCAGTCCCTGAGATTAAAGAGGCAAGGGTGGGGAATCACACCTGTTTCAATTGGCATATTTTTGAGGGGATGTTGTGGTAATCATATTCTGAGGAATCATGGCCTCCCTACTGCCTCCACTATCCCTAGAATCCCACATTCCCAGTCCTGCTATTGTGAAAACAACAATGAAGGTGGATCTTTCCATCACCACACAAGGGAGGCCTTCGCCTATAGATTTCTCTTTCTGCCCACTGAAAGGGAAGCCTCACCATCTTATTCCCTCTCAAATTCAAAGGGCCCATATTGAATTGACTCCACAATTAACATAATTGTTGAATCAAGCTAATGGCTCCAATCCAAGTGATTCATCTACAGGTTTCAATGTGAAATTTAAGGGAGATAATCCAAAGTGCTGAACTCAATTCCCAAATCAGCATCTAAGGTTTGTCAGCTAAGAAAGCCAATGCATTTCTAGGCTGCATCAATAAGAGTGCAGTGTCTAGATTGAGGGAAGTGACAGTGGCACTCTATTCTGCTTTGTACATGTCTCACCTGGAATACTGCATCTAGTTCTGGGCACCACAATTCAAGAAGGATGAGGACAAGCTGGAGGGTGGTCAAAGTGGTGAAATGTCTGGAAACCATGCCCAGTGAAGAGTGGCTTAGGGAGCTAGGCATGTTTAGCGTGGAGAAGAGAAGGTTAAGGGGTGACATGATAGCCCTATTTAATCATCTGATAAGATTTCACATTGAAGATGGAGCAAGTTTGTTTTCTGCTGTTCCAGAAACCAGGACACAAAACAATGGATTCAAGCTACAGGAGAAGAGATCCCATCTATACATTAGCAAGAACTTCTTTACAGTAAGAGCTGTTCAACAGTGGAACACGCTCCCTCAGAATGTGGTGGAGTCTCCTCCTTTGGAGGTTTTTAAACAGGGATGGATGACCATCTGCCCAGGGTGCTTTAATTGTATGTTCCTTCATGGCAGGGAGTCGACTGGATGGTCCTTGTTATTTCTTTCAAAAAGACTCTATGATCTTTTAAAGCATGTTTGGACTAAAACAGCCCAAATGACATGGGAGCCACCAGCCACCCCACACTGAACCTATTAAAGAAAATAACACCTAAAAGTGAGGAACTATTACACATTTATATAAAAAAATATATTAAGAAGGAGTTCACAGATGGCTATCCATGTTTGGGAAATGGAAGTGCGAGATGCAGAGCTGGAAAATAGGTAAGAAACTATAAATGAAGGGCTTTCTTTTTAAACTGCTTTTTGAAAGTTTGATTTTGTTGTGAACTTATAAAGGTGGAAAAGTGAAACAATGCATTCTGTAAACAAACTATATACACAAATAATCAAATTCAAGGAGGAAAAAAGAACCCTATTATGTATGTGCTTTTTATAGTTAAAATTTTTAATTTGACACCTGGGGACATGTTCCTTGCCACTGAATTACAAAGGACTGATTCAGAATTAATCCATACAGATCTATCCCCTTAATAATATTAATTCTAGAGAACATCTCAGTGCATAATGCATTTTAAATTAAGTTGGAAGATGCATAATTTATATTTGTTTTATTTATAAATATATGAACACAGATACATTTGTAAAACTAAAACATTAGGAAGGACAAAATTTCAGTGGTGTGAAAGGACGGATGCTTTCTGCTGCTATTGCAATTGTTATGTATGTTGTTATTCTTCTTGTTGTTTTATCAATTAAAAAAAATCTGGTTCTAGAGCTATCCAGAAAGAGGATGTCAGCTATGAATGAGTACAGAGGAGAAGAATCATAGAATCATAAAGTTGGAAGAGACCACAGGGTCATCCAGTCCAACTCCCCTTCTTCCATGCACAAACTCAAAATCAAAGCATCCCTGACAGATGGCCATCCAGCCTCTGTTTAAAGACCTCCAAAGAAGGAGTTGGGGGAGAGAAAAAATGATTCTACAGAGTGATGTAAATGCTAAGCCAAACTTTATGTCACAAGACATAGAGACAAGAGGCAGGGAACATGTTCTGTGCTCTAGTCAGCAAGTGTCCCAGGAATCAGGAGGTTAGAATACAAGAACTGTTGAATAATCAGTTCCATCCAGATCAGGGTATCCAGCAGGAGGGTGGTCACCATCTGGTCCAGACAGGGTGTCACTAGAGCTGGTACTAATCATCCAGGAGAGAGTGGCTAGGAGATTTATAGGCAGCTGGTCCAAGACCTCAGTTGACTAATTAGGTCAGCATTTTTGCCTCGATAATCTTTAGAGTGGCACAATCTTTCTATGTCCCATTGTCACATGCATGATGGCAACTGCTCTTCAGCAGGGACCCCTTGTTAAACCACTGGAAGTCTTCCGATTTCAGCATTCTGAAAATCCCATAGTGTTGAACCATGGCAATTAAAGTGGGCTCAAACCAGATTATTTTGGCAGTGCTGATGCAGCCTATGTTATATCTATTGCTTCTTAGTGTGTGCTGGGAGCAAGAGGATGGAATTCATGGTATCAGCCTCATTTATGGAACTCTCACTCACTGTTGCCCTTTTGTAAGACTTAATGCAGTCTAGCATAACCACTCAGGCATCTGCAAAGAAGAGAAAATACATCACTACCACCACTGCCCCCCCAAAAAACGATATAAGTTTGCATATGCAAATATGCAAACAATTACACTCCTCCCTCCATATTCGCTGAGGTTAGGAGCACAGGACCCCTATGAATGTGGAAAAACTGCAAATAACAAAAACACTATGTTTTTACATGAAAGAACACCTCTTTAGAAATCTCTACTGTTCAAGTACAACTCTGTGGTCAACGTCTGCCAGACAGTGGCCACAAAATTTCACTGGAGGAGCTATAAATGCCTAGTGGAGTGTTCTCTCTAGGAATCTCTAGATCCTTCAGTGTGATTTTTTTGTTAAAGTTGACCATAGAGTTGTGCTGGAGGACCTAGAAATTCCTAGAGAGAGCATATTAATAAAATTTGTGAATACTCAAATCTGCAAAAATCAGATCTGCAAATGTGGAGGGATGAGTGTATTTCATTTCAAAAAGATATGCAGCACTTAATAGAGGAGACAGGTGTGTACCTGTTTAATCTCCTGTGCAGGTGCTAATGGTGATGCAACACATATGGTCTCTGCCCTTCCTTCTTTTCATTTTTTACCACTAAACTGGACTTGGATTGGAAAGCCCTTCAAAGAGAGAACACCAAGGTCTCTCTTTGGACATATCTACAAATAGAGGACTGCCCTTTCTATAGCTGAACATATGGCCACCCAAACATAATCATGTGAACCTTCAAACATGCTGAGTTGTCTTGAGCTGATCTTTAAAGGACTTTAAGATATCACAAGAAGACCCCCAAATTAAATATCTATCATCTCCTAAAAATAAAGCAAACTACTCTAGACCAGTTCTCTTATGTCTGCAAGCACTTGTTCTGTTCATATTTTGATATACATACACTGTGGGGAGGGAACAAACTGAAGAAATATTGTAACAGATCCAAATATAAAAAGATATATTTACAATTATGCTTGCAGACAAATTTATGAAGATGCCCAAGGCTAACACATTAATATAGAAACATCATGTCTCTCCTTTGTAGAATTATTTTGTGGTTTATTTCACAGTGGAGGGGATGAAGGGATACAGTGCATACAATACTTAAGAAAAAATGATAATCAGACACTTTTAACACTTTTAAATCATAATGTTCCATTACATTGCAACACCTTGCTTTTCTTACAACTCTTGGCAATTCTTTTCCCAAGAGACCATCATTCTTTCGAGAAAAATAAGATATTTCATTTGGAACAATCCCAAAGAGAGTTCTTACACTCGAGGGCATTTTTTAATATATAAAAAAAGACAATTTACACACAAGAGTATGGCTGTTGATGTGATAATTGAGAACTACTTGGTGAAAATGTCTTTTTCTTTCCACAGTTACTTCATTTAGACCAAAAAGGAAAGGGGGAGGAGAGAAAGAGAGAAGAAAAATAAGCTGCCGTCTCAAGAGACTATGAAAAAGCGGCAAGTGTAAAGAGACACTGCAAACTTTTTACAATAGAAGAGGGAACCCTCTGGCTTGCAAAGGGTCAGATCTGGCTTGTGATAGCTTCCAGATCATCTTGACCTACCCCTGTCCAGTGGAGTCTTAGGAGGCAGTCTAGATTAAACACCTGACCTCAGCTGGACCTGCATCAGGTTACTTTCCCTTCTTGCTTCTTTCTGGTCCAAATAGCTTAAAATGGGATATAGGTCAAATAAAGTGGCTCTCATTTAACCCAAATTTCTGTGTTTGGTCTTGTTATTCATGGTTGGTCATCAATAGGATGGTGTCATTCTGGATGAAAGAGCTGAACACTTCCATCCCAGACATGTAGCTATGGTGGGAGTAGGGAGAGAGAAAGAGGACATTGCTCCTGTGAATAAGAATTATTCCCACCCAAATGAATTTTCCTTCCATTCCCACATTTTCTAGCATTGCTGAGAGTGAGACATGGGAAACTGATCACCCCTAGAACTCTTTTATTTGCTGTGTTTGTACTCCCTTTGCCACTTGGCCTGCCCCTCTTTTTTGGATGCCTAAGCTGTATTTCTAAATGCTTCACTGAAGTTTTAAGTAATGTTAGAAACCTGGGCACTGAATGATAATTTCATGGGGGAGAGGGAAGGAAGAATTTTTACTTGAGGGTCAATGTTCTCATACCTTTCCCACATATCCTATAGCTACAGTAGCTGCAGGGGTGATGTTTCCCAGCCTGCTGTACAGTTCTGAATAGCACCCTGGTGTCTGGTAGACACTATTTTAATTTTCTTCAGTATTTTTATGTAACTAGCTGTGTCCTTTCCTCCACTTTCCTTAAAATGTGGTACGCCAGCCCTGTTGCCTCTACAGTCCCTCCTGCTCTACTGACTATGGCCTTGGACTTATTCAGAGCTGCAGCAGGAGGGGCAAAATGACGGCATTGCCCCCCCCCATAAGAATGCTTCCTCCCATGTTTTTTTCCTCCAGTCTCCAAATTTCTAACATTGAGAAATTGTCCAGACCTAGAACTCTTCTACTTGCTGTGTTCACATCCCTTTGAGAACTTTGCTTGACCCTTTTTTTTTGGATTCATAAACTATACCTCTAAGTGGACTACTGAAATTTTACATGACTCCAATGGTAGAATTTTGGAGTGAAGGAAGCTTTTACTTGTTGCAGAAGTCTCACTATGGCAATGACTCCCACAAAGCTACACCCCAGGCATAAGTTCTGGTATCTACTCAGCAAAATGAGCACCAAAGGCTGAGCTTTTGTTCTCCTTTCTTCCTCACTTTAAAAAATCATCACACCAAAGGATGAGTCTTCTACACATGGTGTGATCACATCACAGTAGTTTATCTGAAATAGCAATTGCATTGGATATATCTGACTTTAAAAAAAGGAAAAAAAATCCCCAGAGTAACAGATGTTGCTTTCTAAGAGAAGCAGTAAAACACTTTGGGTAAAAGGAGGAAGAACAATTTAATAAATATGAGCAAACTTCACTAAACAGAGTATTTGCTAGCAAATGAATGAAATCTCCCATTGTGGATGCCAGACGGTTTTTCCAAAAACTACCATGTGTGACATTAAAAAAAAAAGACAAATATTCTCTTAAATGCCTGTTATTTAGTTTTGAAATGAAAAAAAATATTGAATAGTTAAACTTTATTAAGTGTAAAATTGGTTTTTGAGAAAGCATTTGGAATGTTACATACAGGGAAAGCAAAACTCAAAGAAAACAGTTTGCCGAGGGGGAAAAACAACTCTAAATCTCAGGCAGCGGCAACAACAACAACATCAAATGGCTTGAGATGAGCATTGCAAGAAAACATATTCTGACAATCAGGCTCTAACCTTTACAGGAGGTTGGTGGTCCATCTCGGGCCAGCTTTCTGCCCAAAATGGGTGACTATAGGTCAGCACATTAGTGTGCAATGGCATCCTTCCCTACAGCAGCAGATGGCAGGACTGTTTTCTTTCTTAGCATTGCTCTGGTGCACACACGTGTGCTATTTTAGAACAGCTGGATGTGACTGCAGAAGAGAGGACCTGAACAGCTGGCTGGTGATGCTGTCAGAATGAGAGGGATTAAGGAGATTCCCATCAGGACCTAATAAGCTAGAAGGAAAGGGATGGGCAAAAAATTTGCTCCTTTTTCTTTTCTTCTTTCAATTTGCACATATGTGCACACCCATCCTCTTGTTAATCTCCATGCACCAAAATGAGATGCTGTAGTCCCCAGATCACATTTTGTGACAGAAACTAGACTTATGACATAGGGATTCTGCATAGCTGAAAGTAATTACCCCATATTTCAATCAATTGCCATGTTCAGTTTTCTTTTTCCTCCCAAAACCACAAAAAGCTGGGACAAAAGAAGTTCCACCAAATCTATTACTGCTGCTGCCAATGGTGATGGTGATGATAATAATTTGATATCCTGTTTTTACCTCAATATTGGGATGCAAGGTGATTTAGGGCCTTTGCAGACTGCTAGAAATAGTGCAAATTGAGGTCACTTTAACTGTTATGGCTGAGTGCTAGGGAATCATGGGAATTGTATTTTTTCTGACACATTTAGCCTTCTCTGTCAGAGAGCTCTGGTGCCATCATAAACTACAGTTCCCATGATTCCCTAGCACTGAGTCAGGGTAGTTAAAGTGGACTCAATTTGCACTATTTCTGGCAGTCTGCAAAGGCCTTTAATTACAAATAGTTACAAAAAGAGAAGTAAAAACACAGGGAAAGCTATTAAAATACAATTTTATAACAGATGCATTGAAAGACAAAACAAAAACCAGAATAAAATATTGTTGGATACCTTTTTGGTTTACTTTAATAATCAGGACAAAAATGTCCCATGCCTCCCCCCTCCCCCATGAATCATGATGAAATAAAGTAGAAATGATAAATTCTGGTGGTCAGTCAGTTGGCTTCCTTCAGGGGAAATGGGACTTCTTTCCATAGGAGCAGGGACATCTTGAAATTTGTATTAGGAGTGTTAAACCCACATGTTAACTCTCAGTGCAGTGGAATTCTCATGGATCAGAAAGCATACTACAGCTCACACAACATAAAGCTGTTGTTGCTGTTTCTAATCCTAGTACATGAGACAGGGGCCCCTATATATTAAAAGATCAATCCAAGATGCTGAAGGCTATCCTCAAAATAGGAGGGAATTCATCACCCCACTGACATGGGACCACCAGCCACCAGTGGTGTGTGGGTTAAAAAGTTTTATAAAAATTCTGGGAGATAGGATTGCCAGGTGTCCTTTATTATAAGGGATGCCCCTTGCTTGAGTCCAGAAAGCTTAACCCTTATTGAAGTGGCAGAGGTCTCTTATCATAAGGGATGTCCCTTATTTGAGGGTCAGAAAGCAGAAAGTTTTTCTTTTTATGTAGACTGAACAAAATGCTCCCACCAAAAACACCTTGTATTTCAGGATGTGATTCCCTTCATAAAGACAATTATGTGTGCTTCATGTAATTTATGAATACAGACAATATGCTAATTTTACCAAAAAATTACATGACTAAGGGGGGAAGCAGACTGGCGGCTCTGTGCCGCCCCGGGAAAGTGTGCCGCAGGACTGAGGCAGCCCCACGCCTCGTTCCTGTGGCGCTCCCTCGCTGCCCCTGAAAGGAGTGTTAAATCAGCGCTCTTTTCAGAAGTCAGTGAAAGTGCGCCCCAAAAGGTTGAGGTTCACTTTTGCTGGCTTTTCCGCCGCAGCGTGTGCAGACGCTGCGGCGGGAGGTTGCCCCCCGAGACCCGACCGTGCGGAGGGCCGGCAGCTCTGAGGGCAACCTCAGGAGGAGGAAGGGGCGCCGAGCGTGCGGCTGCCCCTCCTCTTCCCTGCCTCGGAGATGGCTCAATTAGCCGTCTGCCGAGTTAACTGAAGTCAATACTTTCATTTAGTATATAGGGAGAATACAACATGTTAATAGCTAATTTCTGATTGTCAACAATGCATGTCATAAATTTTGACCATTCCTTATTGCTATTTTGAAAATCTGTTACTATGAAAACCGACTGGAAGAAGTAACTTAATGGTTAATTGTTCTTGTTCTGTACCTTCAAGTCATTTCTGACCTACAGCAACCCTAAGGTGAATCTATCATGGTTTTGTTTTAGGGCAGAGTGAGTTTGCCTTTCCCTTCCTCTGAGGCTGAGAGGGTCCAAGGTAATTTAATGGGTTTCCATTGCTGAGCAGGGTTTGAACCATAGTCTTCAGAGTCCAATGCTCAAATTACTATAGCATGCTGGCTCTCACCTTAATGGTACACGATCTTTAATATGAAAATGTTACCACTTCCTGTATAAGACCTAACCATAAGCAGCTTAATGATGTATGGCACCAATGATCACACATGTTCCTCAGAAAGTGCATGAACTGAGATATGTTAGCTTAACTTTTGTGAATGATCTAACTCCAAGCCTATTCCCTCTCCCCCAGGGGATACAAATGAAATAAACAAATTAATTTCCTTCATATCTTGTGTTGATGTGTGGATGATGGACTAGGGCACTGAGCACAGATGTCACTGCCTTTGAAGTTTGTACATTGAACACAGATATCTAATGAGAAGTGCCTATGGAAGTGGTGGGGCCAGGACAACATACAACCTCGAGGACAAAGTCAAGAGATATTAGGCCTGATATGTGAAGGAAATGTGTAGAGAGGACTCTACTCTCTTCACATATTCTGCTTGAGAGGCATGGGTAGTAAACAGGCTTGACAATGGTTTAGAATTGTAGTGTCAATATGCAGCAAAGACATACTTATACAGCAAACAAATATTGATGTTATGCCAGCTTAGCTTTCAGGACGTATCCTGAAGCATCATAGGAACTGTCAGTTGATGAGGAAGTGAATTATCCTCTGTTAGATAACATGGCATCTACCTGTTCCCCACAGAACTACAATTCCCAGAATCTGCTGTAGAGAAACTGTAACTCTGTGTTATAGATATGCTTCTAGATTCTGGGTAGAGGATTAGAATTCATTAATGTGATGGCATATACCCTGTTTATTGCCTTTCCCTCCCTATCACTGGTTGCGATACAACTCCTTAGTAATGAATTGTGTTGAATTACTAAAAGAGCAATGCATTTCTTTCACTAACCTTTTCCTTCCCTGTCCCATTGGTAAGCAATTCCCCCACCCTATCCATTTCTACTTCCCAGACTGAATCAAATTGCAAGGTACTAATAAAAGAAGTCATGACTAACAAATTAAATTTCCTCTATATTAATCTTAAAACTCTGTGTGGCTTATCAGGGTTTCTGATTCTTGGGGCAGCAAGAGGGGTACAATTTTCACCTAATGATCAAATGCATCACTAGATGATAAAATTATAGGAAGACGCCTACTCCTGCATGAGTACAGAATGTGCATACAGAAAAAGAAGCAGCAGAAACCCTTTGGGAGCCTGCTTCATTCCAATCATGCCTAAAAGTTAGAAGGAGAATGAATTCCGAATATTACACATGATGGATATAACCAGGAATTTCCGCTGACCCTCAGATATACAATTAAGTCTTCTGTATGTGACTTGTCTTTATTGTCCCCTGCTCCCCAAGGATTTGAAAAGCAGCTAAGCACAGCACTATTGTGTTTAATAAAAAAGTTTGTTTCTGACAAATGGAGGCTCAATGCTGTACCAAAGGCATAGGCTGAGGATCACAGGCTTTTATTCCAGATTAATTAAGCCAGAATGATGGTTTTCCCTGGTTTCATTCTTGCAACTGCAGACGGATATTAGAAGTACCTAAACTGCTGTACAAGTGACAAATATAAGGGCTGCTTATCATCTCTATAGAACCTGGAAGCTGAAAACTGCTCTGTAATCTTGAATGAATTTCTTCTCTCTGCAACACCATAAGCAGAGTGCTTCTATTTCCATTTTTCTTCTGAGCAGTTGAGAATAGTATAAGGCTTAGGGATGGGAAGAGTAATAAAAAATATTTACAAAATGGTTGAAAAACACATTTTTCAAAAGTTGAAGGACTCCGACAAGAAGAATCCTAGTATGATAAAAATCCTTGCAGCTTGAGCATTCTCCTGTACAAAATTTACACACACTTGTTTTGCACAGAAAGCAGCATTTTATGTGCAGAAAATATTATTTCTATACGGAAATATTTTTTTTCCTATGCAGATAATACTGTTTCCTGTACAGAACATGCTGCAATTGGTGGGGTCTTTTGTGGTTAGTTTGCACAGAAAACATTTTGAGTACATGAAAAAGCATTTCAGTGCAGGAAATAATATTTTCAGATAGAAATTCAATTTTCTGCACAGGCTGCTTCCTGGGCAGAAAATGCAGTTTGCTATACAAAGCAATCACATGAAAATTCTGCACAGAAGAAGTCCTGAATTGGCTTCAAATACTGTGGTTTTAAAAGACTTTCTTGACAGTGGGAATTATTCATTGCTTCCTTTGAGAATAAACTTAGGGCCTTTGCACACAGCCAGAAATAGTGCAAATTGAATCTATTTTAACTGCCATGGCTCAGTGCTAGGGAATCATAGGAATTGTATATTTTTCTGAGACAT
>CM034704.1:15416369-15428419 GCA_020142125.1 Phrynosoma platyrhinos
TAATGCCTACTAGTAACAGGGGCCAATATTGTTTCACCACTATTTGTTTCTGTGCCTGAAGAGGGCACCATAATTCAAATAGTTATTCCCTATTACCATGTGTGGATGTGAGAGCTGGACAGTTAAGAAAGATGATAGGAAGAAAATCAATGCATTTGAGATGTGGTGCTGGAGATCCCATGGACAGCCAAAAGGACAAACAACTGGGTCCTAGAGCAGATCAAGCCAAAAACCTTCCTGGAAGCCAAGATGACCAAACTGAGACTGCTGTATTTCTGACACATTATGAGAATGAAGAACTCACTGGAAAAGACAATCATGCTGGGAAAGATGGAGGGAAGTAGGAAGGGAGGAAGGCCACATGCCAGATGGATGGATTCTATTAAGGAAGTCATGGATATTAAAGGTTTGCAGGATTTAATCAGAGCAGTGGAGGACAGAGGGTCTTGGAGATTTCTCATCCATAGGGTCACCATGAGTCGAGATCGACTCGAGGGCAGTTAACAACAAAAAGACTTTCCATGTAGTTTTCTTGATCCTTTTCCCCTTTTAGACTTCATGATCCTCAGATTCAAACCATTGAACCCCTAGTTTCAATGGCTTGATATGTACTTTTCAGAAACTGACCCTTTTGCTTACAAAACATAACAGAGTGCCCCTTCCCTTTGCATATATACAAGAATGGCAGTGTTGAAACTTACTTCAACACTTTTATAGGATGCAGTTTTGCACTACTACTGAGGACAGCAGGTCCTTTAGGGGTTACCACCAGTCTGTGTGGCACACACAAGACTTTCCTCCAATGTAAGGAAAAGTCCAAGGAGGGATTTAAGAAGACCAACTGGGATGGCACAGCCATGCCTCCTGTGGGTGTACTATCACTATGCCTTGTGGCAGGATACACCCACAAATATCATATCCCTATGAAATTGAAAGTACATATATCTCTGTCAATTCTTACAAGGAAAGCAAGGAGGAAAACAAATGTGCCACCTTGCAGCGACTCACTTCACTGAGAACACTTTAAAAAAATATCTAATTTACCCCACAGGGCAAAACCAGTCAGGATTTACCTCCCTCAGATTTATCCACCATAATCAAAGCCCACAGTACTTAAAAATCAAATGTATTATTTTGCCACATGGAAAAAAAAAAACTTCCCACAAGCGACTCACCTCATCCCTTTCAGTAAAAGTATATTAACATGAAATTGATCACTAACAATTTTATGCCCTTTTGTGTATCCAAAACTGGAGACCTGAAGCTACCTCACTCTGTCCTAAGTTTTTGCCCTGATAGTATCATTTTGAGCCTGGCCCAAAACAGTAAAGGAAAGAGAACCTGAATACTATTTAGGACTTAGAATGCCGTAAGGTATTTAGAGTTTCCAGTTCCTTTTGTTTTGATTGTACAGTGGAACCTTCCAAACCATGGAGGCTTGGTTCACCTCATCCCCATTGATGGGAAAAACACAGATGGTTGTGGCCTATATAATTAAAAAAAATTTTTTTTTGCATCTGCATCTTTGTGTCTACATATATGTTCCACCATTTAATAATATGGGGCATGATGAGCCACAGACCCTCCAATCTACGAATTGCTAGCCCACTAATGCAGCATACCCTCTCTACCTGTAGTTATGGATTTGCATCTTGTCCTCTCTTGAAATATGTCAGCGCCCCCCTCCTTTGTTTGTGTATTTCCTTTCCCACTCTCATTGATCATATGTCACATCCAATCTTGTGCAACATTTCAAAAACTGATTTTCACATATTTACACTGAGCCTTTCCCCCTCTCATTATAATGAAATTGCTAAACACACTATTATATGGCTTGAACATTAGGATCATTTCCTTTTAGTGCTAACATTTTTCTTTCTCTCCCATGGTCTCTGTTGAATCTATATCATGGAAACAATTGCTGTGTTTACTTAGCAGCTAGCATGGTATGGTGGTCTGAGCATTGAATTAGGACACTGGGACACCAGGATTCATATCCTGGCTCGGCCGTGGAAACCCACTATGTGACCTTGTGCAAGTCATACTCTCTCACTCTCAGAGGATGGCAATGCCAAAACTGCTCTGCAGAAACTTGCTAAGAAGATCTCTTGTTCCCTTAGGGTCACCATAGGTTAGAAATGACTTGAAGGCACACAGCAACAATAACAACCTTTACTTGATCCAAGATAGTAGAAACACACAGAGCAAGTGTGCTTTACATTTTATTTTGGAAAGGACTGGGTTAATTTGAACCAATCTGGGGAGTGAAAATTAAAAAGGTTTTGGTGATGCTGGTAGCTCCAGGCAATACTTTGAAATGAAGAAATCATCAGATGGATCTCCAAAATAAAACAGATTTGTACATAAATAAAACCTTGTGTTTCCTGAGTTGATTTTCCCCTATGGAGGAACCATTAAATAATACAGAACTTTGACTAGGACTTTTGAGAAAGCATAATATATTGACTATATGGAAATTGACTATATGGAAATACATTTCTTGATAATAACATACAAATTAAGTTCTGTATGGAATGGTTGCTTTATTTCTGCTTTCATCTAATTGTGTAAATCAACATCTTAACAACACTAAGGGTAAGAGTCAAACTTGGTCTCTCTGGAGATAGGAGAGGCAGGGGCATTACTAGGGGGTTCAGGGGGTATGATCTGCATCATTTGCTCCCTAAACACCTGCCTTTCAGCAGAAACAGACCATGGTGCTCACCTGTGTCCCCTTACAATGCTGGAGATGCAGTGAATGGAGTGAGGCTCAGTGGGAAAAGAAAGGAGAGGCTCCAGGGTGAGTTTTTAAGTTAAATTCTAATTTAAAAAAAAATTAAAAAACCTATTTTTAAATAAAACATTCTTTTGAAATTTTCTTCAAAAACATCATAATGTACCAAATTTTCATTTTAAGCCATTAAACTATGGCTATATAAAATCATTCAGGCTGTGCATATGATATTGTAATTTAAAGTATAATTTTAATTTTGTTTGTTGTTTACATCACAACTATCGCCACTGTATTCAGTGATATACAAGAATTACGACTTATGAGTAACATTAGAATAATAATAATAATAAATGCATTACTAAGGATTCTGTATAGTTTGGTATGGGTGGTCAGTGGGGTGGGGTGACACCATGAGTTACCGTACATAGTGATGCTACTGAGTAGAGACAGACTAATATATGATGCTTGATCTGCCATAGCTTTTCATTTTTTTAAAATACAAAGCAAAGCAGCTTCATTTATATACCGGTTCATATCACACTATGGGGTGTCTAAGCATTTTACAATTGTAAGCTCATTGCCCCCCCCCCCAACATCTGGGTACTCATTTTATTGACCTCAGAAGGATGCAGGCCTGAGTCTAGCCTGAGCCCTGGCTAGTACTGAACTCACAACCTTGTGGTTTTTATGAGTGAATGGCTGCAGTATAGGCATTTAACTGCAATGGGAAAACTGCTCTGAAGAAACTTGCTAAGAAGACCTGTTGTTCCCTTTAGGGTCACCATAACTGCACCACCAGAGCTCCTGGTTTAGAAAGGTTTAAAAAGAGTAAATAAAATGCAAAGCTTTATGATTTGCTGCATGTACTACTTAATGAACTGACATTCCTACATGGTGAACTTTCTAACAAGAATCCGGTACTTGGGTTTTATTTTTCTTCCTTTTTTCCAGTCCCTTTTTGTTTTTTTCTGCCTATGGGCAGAAAATGGTATTTATGAATGGCTCTGGGATGCTTTATTGGCTGTAAGAGTAAGATTTTTAAATGAAAAGATGGAAGGAAGGAAAGATTTCCTTTCCAAAATGTTAAAGGGTTGCTAATCAGCTGACCAGATTTCCACATAAAGCTGCTACTGATGCCGCTTCTCTTCCTCTTCCTTGCCCTCCTTCTTTTTCTTCTTTTTTTGGCATTGCAGCACACATTTTATAGGAACTGTAAAAACAACAAACCCTTCCATCTCTCTCACACACACATACACATATAGTCTGTAGGGTTTCAACAAATGCAAAATGTCTTAACAAGGATTATCTCCTCTATCATTCACATCCTCTCTAATTTGCTAGGGATGAGAATCAGATTTTTAGAAAACACGATCTAAGTGTGCAGCAGTGCCTTCAACACCCTGGCATCATCTAAATGAATGCAGAACTGGGTTGATTGTATATTTAAATAGATCAATCAAAGACACATAAATAATAAATAAGACAAAAATTCTCTTTCCATTTAACATGCAAGTCAAATTTGGGTGGGAGGAGAGAGAGAAGGGGTATGGTGTGTGTGTGTTTGTGTGCATGTATGTGCATGTGTGTGTGCGCATATCTCTGTGTGTTTACTCAATTGCCAGCATTTCAAAACTACAAGATAAAAATCGGCAAATTCTTTTTTCTTTCTTGACAAAGAACGCTAGTCAAAAACTGGGAAGCAGATGGCTGCTTATATATTTTCTTTTTTTTTATTTACTGCAATACTAAAGCCACCATAAAAAAGCAAAGTTGAACAGACAGAGCTAATAATATAATCATTCAAAACACCTGCAAACAGTGCAGATGGGCAATTTCTGTCTGCAAAATCATCAGCGAAAGACCGCCTTCCCATATGGGCAAATCTATCTGCCTTGGAGCATCCAATGCTTTGTCCCTTACCTTAAGAAAACCTGCACCAAGCATATGCAGTCTTTTTATAGCATAGCAGAAGTGCCTCGGATCTATCGGCTTGGTTTTTTTTAGCTAAATATAACTTACAGTATCTCTAACCTTCTGCCACCACATGGATTTGTCCACTGCTATGCTGCAAAAGAGCAGGAACCAGGGATTTCAAAAAGAAACCTGCATCCAGCAGAAAAGCAAACAGCTTTCTTTTTCAGTTAATGTGTTTGCAATTGGTTAATGTATATTAATGAACCAGTCAGTCCATGTTTCATTCCTAAATATCTCTCAATGAAAGCTATTCCAGAAAAGGCCCAATGTGGGTTTTTCATATTAGAAACTTTAAAAAGCAACACACGACACAGTCTTTATCTGGGTTCTTGTTTGCCATTCACTTCTTTGGAAAGGACAAACACAAGGCAGTGTAGAGAAAAGAAATAAAACATGGCACATTCACCCCAAAGAAATCTATGCTTCAAAGAATGCTTTCAAAAACCAGATATGTAAGTAGTTAATTAGTTGATATTTTTATGCATATTTAGTAAACACACAGATACGCACACACCCCTTTCCTCTAAGAAGTTCAGCAAATGGTATGCATGCTTCCTTTTACACAAGTGGATGACTCTGGGTGTGTGTATAAGACTTAGGACAGAAATTTGGGTGCAAACAGTTTCATGCGTAAGTGTTCCTCTTGCACATGGATGTCTTTGTTTGGGTGTTGTGGAGGTTGGTCTTCCCATCATCTCTGTGCAGTGCCCAATTCCTCCTTTGCAAGCTATTTTATAGCTCCAGAGCGACTTTATACAAGCTTTCTATGTTGCAATGTGAACAGGTAGGATCAGAGAAGCATCTTGCAATCTCTCTCTCCCTCAGCCAGAGACATGATGCTCATGTACAACCTACACAGGACCTCCTCAAATCTCAGTGTGTGTCTAGGTCTGTGTGTGTGTGTGGGTGGGTGGGTGAGGGAAGGGGGCTGCTATATGGGTCAAAACACCATAAGGTTTTCATGTAGATCATTTTGCTATGCTGAGGAGAGCGAGGCATGGAGCGCAGTGTCTTCAGTATGCTGATGACACCCAGATATATCTCTCGACTCAGACTTCAGATGGCGTCTCTCCTCTCAATGACTGTCTCAGAGCGGTAATGGATTGGATGAGGAAAAACAGATTGAAGGTGAATCCAGACAAAATGGAGGTACCCACAGTAACAGGCCCGAAACCAGATTTGGGAATACAGTCTCCAGTCCTGGCTAGAGTCACACTCTCCTCTAAGGACTGTGTTCGCAGTTTGGGGTGCTCCTCGATTCGTCACTTCACATGACTAGTCAGGTGAATGCGGTGGTCAGGAGTGCTTGCTATCAGCTTCGGCTGATACGCCAACTGCACCCTTATTTGGACATGAGGGACTTGGAAACTGTGGTACATGCTCTGGTGACCTTACATCTGGATTACTGCAACACACTCTACATGGGGCTACCCTTGTGCCTAACCCGGAAACTGCAACTGGTACAGAACATGGCAGCCAGGCTAATTACGGGAACATCCAGGAGGGAGCACATAACACCAGTGCTTAAATCTCTCCACTGGCTGCCAATTAGTTTCCGGGCGCAGTACAAGGTGTTGGTTTTAACCTTTAAAGCCCTAGATGGCTTGGGTCCATCTTATCTTAGGGATCGCCTCTTCCCGTATGATCCCCCCAGCGCCCTGCGGTCCTCTGGGAGGAATTTGCTACAGCCAATAAAAACTAGGCTGTCTCAGACCTCCCAGAGGGCCTTCTCTGCAACCACTCCCAGACTATGGAATGGCCTGCCGGACAAGATCCATCTGATTACTACTCTTGCTGCTTTCAAGAAAGCAGTAAAGACGGATCTCTTCCAGCAGGCCTTCCCGGAATAATGTCCTGGCTTGAAGAGATGGTTTTACATGCCCCTTCCTGTAGCTGCTATTATCTGTTGTCTGTTATTATATTGTTTCTTGTTTTAATTCTTCAATAGTTTAATTCAGTTTTAAGGGGTGGGAGGGTTGGACATAGGATAAGGAATATTTTAATTTTGTATGTTTTATTATTGTTGTACCCCACCTCAATTGCTATGCAGAGGGGCGGGCTATAAATAAAATTTATTATTATTATTATTATTATTATTATTATTATTATTATTATTATTTTGAATTGAGATCTAACTGGATCTCATATAACTGCTACAACAATTACAGGGATGCCTATAGCAATGGTGGACAACCATGGAAGGCTAGGTGATCACATTGTTCCCCAACATGGAGAACTTGGAGCTCCACACACCTACCACACCCCACAGCAAAAAATGTCCCCAAACACCTTCAAGGGGCTATGGCTGACATTTTTGTCATATTTTTAGGACTCACTGGGACATAGAATCATAGAATCATAGAATCATAGAGTTGGAAGAGACCGCACGGGCTATCCAGTCCAACCCCCTGCCATGCAGGAAATCCAAATCCACATTTTAAGCTCAGGATTTTTTTTTTAAAAAAAGGAGGTAATAGGAAGCCACC
The DNA here is from genome assembly GCA_020142125.1 of Phrynosoma platyrhinos. Taxonomy (NCBI): domain Eukaryota; kingdom Metazoa; phylum Chordata; class Lepidosauria; order Squamata; family Phrynosomatidae; genus Phrynosoma; species Phrynosoma platyrhinos. Next base: position 15,423,564 of record CM034704.1, read on the forward strand.
TTAGTTTACTTCTAGTTTTTTTTTTTATAAAGGCCTTTCATGGACCTATAATGGTCCAGGAGAGCTACATAAGATGGTGAAAATGCTCCATAGAGAGCATCTGGGGGCAGAAATTTGAAACCTGGGGACCATGAGAACCCCAGACATAGTCTTGGGGTGGTATGCAGCCTATGGGCCAGACTTGTATATGGACCTTACTGATCTACATCCATATGATACTGATCTTGAGAACAGATTTTTTGGGGAGGTTAAATTGGAAGATAGTGAGTCGCTCCAAGTGTGGAGGTTTCATGGCTTAGTAGGAGCTTGACTTTTTGGTCCCCACTTGACCACCACAATTTTCCTCATCGTCTCCTCATTCTTGGTCTTGTCAACTCTTTCTCCTGCCCCTCCAAAAGAAAGAAAATCTCCTGCCCCTCCAAAAGAAAATCTTGAAATCATAACATATTAGATTCTCAATATTTTAAAGATATAAACATCTCCATCATCCTCCACAAAATATTTGGGGATTATTAGTAGCATGATTATGTTCACTGTTTTTGTGATGAGAATGCAATGACAAAGCAGTTAAGATGCTGACTCTGACAATAGCAACATCGACAGGTCAGCATTCAAGACCCAAGTGATGCATGATAGAGTGAGCTCCCATTATCTCATTATTGTGCCAACCTAGCAGTTTAAAAGCATGTAAAAGTGCAATTAGATAAATAGGTATCAAATTGGTGGGAAGGTAACAGCATTCTGTGCAGTCATGCTGGCTGCAGGACCACTGGAGTCATCTCCAGACAACACTGGCTCTCTCAGCTTAGTCATGGAGATGAGCATCACCTCCTACAGTTGGACACGACTTGACAATCATGTCAGAGCAGAAACCTTTACCTTTTTGTGTGTGTGATAAGGGAGAATTTCACAGCATGTCAATAAAAAAGAAAAGAAAAGATGGCCAGCAGACATTGTCTGAAAAAAACACTGTGTCTACACTGTAGTTGTAGTTGTTTTAATTTCATGGAAATCACAGCTCTCTCAGCTTCAGAGGATGACAATGGCAAAACCTCTGAAGAAATTTGACAAGAAAACCCTGGGGCAAGGCAGACAGCCAGGAAGGAGCAGCCTTTGGCTGCTCTTGCACTGATCAAACTGCAATCGGGCCAGGACCATGGTGACTACACAGCCAGTTCCCAAAGCAGGCCGCTTTCTGTAGTCCCAAGCTGCACTGGCCAGGGGTTGTTTTAAACTGACTCCTTTTTGCAGTGGCTTTGGGCTTCATTTTGCAGCATCTTAGTGGCTTCCAGCTGTTTGCGGGGATGTATGTCAAAGAAATGTCAAGTTGCTTCTTTTGGCCCTTGTGTTTCAGGCCCCTATAACAGGTTTGCTTTAGGGTCACCATAAGTCAATAATGATTTGGAGGCACACAACAACAAAGCAGCATCCCATAATATAGTGGAACACATTCCTCTTATACAGGCCTGATGAACCTCATTCAAGCTCCTATAAATATCCAGAAACCTGGATTTGATTACTGCCGACTACATATTTGGCAAATCTGGCTCTTCCTGAGAGATAGGTGGGATAATAGAAGCTGAAACAAATTTTCTAGGGCTTCCCATTAAGCAGTCACTCTTTTCTTGTTCACTAGAATCTTTCTTTCAAAGTTTCTTAGATTTCCTTGCATCTAACAATAATTTTAATAATTTAAAAAACCCTAAGAATGCTTTTTTGATGACTGGCTGTTTTCCCTGTTTTCCTCCAAGCAAAAGTCTCCACTTTCATGTAATACATAAAAGAACAATATTGCTCTGATGAACTAAGACACATGAAATATCTAATTAACATTAAAATATTGTCTCTTGTCATTAGCTTCATTTGTGCTTTAAGTGTCAGCTCTTGAGAGACAGAGGTTCAAACAATGGTGACCTGGACCATGCAAAAAGGGGAAAAAATAAAATAAATGTTGCACTCTAAGTATATGATGACAGTGTTGTTTTTTTCTCTGTGCTGCTGCATAATTTGATTGCAATTTGAACAAGTCACCATGAAATAAAACAAAACTTTCTTTAAAGGAACCATTGTTCATTTTTATTTTATTTTATTTTATTTAAAAAAAAAAGATACTGCCATTAAAAAAAAAATCACAGTGACCAAAATCTTACATCTAGGCATGTGGAGTGTATGTTTCACACATGTAGCTCTGTGCTTCCCTCCTTCCCATATTACTCATGCCATGGGATGCTGCCATGACTGTTCAACAACTAGGAAAAGGGAGGAGAGGAAAGGCAGGAAGTCAATGTCTAGCTGTAATTCTACATCTGGGGAAGGAAATTGGATCTTCTCCCAGATCTCCAGTCAAGTGGTAGTCTTGTTTTAGTGGCATTGACCACTCCTTCTACCCAGTGAATTGCTGGAAATTTGGGACAGTGACCTTGTTATTTCTCATTTTTCTATCCCAAGCTGCAGAACCACAGCCCAGGAAGGATGTTGCCTGGTCACCCTCTCCCTTACCTATGAAAAGAGAGTGGCCTTGCAAGTACCCACAAAATTTGACTTTTTCAGGAGATCAGTCATTGCATGAGCAGATAGTAAATAGCCCCTTTATACAACATGCAAAAAAAAGATATATCTGTGCATAGGACTGAGTTACCTGCACATGTAAACCAACAGGATTCCAGCGAGTGCAACCCCATACATATCTACTCAGTTTTCAGCAGAACATTTCCCAGTAATTGTGTATAACAATTACATCAGAAAACCTATTCTCATTGATTTGGGAAGAAATCCCTTTGAATTATGTGATAATGAATTTGGAACTGGAAGGGTCTTACAGGTTTTCTAGCCACCAGGGTTCTGATTCCTCTCTAGATTTTAATCTGAACTTTAAAGTATCTGTCCAAATAGTATTAGCACCTTAGATAGCATTTAGAAAATCTGGAGTGTTTTCACCTGGCATGTATTCTGCGATCTCCATCTTAGAAGTAGTAGTGGGTGGTGGATCTTTTCTACATGTTAGTAGGCCAGTGAATTTGCTCTGGGTTTTAGTACAAACTTTAAAGGAACTATCCAAAATGCTGAACATATTGGAGCATTAAAGTTTTGTACTTCAGATAGTGCCATGGAATATCTGCAAGAATTCATCCTAGATAATGAGAAAATTGAAACAATGGAAGAGTTCCCATACCTTAGATCAAATATTGATCACAGTGGAGATTGCAGTCAAGAAATCATAAAAAGATTGGGAAAGGCACCTGTGAAAGAACTAGGCAAGATGGTAAAATGCAAAAATATAACTCTGAACATTAAAGTGAGGATCATCCAAGCCATCATTTTCCCCAACAACATGTACGGATGTGAGAGCTGGACAGTAAAGAAAACCAACAGAAGGAAAATCATCTCTTTTGAGATGTGATGCTGGAGAAAAGTACTAGAAAGACAAAAAACAAATGGGTTCTGGAACAGATTGAGCCTGAACTCTTCTTGGAAGCCAAGATAACTTTTTTTTAAAAAAACCTCATCTCCATCTTGGTTATTCTTTACAATTTGCCCATGATCCTCTTAAAATGTGGTATTTTAACACAAAAGGGTTTACCTCTGAGTAGACAGAAGTGACAACCCTCCTCTCCAGGTTGACACTCCAGTTCCAACCCTATGGTTCCTGTCCATCACCTTTCCCTTTTATGCCTAAGAACTCTTCCTGGATCTGGTAGCTGCTGTTCTGGGCAAGTGGCTGTGTAGATTAGTGGGTTCAGTCTGGTAAAGTATAACAAGCCTTCCTTGTTAAATTTTTAAAAGTTAAACAGTCAGACACAGTTGTAGAAAACAAAATCAGTAAAGATTTATTACCTAACCAATAAGATAAACTAAACAGCCAACTGGCATTGCTCCAGAGTGCTCTAGATTTTCTAGCAAAATCCAGAGCAAAAGATGAGTTTATATCAATTTATCCAGGGATAGGTGGATTTGATGCAGAACTTCTCTCAAAAATATATTCCACACTTGAATTAGGGCTTTGGCTCTGCATCATGTAAACAGATTGTGGTGAAGACAAGGAGAAACCAGTGTCATTGACTCATGTACGCATGTGCTAAGTATACTTGGTAGCTGATACAAAATATACTTAGCAAAGTAGCTAAGCAGCTGATACAAAATACTGGTCTAAGTTTATAAGTCAACTTTTTGGTCAATGGAAGGTTCCACACAGGACCTCCACATCCATCCTTGAATACTTAGGTTTTTTAAGTGTTTTTATCATCTGGATATCACCAGTTTGGTTGTTCCATTAAATAGTTCTGTTAGCTCTCTTTGTACAAATTTATCAGTCAGACCCTTGAAAACAGAGGGTAACAATTTAGCCTCAGAGTATTGTACCATTTGGTCCATTATCTGACCTAAGATATCAACTTTGGGGCCATCTCAGTTTGTCTAACATCTTAAGGGGGTTTTGTGCCTTGTTTTCACATGGAAATTGGAATGTGTTTTTGTATGTACTTTCCTTTTTTTATTTCATATGCATTTCCCCTCATTGTCCCTGTGCACATTTATGTTTTGGGTTGTACTCATTTATTAACATATAGTTTGATAAAAGAAAAAAAATATTTTTGCAGCTTGAATGTTTTTCTTAAAGACAAAATAATTCAGATTTGTACACACTTTGGCTGATAGCTGTTGTTGTTAACTGCCCTCAAGTCATTCTCAACCCATGGTGATCGTATGAGACCTCTCCAAGACCCCCTGTCCTCCACTGTTCTAATTAAATCCTGCAAACCCATAACCATGACTTCCATAATAGAGTCCATCCATCTAGCATGTGGCCTTCGTCTCTTCTTACTTCCCTCCACCTTTCCCAGCATTATTGTCTTTTCTAA
>CM034704.1:15442178-15455826 GCA_020142125.1 Phrynosoma platyrhinos
GCACTTTCCCACTCCTTTTTGTGTGCAAAATGGTGGATCAGGGCTGTGGCATGTGGTTTTCAAGGCCACAATCCTTGTCTTCATCTTTTCCTATGGCTTTCTATTTTGCTAAGCATTATTGTCTTTCTAGTAAATCATGTCTTCTAATGATATGTCCAAAGTACAGCAGTCTCAGTTTAGTTATCTTGACTTCAAGTGAAAGTTCATGCTTGATTTGTTTGTTCATGGACCCATTTATTTGTCTTTTTGACAGTCCACAGTGTCCATAGAACTCTTCTCCTGTACCACATTTTAAATGAGATGATTTTTTTTTCCCTATCACTTTTCTTCACTGACCAGCATACACAAACATACATAGAAATGGAAAATGTGATCTCATGGACAATCCTAGCTTTACTATTCAATAATATATCTTTTACACTTGAGGATCTTGTCTAGTTCCTTCATAGCTGTCCTTCCAAATCCTAGCCTTCCTCTGATTTCTTGACTGAAGTCTCCATTCCAATTCATGACTAAGTTAAAGTATGGAAAATCTGGAACTATTTCAATGTCTTTATCATCCACTTTAGGATGATGTAAATCATCTGTGGTAATTGATTTTGTTTTCTTAAAGTTCAACTGTAAGACTTCCTTTCCACTTTCTTCACTAATCGTTCATATATATATATATATATATATATATATATTCTAATGGAAGTCTCATTGGAAGTGATAATAGTCCATGCAAGAGAGGTGTGTCCACTGTAATCTGTAGGAAATCTGTCAACACAGCAGTATTTGTCACATCTTTTTACAAGAGCTGTCATTTCTCATGAGGGTGGCTTGGTTATCTTGTAGGATATGCAAACAAAGTTCTAAAGTCTACAGATTAAAACAAAGATGAACACTCTGTTCTTTGGCTAATATAATGTCAAGTATTCTGTAATCCCATATCAAAATTGCATCTATTTTAATGTACAGTAATTGCACCAGAAAGGATTTCAGTCTCAGCAGATGATGAATGCCTAAGTCCTGCCATAGTACAGAGCTTCATGTGTTTTTCATTTTTGTACAATGGCACAAAAGAAATTGCCTTAGAGCGTTGCTGGCTACTAGCAGTTGAGAGGTGTTTCACTTAGCCATTTTGAGGGTTATTAAATGAATGTAACTGTAGAGCAAGACTCGATTCCTTGCCACTGACCTTTTGTGAACTGCTAAAGATCCCTGAGCAATTAATTGTATAGTCCCTAGGGACATAAACTGCTGAATTCTCAAGGAATCCTATAGGATTAAGCAGTCTGCACCAATAATTCAGCTACAGGCCCAGTAGAGGCTGAGGTGGTAAACCTGCTCTGGTTTTTAGTCCAAACTTTAAATGAGTTATCCAAGGTTTTGAAAATAATTGGGGGAAAAGAGTTTAGCACATTGAAAAACTTTTAAAGTCCCAACCAAAACCCAGAACAGATTTGCAGTCCCACCACAATCAGAGCCGCATGGGTTCTGTATGTATATGAAGGGAGGGGGAAGAAAATGGTACTAATCATAATCTTTCCCCTCAAATGTATCCAGCTGGCATGCAAGATTATTCATGAAAAAAGTGTATGTGTGTGTGTGCATTGTAAGATCATGAGATGGAAAGAAGCATTAGCTTCTCATCTTTTAGCTTTTCTGGTTAAACAAATCAAAATGTCTGTAAATTAAAATATATAGATTTGAAAACTGTGCATACACTTGAATCAGAAGGAGCAGCGGATATGTGTACATTGAGAAAAAATTGTACATAAATGTGAGCAATGAAGAAAAATGCAGAACAATATGTACATGAGGAAAAGGGCATATGAGAATATGCACAAAAATTTCCATGTGGGAAAGGGAGGAAGTCTCCCATTCTGATGTAGAACTTGGATGGGATGAGAGTGTTGGTGGAATTTTGAGAAATGCAAAAATAAAACTGCCAGATGGTCATGGCTGGCATTCTGTTAGTGACACACACACAGAGTGAGACACACACATTTCTGCTACACACGCAAATTATTCACCATAGCGCAACAGATAGCAGCAAAAGCTGAGTTGTGCATACAGCAATGTTGTATATTGCAATTGCCTATTGTGCATTGCAGGTGCGCAATTCACACTGTGCAATGGCACCTGGTCATTGACATGTGCTGCATGATGTCCCCTATTCTATGTGGGGACATGCAGATATTTACACTAAGCTGAGGGGATGATGAATAGTAGCCCATATCTGTACATGTTGTGCCGTCTCTTAGCCCCCCCCCCCCGAGTCCCACTGCCCAGCAATTTCTTGCTGATGGAGGTGGAGGTGGGTACGCCAGAGTGTTTGCCCTGTGCCCTGTTGAAAGAAAGATGCAATTGCCAATCCAGACAGCTTCTGTATGTGGAGAAGCAGCTGTTTTTTTCTTTACTTCAAGCAGAAAATTGCATATCATTTTTGGGTCCCATTCTGAGGTCCTTTGATGATGGAAGAGGGATACAATTTAGAAATCATTTTGGTTCTGAAGGACATGGGTTTTAAGTTTATTTAAAGGTTTATTCCGAATTCTAAATTCTACACCAGTGCAATATAGTGGGTTGGGTGTTGGACTACAACTCTTCATTCACCATAGCGCAACAGATAGCTATGGAGACCAGGGTTCAAATCTCAGCTCAGCCATGTAAACCCACTGAGTGACCTTGGGCAAGTCACACTCTCTCAGCCTCAGGGAATGAAAAGATAAACCTCCTCTGAAGAAACTTGCCAAGAAAACCCCATGATAGCTTTGCCTTAGAGCAGGAGTGTCACTGGAGAATCAGGGGGATGAGGATCACACCGGGTGACATCCCAGAAGGGAAGGTGACACCACAGAAGAGGGGGTGACAACTGGTCAGTCCCCCGCCCCTGCAATGCCTTCCCGGGGCTTTGGGCACAGTCTCCTGGCCACCGCAGGGCATCCTGGGCCTCCAACAGCATGCAGGGCCCACCTTCCCAGCTGCTGCGGGGCTTCCTGGGCCTTTGGCAGCATTCAGAGCCCACCTTCCCAGTCATTGTGGGGCTCCCTAGGTTGCCTGTAGTGCATGGGACCCATCCTCCCAGCCGCCACGAGACTTCCTGGGCTGCTGGCAGCATGTGGGGCCCACCACAGGGCTTCCTGGGCCACTGGCAGCACATGGAGCCCACTCTCCCAGCCGCTGCTGGGCTTTCTGGAGTGACATCCCGCATCCAGAAGCCCTACCCCTCACACCAAGAGACACCAAGTCAGGATACGGCACTGCCTTAGAGGCACCATAAGTCAGAAATGACTTGGAGGCACACAACAACTATAACAAGATGATGAGGCTTATATGAGTTATTGTCCAGGAATTAAGTAGAAGTACACCACATTTTCAGTAAGTATTCACAAACACTGCAGTAAATGGAGCTGTTTGGCATCAGTCAAGACAAAATGGAAACAGAGGAAGTGGTTTAGGCTCCCATAGACCCATAAGAAGCACAGACAGACATAACTACATTGGATAGGCTGGGACTATTTTATAGCAATGCAATATTGCTGTTTTATAGCAAATGCAAGCTTTTGTTCTTTTCTCAAAGTAGTTGCAGATGTCTACTTTTGTCGTGAAAGGTAGATATTTTGAAGAGACTAAGGCTCTAAAGAGCTGCAAGTCTAAATCTAAACCTCTCACACATCACCCAGCAGCAAACAAACCTCCAAATTTCTGTATTCCTATCTTCTGTAGTCATTACCCAATGAACTGAGCCAAATTACAATGAAACAAGCTAAAATTAGAAACAGAACTTTTATTGCCTACAGCAGTAGAAAACTGGAGAATGATGTGATGACGACAGATGAATCCTTATTCTCATTCGAGATCCTGTCTACCAAATAAGTAAATGATGTCATCAATATCATTTCCAGAACAATGTCCATTCTGAATAGTTGCTGTATTATTTCTCCATCTTTTCTCTGGCTTCCTACTTCTTAATCTGAAACCAATGCATGTGGTTCTCAATATTATTATTCACATGGCAGGCATTCAGTAGTCTGAAGTAACCAAAATGGAGAACAGTTTTACAATAGCTGTGGAATTGGTCATCCCACCCCAAATAATGTTGTTTTGTCTAGAGAGTAGTACTATGACTCTCAATTCATATTGCATAATGGAGCAATAATAAAAAATATTAACAATTTATGGCTCAGAATACTTAGAACTGAATGGAGAAAGAAGCCAACTAATACTGTTTTCAAAATCTGAATTCTATTTGAATGCAGTTTCATGCAATTCTGATGAAAATAAAGTCTCTTCAGCAATACATAAAATAAGTCCCTATAAACTTCCAAGCCCACAAACACCCATTTGCAGATTCTCCAAAGTACAGTACGATCCAATCCATTGTAACCAGAAAACTGGAGAAGAAACTTGCCATGACTGTTTCTCAAGCAAAGTATTAGTGAGACAGGAAATATTCTTATGTTCAGTGGCAGAGTTACACTACATTACGCTTGTATTATGCAACCTGCACACTGAATACCAAAGTGGGAAAATGTGCATAAATGGTCACTGTGTATGGTTGATATCCCATTGTTCAATGTGCATCATGCAATCTGCAATGTACCTTATGATCAAAACAGATTTGTAAACAACCCTTTGAGTATTGCATGTTCAATGGTTACACATGTGGGACTTCACTTACTCTGCTGTCAGCTAGATATGACTTTTGCACACTGTCCACAAATTTACCCTGCATGTATAGTATAACTAGGGTCTGCTTATATCACTAACAGGAAGCCAACACAAGTATGATATATGAATTGAATTCCTTCCACTAGCAGGTTGTTGTTTGAGTTTATAATGTTGGAAGATTGCTACCTTCTTGGGGGAAGAACATGTTGCAATTCATACTTTCTCATCCATATTCATAGCACACCTAACCAGATACAGTTTTGTTTGAGGTTTTATACTATAGAAAATGTAAGCTTTCATAGATAGGTCAAGTGATATTTAGGCTTTGTTGATGGACTGGAGAAAAAAGTCTCTCTAGACATGTACCTTTCATTTCCCCCCCCCCCCTTTATGGAATATAAAAATGAATTGCAATGGTTTGGGGTGTAGATCAGATATATATTTATACCAAATAAATCTTAGCTATACTTCAAAAGATACCTCGTCTGATGTTGAAATGAAAGGATGTCTACCATTTTTAAAAAATCTCCCATCCCCAGCCCTAGTATTTTATTACAATGTATGGTTCCTTCTTAGACAATGGATCCCTAGCCAGGAAGTGAGAGCTATTGTCAGATTAAGTAGAGCCATATGTGAACAGCTGAAATGCATGCCATAAAGTGATCCATCCATATAGAAGTGTGATATACAAAAGAGACAGCACAAAAAAAAGGCAACAGGCAATATAAGAGCAGAGTTTTATACCTTGCATATAATAAGTGATTTGTTATGTTTATAGTTCCAAGTCCTCCCTCCCCCAAGTTAGTTACCTGTTGCTATTATCATACACTCCAACATTTTACAGATAAAAACAGGACATGTTGGCCAAATACCATCAGAGAGTGATCAAGATGGCAAAAGTTATTCATGAGGAAGAACACATAAGGTAGGAGAGGCCATAGCAGTTTGTTTTAGCCTTCTTTCCTCCGGATGAGTTAACTGAGTACGCAGTACTTTATTGGCAGCAATGGAAGTAAGCTGAGGACAAAGGAGGAAAGTAGTAGTAGGAGAGAAAAACTGGAATGTTTTTAAAACAGCTGAAAAACAGAGGGTCAATCTGGACCGTCCCTAACAAATCAGAATATTTGGGTGGTGTGGGAGATGCATATTGTTTAATTTTTTTAATAGTCAGTCTTTGTTTACCCATTTTATCAGAAGTAAGTAAAACAGTTATCTTTTACATTTTGGCTTTTAAAAAATCAAATGAATATTCTATTTTGGTCTGTGGCACATTCTTCTTACATCCAATGCATTTAGTCCTACTTCTACAGAAACAATACCACATGTGGCACAGCACAAGGTGCTTGAATCAATGTGATAGTCCTTTTCCACCACAATTTAATGTACAAGTGTGACCCTGGGTCTGCATGTAGCCCCCAATGCTGTTTTTGCAATCTTCAGGCACCCTTCCTTTTTTCTGGTCCCACGAAAGGCTCAACTATTCCTCATTCAGTGTAAAGCAGCAGATTGTAAGGTCCATTGTACCTTGCTTTAACACTGACAAAAAAACAGTAACAGTTGAAGAGGAACTCCATTGTATCTGGGGTCAGCAGGCTAATATAGAGTTGGTGGCAGAGCTTGGGAAGTTACACCATAATTAGCTACAGTTATTTACAAACCCACTACAAACTAATTTTAATTAGTATTAAAATTGTTTTTAAAACAACTGCCTACTTGTCCAATTAAAATATTATTTAGTTAGTTTTTAGTAATAGCAATAGCAATAGCTAGTACATTTCTGTATCACTTATCAATGCACTTAAGCACTCCCTAAGCAGTTTACAATGTGTAAGCCAATTGTCCCCAACAAGCTGGGCATTCATTTTAGCATACAGGGCTTAGTTGACCCTGAGCCCCTGGCTGGTATTGAACTCACAACCTTGTGGCTTGTGAGTGAATGGCTGCAGTCACTATGCCACCAGGACTTCTTTTAGAAGAGGAAGAGGAAGAGGAAAAGGAAGAGGAAGAAGAAGAAGAAGAAGAAGAAGAAGAAGAAGAAGAAGAAGACAAAGACGCTGTGAACACTACAAGCTGCCTGTGATACAAAACACACTCTCCTCTTGTTATCTATCTTATTATCACCTCAACATCCACAACAGGATATGGGCAGCAGCACAAGGCATAGAATAATCCAGTACTTTGACCGTGACACAATCTCTATATACCATCTGGTGAGGCCAAACTATAACACACTGTAACTATAAAATTAACTCATAGTTATAGCACACCACTTAAGGAAGGATATTATCCCTCATTAAGTTATATGATGATGGGCAATAGTGGAGCATAAAGCTCTGCCAGGCATAAATGTAGTCTCTGCCTGCTGTTTTTACATAATGATCTGTAACTGGGGTGTACCCCCATGGTCACCCATCACAGGATGTATAAGTCTGACATCATTCTACTGGTCCTCCTAGAAGTCCACTTGACTCCCCCTAGTGGATGGCTGCTTACTGATGCATTTGACCCTTCCTGGCTGTGCCATCCCTCCTCCCAGCCACTAAAGAGTGATAGAATAGGACCTAGCCAGGGAAAAGGTAGGTGGTAAGGGCAGGCAATCATCATGATGGATGAAGATGCTAAATACCTTAATTTGTGCTGACTGGGAAAAAAAAACTATATGTAGGTGTGTTAGCAAACTATGTCTGCATATTGACACCTCCAAATGGAGATGCAGTTTGCAATGACACCTGCCTATATCACCACTGAGAGTGAGTATGATATAGAACTTTTGAGCACTACATTAGAATACTGGGAGCCCACACACATCCAGGGAAACCCCCTGAGATTGTTACACTAACTTAGGGGTGAAACAGACAGTCAAAATAAGCAGGTTTCAGGCTGGCTTTGAGGTGAGGCATTTAGATGATGCACACCTTAAAGCCAGCCAGAAAGTGTATCGAAGCTCTGCTACAAGGAGAAAAGTTGGAGTAAAAAGGAGCTGGATTTTTCCGTTTCTTCCCAGAAAGTGTGCACCTTCACATGTATATATAAATGCACTGATGCCAGGGCAGCTCTAAACGGGCACTCTTTCCAAATTCTAACCCTAATTGTATATGTAAATGTGCCATCACAGGAGTGCATTTAAAAAGGATGGAACTGCTGTACCCAAACAGTGGGGGTGGCAATGCCTAAAAGAGAAAGTGAGACACCTCTTATGGAAATGAGTACAACATACACAAAACAGACAGTTAAAGAAAGGGCATGGGGCTATGGGGGGTGATGGGGGGCATGATTTTACCTTGCAGGCATATACATGGGTGCACCTCTGTTCCTATGCCTTGTCCCGATGAAGCGCTTTACATGTGAATGTGTACAGGTTCACAGGGACAGCCATCAAATGGGATGGCACTCACTGGTGGTTAGCTCCTGCGAAGGTGTGCAGGGATAGTGGAGGGAACAGTAAACAAAAAAAAAGTTACCCAGCAGCACAGCTTTAAGTCATTCATGTGGTCATGACAGATGTACTCCAGCCATCTTGGGAGTCAGCAGTATGGTTGGTGGTGTCTCAATGCAGTTTCGGAAAAGGCAGCTTTTCCTGCCCATCTATTTTGCCTCTTAGTCTAAGAGGAAAGCAATCTCCTCTGAATAAATCTTTCAGGATGGAGGGGAACCATATGAAAGGGTCACCATAAGTCGGACTTGATTTGAAGGTATGTGCATACAACAAATGTCATCAGCAGGGTACAGATTTGCCATTGCAACTTTAGCTTAGCACACAGCTGCCATTTACTTCAGAAGGTATTTGTGACTCTGGAATGTGAGAAGGCCCAGCCTATGGGACATTGTTGCTTAAGTCAAAGCAGCAAATGCAGCCTTCACCTATATAAGTTAAGGAATGCACTACCTAAAGCCATTCAAGTTATATTGGTACATGGAGTAGAAAAATCCTTACAAACACCTCTCCCTAACCCTGTCTATAATGAAAAAAATAATAGCACATTAGATAACAGTCAGATGCAAATTTTTATATATTTCTTTCTCATAAGCAAAAACAAATAATTTTACCATTTTTCTCCCCACCCACAATTTGGGATTTAGTATGTGAAATTTATGTATTTATTTATTTATTGCACAGAAAATGGCAAAAAAAATACGAGTTTTCTGCACTGAAATGTGAGGGCTTTTTTGTGGGGGGGGGAATCATCTTTTCTATTCCAGATACTTGTTTTTTGGAATAGAAAATACCATTTTCTGTGCACATAGAAACACACAAATGCATTTTCCACATAAACTAAAGCCAAACTGCAAGCCTTATTACATGAAAAAAGAAAGCCAAGACAGACCGGCAGAGCAGCAGCTTTCTCCTTGCCTCTCTGAATGATGTTGCAACTCCCATTCTTTTCCCAAGGCAGATGTTTGTAAAAGCATGCCTTTTGTCATGCTGGAAAATCTGTTTGGTAAAAGGGATGCTTTTATGACTGTCTCCTCAGGAAGGAGAATAAAAGTGCTATGACAGCATGGAAAGAGGCAAGGAAAAATCTACTTCTCTGACTCTTGTCCTTATCAAGGTTTGCACATGCTTGGCAAGCCCTTTCTTGATCTATTACTTTTATTTCTTTTTAAAAACAATTTATTTATCATAAACCTTGAGACACACATAGTAACAATAAATAAAACAATCTTAAAAGTTGCTAAAAGAATAAGGAAAACACTCAATTTAAGTTCTGTCAAAACCTACTAAACTAAATCATACATTCATAGAAATAAAATGATTCTCTAACTTCTACTTGATCAATATAGTTGCAACTGTTTTATTTGTCCCCTTTTAACTATATTTATATTCTGTTTGATACTCTATTTTATTATTCTTTGGTCATTTTTTCTATCTTATATCTATATGTAATAATAATATAATTCTCTATCTTTTCTGCTTAATCCTCTATTCTTACTATTCCATATGTCTCCAAGTTTATTTTAAAGAATCCAGCAATTCTGACCAGTCTTTCTTAAATTTATCTGTTGATCCATTTCTCATTAAGCATGTTAATTTGTCTGTTTCAATATTTGAAGAACTATTCTGTTGTATTTGGTCTTTTATCTTCTTTCCATTTTTTTTGCATAGATAAGTCTGTTAGCTTGTAAAATATAGTTTTCCATATTTTTTCTCAAGCTCTTCATCTATTGCTATTATTTTGGATATTAACAAATTACATTGAAAGCAGTAGTCTTTGGCTCTTTTACACAATTATTACATATGGAAGAGAGTACCTGTTTTCTCCAAAGATTTCCAGCATTTGTTTGTGATTTTGTATATAGTATTTTGGCTAATTTATCTGGTGCCAGATACCATCTGAATTGCATTTTATAGTAGTTTTCTCTCAGATCATGGCTTAATGTATTATTTGAATACTTTTTGACAAATCTTACTATTCCCAGTTACTGTTAATTTGTTTCCCTTTCACAACACCTCAAATCTAATGATTGAAACATACCTTCCAAGTGATGGCCCCAATTAATCCTCTGTGATCTTACTTTTAAGCTGCTTTTAAAATGTCCGATTTCCTTCTGCATGGCAGGGGGTTGGACTGGATGGCCCTTGTGGTCCTTCCCAACTCTATGATTCTATGATTCCCCCTACCACTTTTCCTCATTTTTCACAGATTACTTTCATTGCTGCAAACTGACTTCAAAGTGCAAAAGCAGTCTGCATTCAAACTCAGCAGGAGGAAAAGGAGAGGAGGGGCAGAATCTTGCCCTTTCCAAAAGGCTCAGGCAAAAGCAAACTCTCCTAATTCGGTCTTCCTCAAAGTAAAAGCAGCTTCATTTATATACCACTTCATATCGTGCTATGGGATGTCTAAGCAGTTTACAACTGTAAGCTCATTGCCCCCCAACAGCTGAGTACTCATTTTAGCGACCTCGGAAGGATGCAGGCCTGAGTCTAGCCTGAGTCCTGACTAGTATTGATTCATAACTTTGGCTATCTTAATCACACTCAGATGTCACTCAACCACATGTTTTCATCTGTGAAAAATTGGAGGGTATGCTGAAATGGCCACTTCACTGGCCTGTGGCCTGGACCTGTGGAGCTCGCACTGGTATTCTGTATTCAAATCCCAGTACATAAGCTCCATTCTTTGGTAGGGCTTCCTTTTGATGCTCAGCCTTAATACTACTCAGCCTGTGTGTGTTAAGTAGTGCTGAAAATTAGCCTTCTCCCTGTGAATGGCAGGACAGGCACTAAGGGTATGCCTCTTTCCATCCAGACAGAAAATTTACAATGAGGATGAATTTGTAATTACACACATGTCAGAAGAGAGAGCATAATATTTTGCAGAGTCTTTATTGAACATTGCTTTAGAAGTCTCCCCTCCCCTTTGTAGGGGAGGAAGAAAGAAAGAAAGAAAGAAAGAAAGAAAGAAAGAAAGAAAGAAAGAAAGAAAGAAAGAAAGAAAGAAAGAAAGAAAGAAAGCTTTATTGTACATCATCCTTGGCATGGGATTTTTGTAAATCTTGCCCAACATTCATCACTTTTTTTGTTCCATGTTTCTCTGACAAAGTACTAGCTGACAACCTGCTATCCTATGATTGATGTACTTATTTCTACTAAACTATCACTAACCAAGCATATCATTTTTATACAGTAAGTGTATATTCAATTTCCTACCATTTTTACTACAAAACTGCCTCGCAGTGAAACAAATACATTGGAGCGGTCGAGAGAGGTCTCTCTGAACCTCATGGAAACACCTTGATAAAAAATGAGGGTCAAATAGTTTTCATCAGTGGCTAACCATTTGGCATATGAGCTTCTCTTATTATAAACTTGAGAACAGACCAAAAGGTTGTTGTTTCCCTCCACCTGTACAGGAGAGCTGAAGGAAACATAATCAAGATTCATTATGTATGGTGTATCCATTTATTTTTAATTCTCTCCCTTGCACTTCATTATAATGTCTGTTTGAACATGCTTTTGTCAATTTTTATAACTGTGGTAAAAACCTAAAAAACCTATTCAGAGTCTTATAGTCAGAGTCATCTGGTGCTACTATTGCTAAAATAAGGCCAGCCACTTCCCATCTCTGACAGGTAGAAGGATAGGTGATAGCTAAAATGGAAAAGGAGACAGGCATCAATGAGACCATTCCAGCAACACTTGATGCTTTCCAAGGCATTCAAACTATCATTCTTAGCATTTTGCACTATAGTTGAGGCACTGTGGTGTAGCTGGACTCAGAACATAGGTCGTTATCACACGGGGGAAATCGGCTGGTTAATCCACACAAATCCCAAACAGAAACTGGATTTGTGCCTTACAATTTCGCACGACGTCGCACAGACACTGGACAGAAACTGGACAGAAACTGGTATTATCTGAGATCTTTTGAAATTTGGTAGTTTTGAGGAAATGCATTTGCAAAATTACAGTAATTTCGCATTTACCGTAATGTGAAAAGCAAATGCGCATTTGGGAGCATTTCCCTGCTTTTCCCATGGTTCCATGGCGAGCATTCCTCTATCTGCGCATGTGCAATAAGATCATTTCTAGTACATTTATGGGCTTTTCTCACTTGTGTATGAACGTTAAATGCACTTACTGTAATTTCACAATTAAGGTAATTACTTGTGAAAACCATTTGTGGAATCAAGGTTTATTTTCAGTTTATTTTTGGAATGCCTCATTTCCACTTTATTATCACTTTCTGACCCACATGTGATAATGTCCATAGGGAACACAGTTATTGTTGCATGCCTTTAAGTTGTTTCTGACTATTATTAGGGTTTCTTGGCAAAATTTGCTCAAAGGGAATTTGCCATTGCCTTCCTCTGAAGATGAGAGAACATGTGCCTTGATCAAGTTTATCCAGTGGGTTTTCATGGCTGAGCAGGGATTGAATCCTAGGCCAGCACTCAAGCAAACCATGCTGGCTCATAAAACATGGGTACAAATTTCTATTTAGGACTAAGTGACTTGGAAGATCCTACCATGGATTCCCAACTTGCTCTTTGCTTTGAAACAAGCAGGGGGAAAAAAAAAGAATCTCATCCCAGTTTTACCTGAATGGCATGCTAAGAGGTGATTTCAATCCTTCACCCTATTCCATTCACTCAATTGAAACTGCCTTCATGGTGAGGGTACAAGTACACATTTAATGTCTCCTCCATTTGCATCATTATCATCTTTAAAAATTAAAATGTCTAATCTTGGAATTTTACTAGATGAGAAAAGAAAAGTGAAAACTTGATTTTTTCAGTGTTCTGGATTATGTGGAGAAACTCCTTATGTAGCAAAGGCTCATATTTTCAGATTCTTGCTCTCTGTGTGAGGGGAACAACATAAGGAGATAAAATTAAGAGAATCCCTTCACTTCACATGTTCAGTTTAATTATATTCTGAATAGCTCAATAGGGCTATATTATATTGCATCACAAGAGAAGGTTCGTTCTGTTGTAACATCCCTCTCGAAGAATGACTGATCAGTATTGACATTGACATCATTTCAGCACCACGCGAAAATTTACCTGTTTAAGCTTTTTGACTCCCATGTGATCATGCCTTCTATTTATTTGAATCAGCTTAATTTTGCTTTGTTTTTCTTTCTTTTTTAAGTTGCTCAGATTGTCTTACAATTGTTTTAAGTTTCTTTTACTGTACATTTGTTGGCTTGAAATTTTGGTTATAGGAACCTACAAATATTTAAATAAGTAAAATCACAAAGAAATACTAATAAATGGAAAATTAAACTAAATGCAGCAGGAAAACTCATTGTAATTATTGCTTCACTCTACTGTGTGCATATGAACTGTTTATATTACCTTTTAAAAGAACATATTTTGACCCAATAAATCAACATGTGGCTCTATGATGGAGCTGAAGTAAGCCATGGATCTTCCCTTAGATTCTTAGACACCCTTTCTTTCTTAAACATCATGAGCTAGAAGTGGACATTTTAGTATTTAGTGTCATAGAATCATAGAATCATAGAGTTGGAAGAGACCACAAGGG
>CM034704.1:15455926-15469398 GCA_020142125.1 Phrynosoma platyrhinos
TCTGTCTCCTTTCCTGGCAGAAACTGCCTGGAAAGCCTCTTTCTCTCATGTTTAGCTGTTGAATTCAACCAAGTTCTTGTTTTCAGTAGGCTGACTCCATTCATGGGAAAGAGAAATATACTCCATTGGGAGACACTGGAGCTCTCACAGAAGTCAAAAATACCCAACAACTCTCACAATACAAGGTACTGTTGTTTTGTGTCCTACTGCATCAGGAATAGATGATAGATAGATAGATAGATAGATAGATAGATAGATAGATAGCCTGTGGGTTCTTAGCATTTAAACACACACACAGATCTTCACATACTGGCCCCTTTCCTCTGAGCTTTCCAAAACAATGAGTTAATCTCATGCAGAGCCAAGCTGTATCTCCCTAAGAAAAAAATAAAGAGAGTTAAAGGGAAATGTCTTCTACATAGAGAGCCATTTTTTGTTCTTCCCTTCGTACTGTGTGCCAGATCATGGCATCTGTTCCTGCTGTTCTTTAGTTCTTCCATCCAGCGTGTTTTTCAACTTCCTAGGAACATTTGTGGTTCTGAAATCCAAAGGTCATGTTTAACATTAGAGGAGTGGAGATGTGTGTGTGTGTGCAAGTGCGTCTTTCAAAGAGGGAGTAGAAGACAAGGCAACAACAGAAGAAGGAGAGATTGGGTTCTTTTCTGTTGGAAATGTCTGTGTGTGTGTCACCCCCACCCAAATTTGCCTTCTAATTCCTTGTTATATTTCATACTAAAATCGATTTTTCAAATGCTTCAGCAGCAGGTATCACTTGAATTCTATTTAATTCCTTGAGACTATGGTTCAGCAAGTGTTTAAAAAGAGTTTTGTGATCCTCTTGTCCACTGTCTCTGAGTGTTTAGGGGAGTGAAATGCTCTTGTGCCATCCAGCCACAGCATGGAGGAGGAGGCACCTTTGTCAGAACTGGGAAGAAATTCAGGCTGCATTTAAACCCTGCCAAGCTTCTTCTAAATGGTAACTCTTACAGTAAATACTCAAAATTCTCTTGAATTATATATGATGTTTTATGCAGAGAGACTGTGAGCTCTCCAGCCACCCAATTCTTCTTTTTGTTTCCCCTTCTTGGTGCTTCAGACTGTGAGCCCATGTCCTAAATAATATGTCTAGTAAGTTACCTCACTAAACATTTATATGGCTGTTGAAAAATATTCTAGACAAGACAAGGTCCTATCATCTCCAAATTCTCCTAAAAATATAAAATGAAAGACAGAATGTACCAAAGAAAAAAGAAAAAAAAGAAAGAACATGAGGTTAGACAATACTGGGTGAGAATGAGTAGAAAGTACAGGCATAAAAAATGCAAACTCACAAGGATGTACCAGTTGCACAAGTCATCATGCTCGATGCATCCAAAGGTTGGAATGCAGACTCCTCTGGACTACAACTCCCAGAATTCCTCAGCCAACATGGTTAGTACCCACTTGGTTAAAGAGTGCTGGGAATCTTAATCCAAATGAAGTAACTCCCCCAAGGTATGGATTCAGCCCCTAACTCATGTCAGCCTTAAATGTCTCAGGGACTTTCCAGAATGTGAGCCAGATGGTTGTCCAGCATCTGGCTCAGATAGATGGCCAACATGATTGGTGAAGTACATTTCATACAATGAATTACAAATTGTGAAGGCATTATTGGGCTCATTCAGTAATAATGAAATTGTACATTTGATACAGAAGAAGAGTTTGATTCATTCTTTCTTCCTTTTTACTACACAATGACTATAATGCAATGTGGATATGTTATCCCCTTTAAAAAAAACTGAATGCATTTCATAATAGAGTGTTTCACAAAAGACTTCTAATTTATAGTTTTGGAGCATGCAGTCTAACATTACTTGCCTTTGGACACAAGTGTCATGATCAGAACAAGTCTTGAGCTCTTACTTCTGATATCTTATTGTTCTCACTTTGACCAGACAAAAGCCAAAGTTGATCCCAAGATGTTTCTTCTTGGTTGCATCTCAAAACACTGTGGGATGAAACACTTGAAAGCACCATTAAAGGGATACTGCATAGTTTTTCTGTTTAATTAGAGAGCAATTCACCATCGGGGAGCCAATGTATCATGCAAATCTATTATGTATTTTAAGAAAGTAATCTGGAAATCATTTCTGTAAAGCTTTTTTTTTCTTTTCTTTTGTGGCTCTCACGAAGATATGAAACTAGCTAAATTCTTTTCATTCATATGTGTGTGGATATATATCTATATATCTATATATATATATATATATATATACACTCACACACAATACTAAATTTGATGTGTGCTCCTTCCACCCATTGTAACAAGAATAAGTGTAAAAAGAATATGAAACATACATCTTTTCGTAACATATATTGAAAGAATTCATTTCCTGTTAGGTGTATTGAATATTTAATCCTCTATATATTTATGGTGAAGTGAAACAAATTACTTATAGCACACAAAAGCTTATGGAATACAATTACACTTAATTAATGGGTAAGTGCAAGCCTTTATTATTCAATGAAACTAATTTATTATCTTAATTCTCTGATGTTCTGCTCCACGTTTCTATCAAAACCATTGTTTGTATCATGGTAACCAGCCCCTGCCATAAGCATTGGGGTCTCTTTTTTAATGACCTACACCACCTAATTAAATTGTATTATTATTGTAAAAACTACCACAAAAAAATGGGGATGAAGAGTGCCACTTTAGTGTCTGATGCCAGCTGGTGAAGAGAGCTGGTTGTTTTTGTGTCTGTAGCAAAAGAAACACCCTTATCCTCTCCTGTGCATTCATACAACTCTATTATTTTCTCCTCTATTATTTCTTCTTTGATGCCTCCCAAACCTTTCTTTCTTGGTGTGACTGCACACTTGCCTTACCTGTCCCTTGTCTCCTCTATTAGGCACAGCTAGTTAACTGAAGGGAAGTGAAAAGAGCTGAAAGCTAGTGGGTGTCTAGCTGCCTAGTTGAGAGTTTCCCCAGCTAATTGCCAGTCCTAATAGGCACCATTAGCCACTACAAGCCCTTTGAGATGGCCCTGGGCTCCTCTCAGGTAACAGCCATCACCAGATAAAGGCTGAAATATGCTCCATTTAGAGAGACACTTGCAGACAGGGATGTCACAGACTGCCAATTATGTTCTGCCTGTACACAGTCACTCCCAAGCAAGAGGCAAGGCACATACATGGAGAGCTAAAGGGACGAGCTGTGTACTATCTTGAACTACAAATACAAAGGGCGTATGAGAATGCACCCCCTCTCCTTTTCAAATTCAAAACGTCAGGTTTCAATTATCACTTTCTTTCTATTTACCTATTCTGCACTCTTAAGAAGTCCTCCATAGGGCAAGCCCCAGAGGGTTCCACAGTGCTAGGCAATACCAGCAGAGCACTATCTACTCTGAACTATGTCCCAAACTACAAATGCTTATTGTCCAGTGCAGAATAAAAGATCCATCCTTCCAAGGAAGTATAGGAGAAATCATCAGTGGGGTTTTAGGCTGGTGTTATGCTAACTTGAGAACTGGAGGGCGAGAGAGTAGTAGGAATGAAGATCCTTAGCTCTCTTCTCCAGCACCACATCTCAAAATGCATTGATTTTCCTCCTATCTTCTTTCTTGACTTTCCAGCTCTCACATCCATAGATGGTAATAGGGAATACGATAGCTTGTATGATCTGATTTTTGTGCTGAGTTGTATGTCTTTGCATTTTAGGATCTTCTCTAGTTCTTTCATAGACACCCTCCCCATTCTTAATCTTCTCCTGATTTCCTGGCTGCAGTCCCCATTCTGATCAATGTTTGATCCCAGATATGAGAACTCTTTTACAATTTCTATTTCCTCATTGTCTAGTTTGAATGTATGTAAGTTCTCTGTGGTCAATAGTTTGTTTTCTTTATGTTCAACAATAAGCCCACCTTTGCACTTTCTTCATTGATCTTCCTTAGTAATTGTTCCAGGTCTGTGAGATTTTCTGTTAGTATCATGGTGTTGTTAGCATATTTCAGATTGTTGATATTTCTTTCTCCTAGTTTCACTCCTTCCTCTTCCATGTCTAAGCCTGCTTTCCTTACAATATGTTCTGCATATAAGTTGAATAGGTAGAGTGATAGGATGCAGCCTTGTCTGACCCCGTTGCCAATTGGGAACCATTCTGTTTCTCCATATTCTGTTTTGACAGTAGCCTCTTGTTCTGAGTACAGATTCCTCATCAGGATTATCAGATGTGTTGGCACTCCCATGTCTTTAAAGGCATTCCATTATGCAGTCAAAGGCTTTGCTATAGTCTATGAAGTACATGATGATTTTCTTTTGGAACTCCCTGCTACACTCCATTAGCCATTGTATATTTGCAGTGCGATCCCTGGTGCCTCTCCTAATGCAAAATTCAAGGAAATCTGGGGGAAGGAGAGCTGTTCTTCAAGTGAATTATTTTTGGAAAATCAACAAAAGATCAACAAGTCTAGTAAAAGTTCTTATGGAGATGGCTCTCAATATGCCTATATAAAATGCCTGGAAAGAAAGGCAGAGGTTGTATTATAGCACCATTGAGGTATTTTCATTATGTATATCATGATCATGATCATCATTATCCTTTTACATTTGTGGATGCAAACCATTGCTTATAGGTAATATGATATGTTAATACAATCACAACAAATAATATTCATATATTTTAAAAAAGAATAGACTATTTCCTGTGGTGCAGCTGGTGATAAATAAACTTGATGGGGGTGGGAATGACAGTCCATCCACATTTGTCTGCTTTCTCCTGACATGTATAGGGCATGTATTTGTATTTTTTTTGTTGTTGTTGTTCATTTGTATTTTTATCCATATTGTAGGTAAAGTATACCCAGCTAATATTATGAAGTAGTGTGAGCAAATAACAGCTCAATGGCAACTAGGTAATTATTATATAGACAATATCTGGTGAATAACATGCTTTTTTGTGATCATTGTGGGAGGAGACATTGCCTACCTCATTTGTGCAATGACTCCCTCCCTCCTGGCCAGGGAAGGCTGGGGAACAGACAAGGAGTGTGTGACTATGTTCCTACAGCTGGGTGCACAATGGCAAAATCATCTTCCAGGATCTCTGAAACCGAGAGAACCTCCTGGAGAACACCTTTGTTATTGTGCATTTAACAATAAGAACATAACTGGATACTCTGGCTTTCCTCCTGCCTACTCCCAGTCTCCAAATGGCAATGTCCATGTCCCTGCCCCTGGAAGGAAGTTGAGTTCTCCATGCAGAGAGGGACAGGGAAGCCAAGTCTTAGATCTTGGTTTACTTTGTGTTACTCCTCACTATCATATATGTCTTTCATATAAATGCAAACACAGATATTAATGATGTTGTGGGCAACTATATTTTTGGAATTTGGCTTGATTCCTACAATTGAGATGTCTAACCTACAGGGTCGCCATGGATCAAGGTTGACTGGAGGGTGGACAACAACAACAACAACAACAACAACAACAGCAACATACATTCATGATCAATATCTATTTGAGAAGGTATAATTGGGCCAAGCAAGTATATGGTAGAGGACAGATCTGAACTCAAAATCAAGCTTAACACTCTGGAAAGGAGCTTTGTTCTTTGGACTTTCTACTACCTTATCTGTCAACAATATGCCCTACTGACTTCACTTACATGCTCATCAGGTTCACATGAGCCATTGAAAAGGCTGATAGAATCCAGAATAATCAAAGTTGGACTCTTAAAAGAGTGTCAATACTTACTTGATATATAAAAAAAGAATTGCAATAAATTCAAGACTGTTTTAACAGAAAGACTGCAGCATGCTCATATCTTGGAAGAGAATATTATTTTTCAATCTTTTGAGAAACTTCACTCACACCAAACAGAAAATCTTGGAAACCCTACAGCAAGAATTCTGGGTCCACTGCCAACAATATTTTCCCTAAGATTGTCAGAAATCATACCTACATCAGGAAATATACAGAGTGTTTTATTTGAAAACTGTTTATTACCCTACATTTGCCATATGGTAGTGATGAGACAGTCTTGGTTCCTCAGCAATGCCAGACTTGCAGTACCCATCATAACAGATTCAGGGAGAACAGATGAGATAAAAATATTTCTCTTGGTTCATGGGAAATTCTTAGAAAAGAAGACTCAAAGCCTTAAACAGAAAGGTTTAATCAATGCCAGCTCCATGTTTTCAGGGCATTTGAGCAAGATCCTCTCAATGTGTTCAGTTCTTTCTCCCCTTCTTCACCCCTTTGTCCAGAGCAAAACATATACTATACTTGAAAGAATAGAAGGGAATAATTCTCTACAGGGAATTGTCAAGAGAGAGCCAATTGACAATTTACTATTTGGGGTTTCTACTTCCAACAAAGATAAAAACTTTTTTAAAAAAAAAAATGGGACTACACTTGGCAAGTTTTACCAAAACAAGAACTATGATTTTCCCAAGGCTAAAACATGGAGCATTTTCTTGAGAGATTCAATGTTCTCTACTTAACAAAGGGGGTTATGACCTCACAAAGGAAGAAGACATCTTGGGTTTCAGAAGCACCTTTTTGCATTGCTAATGGAATTCAAATTTTATATCCTGGATTTTAGAATACTTTGTTCCCAATGCCACATGGCTAGAAGGAGAGGGAACCTACTTGCATAGATGTCTTTCCACAAAACAACACAACAACAACACCTTGAGAAAATGCAGGCCTGTGATAACATTGTCTTTTTATAATTCTTTTTCTCCTGTATGATTTTTAAACACCTTTGCCTGAATAAGAAGCCAGCAAAGCTTTGAAAGCTTTCATTGTGTATTTTGTGCATTTTGGTTGGCATTTTGTGGATTCTGGATGTTATTTAACAGCTGTTGAAGAACATTCATGTTTTAAGGCATCCACTCTGTGAAGAGTTGTCTAGTGGAAGCCTGACCCAAAAGAAAATCAATTAGCAACCTTGCAGTTTCCTAAAACAGTAGCTCTATGTTTAAACTAGCAAATATAAAAATTAGCCACTTGGTCCTCCATATCCACAGATTCTTTACCCATGGATTCAAGCATCCCTGGTTGGAAGATGTGTGTGTGTGTATGTGTATCCCAAAAAGCAAACCTTGATTTTGCCATTTTATATAAAGAACACTATTTTACTATGCCATTGTATTTAATGGGATTTAACCTCCATGGATTTTGGTATCCACAGAGGGTCTTGGAACCAAACCTCAGAGGATACCAAGGGCCTGCTGTACAATCCAGTGTCCTCTTTTGTCTTCTTTTTTGCACAAGTTGGCTGCTACAGTAGTGGATGCTACACCTTCTTCTTGATCTCACAACCTTCTTCCTCTAAGTGCAAAAAAGACAGACAAAATAGAAGAGCAGCCAGCAATGCCAAGAGAAAAGTAGAAGGACTGTGGAGCCATGGGATTCAGTACTGAATCTTCAGCTGATATCTAAGCCACAGCAACTGCTCAGCAATCTTAGTCTTGTGTACTTGCTAACTGATCTGCCTGTAAACTTAATCAACCACTCAAGTCCTGCTTGCTGGTCATGTAGGAGATGTCATGTTGTTCTTGTTGTTGTTGTTGTTGTGCACCCTAAATAAACAAAAAAAATCAACCATACTTAGTTTCACTATCACTAAATAATATGAGTCCCAAATAAATGCTTGAGGGTAATGGCTGACATGAAAACTAAAGATCTTTTCAAAATAACTGGGCTTACTCTATGATGAATCATTTGCTTTTATAAACTTTCTCCCCATGAGATTAATTTTTCCATACATCTTTTAATCAAAACTCTTTTGTTTTTTTCATTAGACAGTTTAGCCCTTTTGTTTCATTAATCTTGTCTCATGGATCCTTCCATTGTTTTTAAACAGTTTAGGGAGCTTTGTTCCATATCTAGCTTCAGTGATGAGAAGAAATCTATCTTTAACTAAATGCAATAGATGTGAGATGAGGAGAGAAGGAAAGATTCTCAAGATGTTCTTTGTAATGTCCATTATTTGTCCACAATAATCACCCGAACTGGCTATCTTCCTACTCTAAGGGAAATATGGTATATGGTACTTTGTGTTGGGCTACAACATGGCCATTGGCCACACTGGCTGTGGGTGACAGGAGTTACCACCCAACACATCTGGGAAGTATTAGATTTGAGATGGCTGTAATAGAGCATGAGATTTGAAAATGGTGTAGTTGTGCTTTACAAATGGGACAAAACTGTGGTTGAGCCTGGGTATGTTCATCCTGGTGGAGAGAAGGTTAGGGGGTGATATGATAAACATGTTAAAATATTTGAAGGGATGTCATATCAAGGATGAACCAAGCTGGTTTTCTGCTCCAGAGACTAGGAGATGGAGCAATGGATTCAAACTACAAGAAAACTATATTAGGCAGAATGTCCTGAAAGTAAGAGTTGTTTAACAGTAGAACATGCTTTCTTGGAGAGTGGTGGAATGTCCTTCTTTGGAGGTTTTTAAACAGGGGCAGGATAGCCATCTGTCAGGAATGCTTTGATTGTATATTCCTGTAGGCAAGGCATTGGATTGGATGGCCCTAGTGGTCTCTTCAACTCTATGATTCTATTATTCTAATTTCTGGAGGTAGGATCTGCCCTATTTGTAAAGTCTTCCAATTTACAGTCATGAAATGGTGCTTCATGTGTGCAAAGGGATGTGCCCGGGAAGCTTTTTTTTTAACTTCCATGAAGTGACTGAGATCCAGGTATAAGTTGGACTTTGGACTGGAGCAAAAATCTCTTGAGATCTTCTTTTTATGATATTTGCTGTAGTCGGGGGGGGGGGGGATAAGAACTCATGCTATTTTCATTAGATATCGTAAGTTACAGTTCCTACAAACAATAATTACAAATATCATGAAATATATAAGAACTACTAAGCATATTTCAGTCAGCAATCCAACAAAGTCCACAAGTATGCATGCCCCTATGCTAGAAGGAAAGCGCTTTCAAGTATTAAATTAGGAAAGCAAATAGATATGCATTTTGGTATTTCATTTTTACAGATGCATTTGCAACCAAATTAGCAACTAGATTTTTCTCCAATATAAATAAGAAAACACTATGCACTCACCTATTAATTAAGAATAATGTTATGCCATAAGGTTTTGTGGTGTAATTTGTTACTCTTCACCACAATAAACATACAGCTGATTAAAAATTCAGAGCATCTTATATACTATAAATTAATAGCACACGGGGTATTGGCTAACATCCATTCACTTTATACAGCCATTTCCCCAATGAATTTTGTTCAAGGAGACCAGAGGTGTGCAAATTAAGAATACTATTATATATGTTTTTTTCTGGATGACAATTTGAAGCCACAGAAACTTCATTATAGAGAATGGAGTTTAAAGTGTGATGTGAATCCCATAATCAGACAAGTGTGCTCTGGGCCAAGTTGATCAGAAATGTAACCCAGTATTTTGAGTTTTTAGGGATTACAGTGGGTGTCAAGTGTGGGTAACATGGTAATTGTACAGGCATAAATTTCTTTGCTTTGCATTTTAATCTAATTAAACTTCCTAAATAATACTCACATTAGAATGTCATGATTGTTCAGTTTTTATGCTTCTTAGTTTTGCTTTGTGTGTGTCTTCTTTCAGACAAAATATTGTTGATATCATACAGCAAAGTGTAATTCCCTTACACATGCATTTATTTTTTATTTTGATTTTTTTTGAGGGGGGGTGGAGGCCATTGGAAAATGGACATATTCAATTCCTAAGTGGAATTACACGAGCATAATCATTGCACATGGATCTAAATTCTATTTCTATTGTTAGCCCCAACCAGAGTAAATCAATTGAGTCAGTGTGTATATCTTCAGGTTGAGGCCTAAATACCCTGATGGCATCAGATCTCATCTGATCTTGGAAATTAAACAGGTCAATCCTGTTTACTACTTGAATGGGAGACCACCAATGAATACCAGTGATATACGTTATATTACAGAAGGAACTGGCAAAACCACCTCCTGGTCTACCCTATGAAAATCATGAAGTCACCATAAGTCAACAGGTGACTTAAAGGGACATATGCACACACCCCTTCATGTAGACTCACCATTTAACAAATGATTGGGTCTACTCTAGTTGGCACTAAAGAGGATCCCAGCCATGCAATGGATTATTCTTGGATGGTGTATAACAATGTACCCTGTTATTATTGGGAATACAGAAATAGCCTCTGTGTATTCCCAATTGTACAATGCATTCATTATTGCACAATAGGAAGGCACACTGGTAGATGCACAATGTTGATAGTCAGAAAAAGGGTGGTGTAGTGGAACCTCTGTGTAACTATGTGAGTGTGGAGCAATACTGCATAAGTACTCCATAGGCTTTAGGCTATCACTGGTACTGAAATTTGGTCTAGAAGACATCCTATTTAGATAAAGGCTTTTGTAAAGAACAGCAAACTTTCTCCAGGACATTCTGTACATCTCACGATCTTTCTTTATAGTTGCAGAGTTGTTATTTTTTAAGCTAACATTTTTTTTTCCTGTTTTAACAAAGTATAATAGTTACCTTTTTAGTTTTTTTAAAAAAAATCTGAATGCTATAGGCCAATGGCCTGTAATACAATAGAGGTTCTCCTTTCATACATCTCATTATCACCTTGACTCCCACAACAATGCACGAGATGCAGTATGAGCAGCACACAAACCAAGTAATAATCTTTCCACTGTTTAGTGAAGCCAAACCTGCATAACTATAAAAATAATGGGAAAGTTACAGATACATTGCAAAGGGAGTGAGGTTATTCTTCACAAAACTGCCTTCATAATATAAGTGTGCCTCAGTTTTGTCAAAGGGAACTTCTTTACAATTACTTAGTTCTTTCTAAGCTCCAAAGGAAGGTCATATACATAGCCATTGCATCATGTAGAGTGACTGGAAGAGAGATGTAAGGAATCTGTCTTTTGGTCTAACCAAGATGTTCATTGAGGGAGACATCAGGGAAAGCTCACACCTCCTCTTGCCAGTGTTTGAGTCTCCCTAGGGAATTTCCATCTCACTCTTCAGACTCTTGAGCAACGTTATTTGGAAAGGCAATGTCAATTGCATGAAACACGTCTTCTCTAAAGCTCAGCTTTGTACACTTCCAGAGACGGAGAGAGGAGGGGGAAGAGACAGACAGACACATATGAAATTTAACAGGGAACGAACCAAGCCACTTAACTTATGACTTTGTATCATTCAATATTACTGGCTGAAGCAGGAGACTGGCTTAATTAAGCATGAGATACGTAGTCTTTTGAATGGTTAAAAATCAATTGTCACAATTCTTTGACTATACATATAATACATTTAAGTTAGCTGAACTGATTTTTCAATTGTAGATTCAATTAGAATAAAGCAGGTGAAGGAAGATGTACCATTAAAAGAACACCCAGAGCAGGCTGGAACACTGGGTCAGAGTATGTGTTCATTCAGCATGGTACTGCCTAAAATGACTAAGAACAGCTGTCCAGATTTACATTTTGATTCCTACCTGAAGATGCCAGCATTTGAACTTGAAACCTTCTGCATGCAAAGTATATCACTATCACTAGCCACAGCAGTTCTTCACAGTGGTATACAGTTTGCATGTTAAGCATGCCTTCAAGTCTTTTTATTGTTGTATGCCTTGAAGTCTTTTTCGACTTATGGCAACCGTAAGATGAATCTATCACAGGATTATATGTGTGTGTGTGTGTGTGTGTGTGTGTGTGTGTATATATATATGGAACAATTTATTCAGAGGAGGTTTGCCATTTCCCAAGATTTCCATAGGATTTTGAACCATAAGTTTCCCAAAATTCTACTCCAACACTCAGACCACTACACCATACTGGGTCTTTTGGCAAGCATAAATACCAGTAAGACAAATATTGGGTCAGCCATTATTCTCATTGATCCTATACTTTAACAGGACTATATACAATTAATGAATGGATGAACAAATGAAGCAAAACATAAACTATTCTTTATCCTCTTCTTCAATGCAGAGAAATCCAAACATTACACAACTGTTTTAAAGAATTACAAGTACTTAAGAGGACAGTGTGTTAATGATGCCAAAAACCATAACTAGTCTTGGTTTATGGTATGGAGCATGGATTATGGGTATATTGATGGGTTCCTCCTGAAATCTTATTGATATGATACAGTCATTTAAAATATCCTTTGACTACTTTTGCTACATCTCTCCTACATCTCTCTTAATGCTACCCCACTTCATTGGAGATTTTCATTTCCTGAGTAAAATATAACATAATTATCTGAGTCAAAATGTCCCATTCCTGTCCACTTTAGCTTGCTCACCCCAAATATTAAGATGTTTGTAGTTTCCATTTCTTGTTTTATAGTGTCTAGCTTCCACTGATTCATGCTTCTCATATTCCATGTTCCTATAACATGTGTTGTGCAGTTTTAGACTTTCCATTCACCTCTGAACATGTCAGCAACTGGACATCTTTTTCATTTTAGTCCATTTGTACTATTAGCCATAGCAATACTCATACTTGAATGAATCTATTCTAGTTGGCACTAAACAGGATTCTAGCCATGCAATTCTGTTTTTTTGGATGGTGCGCAACCATTCATCAGTGCCTTCAATGTACCACTTTAGTACTGGGAATGCTCTGCTCTTCCCCAGTAGTTAGTCAAGTGCCTTTAGGAGCCTTGGTGGCACAGTGGTTAAATGTCGGTACTGCAGCCACAATGTTCTGATTTTGATCCAAGAGGGCTCAGCCTTCCATTCTTTCATAGGTCAGTAAAATGAGTACCTAACTTGTTGGAAGCAATTGGTTTACAGATTGTAAACTGCTTAGAGAGTGCTGAGTTCACTATTAAGTGGTATAGAAATGTAAATGCTATTGCTATTGCTTTCAACATCTTCTGGCATTATCTGCTGTTTCATTTTGACAGTCTCATTATAGAATTTTCAAGGTAGAAGTCACCAATCACCCCGTTGGCTAGCAGACTCCCTAACTGAGCTGATTCAGCTGGTCTCAGAATTGTTGCTGAGTTGCCCAGGCTTTTAGTTCTGGGTGATTTCAACATCCCTTGTGAGACCAGTCTGTCAAATTTTACAGGGGTGGCTTGGGAGTTCATGGAGTCCATGACAAACATGGGCCTATCCCAATTGGTCACTGGACCCACTCATTGAGCGGAGGTTATTAAAACCACTGCATTGTCATGGACAGATCATTTCCTGGTCAAGATTGAACTAAGAGCCACTGTCCGCCCCACCGGGGGCGGGGGACCTATTAGAATGTTCTGCCCTCAAAGGCTAATGGAACCAACTGGATTTCAGAAAACCTTAGAGGGTTTAATGATTGGTAATGCTGGTGATTCTGTCGAAGCTTTGGTGAATACCTGGAACACTGATCTCTCTGAGGCTATCGACATAATCACTCCCAAGCATCCTTTCCAACCTCTTTCTAACTGTAAGCCTTGGTATACAGAAGAGCTTAGGAAGATGAAGCA
>CM034704.1:15475149-15499321 GCA_020142125.1 Phrynosoma platyrhinos
TTCTGGGACATTGAGCCTTCTCAGTCAGAGAGCTTAGGTGCCACAATAAACTGCAGTTCCCATGATTCCTTATCACTGAACCAAGACAGTTAAAGTGGCCTCAAGCTGCATTATTTCTAAGAGTTTGTAAAGGCCCTTGGGCTGCATCCACACTGCAGAAATAATCCAGTTTGGCAGCACTTTATTTGCCATGGCTCAATGCTATGGAATTCTGGGAACTGTAGTTTGTTGTGGGACCAGAATTCTCTGGCAGAAAAGGCTAATATCTCACAAAAGTACAATTCCCAGAATTCCAAAACATTGAGCCATGACAGTTAAAGTGGTGTCAGACTGGATTATTTCAGAAATGTGGATGCAGTCTTAAGCTATGTGTTTCTCTGCTACCCCTGCAAGCTTTCCCAGTAGGGATGCAAGAATATTTTTTTTAAATATATATATATAATAATCAAAATATGGTTAAAAAAAATATGTCTATCAAATGCCAAAAAAACCTGACAAGAAAACCCCAGACTAACTTGAATCATCACAGTTCAGGATTTATTCTACATAAAATGTGCACATGGTTATTTTATACAAAAACAACATGTAGAGAGATCTTGTAGCACCTTTGAGACTAACTGAAAGAAAGAAGTTGGCAGCATGAGCTTTCATAGACTTTAGACGACTTCCTCAGAAAACAACATTTTGTGGAGAAAATATATTTTCTGTATAATATAAAGAATTCATAATGTATAGAATTTATTTCTTCACAGAAATCAATATAATGGTTGCATAAATGCATTCTGTGTAAAAAAAAGCATATGTGAAAGTTGTGTAGAATAAATTGTGAATGGATTTAGAAATTTGCAGTTTTTGAAGACTTTTCACAGTGACAAGGATATTAATAAGATTACTTGTTGCTTCCTCTGAGAAGAAAATTAAAAAAAAGAATTACTTCCCTACATATATAATCATTTCCTTTTCAAGACTGATCACTCTACAGCAATATCTCTACAAGGAACAACCACACTTCACTACTGCAAATATCCATCATCAATGCAGCGGTGAAACAGAAATGCAAATGTTCCTCATTTCCTTCTTTTTTACACATACTAAGAAAGTTTTTTTTTCCAGCAAAAATACCTGATAACAGGCACCACCACCACCACCCAAGCACCCAGACTACTGTGATGCTAATTTTTTCTTCCTACACCACTATCTAAAATACAGTTCTCAAGTTCAAAAAGACTCAAATGACAAGCTGAGTCACTTTAATGAATTTTTGTTTGCATAGCTGACTAGAATCAGGTTAGACAGGTACTGCGATGTAATGTAACATCCTAATCAATAGTTAAAATGTGCTGAAGGAACCTTGAGAAGGAGCACCTAGAAAACCCACACAGGATCTATCTGGCAAAGAGAAAGAGAGAGAAAAATAACAATGTACCATCAATTTATGCGTAAATTGGTTGCATTTTCACACATAGCCCCAATTATCTAAAAGGGGTTTAACATTATATTTATATTGATAAGCTTAACAATGTTGAACTGCGACTCGCTCATGATCTCTTTACAATTCACATCCAATGAGACCAGAAGGAGTAATTGGAAAGCTTCCAGTATGTCAAGAAATAGAAGCAGCCTTGGTGAGATGGAGTTGGGGAGGGGGGAACAGGGAGAGAAAGAGAGAGAAGATGAAAACTGCAGTACAAGGTCTGGCTTTTGCTAAAATTACAACATAAATTCCAAATGAAGGATGGCCAAGAATAACTCAACAATTACAAATTCCCTCCTAAAAAACAGAAGGAATGCTAGGCGATTAGAGAAATAGAGCCATCTACAATGCTTTCAAAGGAAGAAAATGGAAGGTGGCAATGATCTTTTTTTGAGAAAATACTTTATAGACTGAATGAAACAACAACAACAACCAATCTTTCCCTCAACCATATATTTCAATTAATCATCACTGATTAAGTGACACATTAATATAGATTCTTATGTTTTTCAATTCAAATGCTATGGGGTATTCAAATGTTTTACTGATTCTGCTTACAAGCCATAAAAGCAAGGCCACCAAAAGAAAGTGTAATATTGAAGCCAGTCAGTAACCAAACTACTCTTTCCCAAGCCCTGATTAGATTTTGATACTTTTTTATGAATCAGTTTATTTTCCAAAATCAGCTCTTGATATAAAAAGGAAGGCAAGGCAGTATACCAGAGGATTGCCTATAAGTTGTGGTAAGACCAAGGTTAAAGAGAAAGTATTACAAAAGAAGACAGATAATAACAACTCCCTATAAATCAACACTATATCTAAAAGCATTCACATAGATTGTTCTTTTCCTCACTTATTTATTCCTGCTTCCTCCACTAACATAGCACATACTAGAAATTAGTTCAGGGTACAATGAGCAATCAAGGTATTTAATTTTATTGTTGCAACTACTTTACAAAAATAAGAAGGGATGTCTTAGGGCATGGGCTGGAAACCTGTGACCTTCCAGCTGTTGTTGAACTCCAATTAGCCTTAGGTAGCATAGTCAATGGTCAGTGATGATGGGACATGCAGTACAATAACATATGGAGGGTTACTAATCAGCCCCTCCAGTTTCAGAGAACTTACAAGAATCATATTGAACTTTTTCTCTATGCCATGGTAATGTTAGCATCAGAAATGCATCAGAAACGCAGTACATCAGCAGTTGTGACCAGGACAGAGACACATCCACATTTCCTGCAAATTATAGTATTCACTTGGGGAAATACATAAGTCCATGTTCCTCAGGAACTGTGCAAAGGAAGCAATCTGGATAGACACTCCTTTTAGCTTTCTACCCATGCCAGTTGTCAGCCACATTGGCAGGGTAATAAATATACAGAAGCAATTGAGGCAATTAATCCTACCCAGGTAGCTCAATCATCCATACATTACTTGAGAAATGTGGGATCACATCATAAGGCAGTGTCTTCTACAACATGGCAAATATACATGAATGAAAGGTTAAGTAGATTCTCTCATGAGAAAAAAAGATAAATCTGGATGAGTATATATAATAGTCCTATGTGTGTTAATTCAATAATCTGTTCTGTTGTGCTCCTGCATCAAGTTATGATTTTTTTTCAAAAAAGCATTACTTTTGAACAATTTTTTCATGAATTTTGTATGCATTTGCTCCTACATATTTTTGTACACATTGGGGGGTTGCAGACTGCCAGAAATAGTGCAAATTGAGTCCACTTTTAGGGTTAGGGTTAGTGCTAGGGAATCATGGGAATTGCTTTTTTTTTCTGAGACATTGAGCCTTCTCTGTCAGAGAGCTCTGGTGCCACAATAAAATACAGTTCCCATGATTTCCTAACCCTAAAAGTGGACTCAATTTGCACTATTTCTGGCAGTCTGCAACCCCCCATTATAACCTAAAGTAGGCACATTTTGTGCTTTTTTTGAGCCAAGAGATCTACTGAAATATTCAGAGAAGTGTAAAAATTAATAAATTGTTTTCTGATCCACGTTAATTAAGGAACTGCAAATCTTGCCACTTTGCTTATTTATTTTATTTTATTTTATTTTTATTTGGAAAATACAAACATACATACACACATAAAATACCAAAATACAAATACAAGCCTACATACAAACATAACTAAACATACGTATATACATACCAACATAAAAAAAACATTCACACCATTATATATACTTACATACTTACTTACATACAAGTTTGTTAATGCTTACATTCCTTTCGCACTTAATCTTTCATTCTTCATTATTAATACCATCATCTATTCTGATCTTGTAGTTAATAATAACCTCCTCATCTTACCTCCTACAACATTCAATTTAAATGTAACCTTAATTTATAAGTTCCCATTATGTTTTCTCCCCCCCCTTTTTTTTAAAAAAAAAGTTCCTCTTTTTCCCTTTTCATCTCTTCACCTTATTTGATTTGCCAATTTTTCAATTTTCTATCTTTCTATAAGGGATTAAAAATCTCCCATTTTCCAGTATTCCTTTACTGTTAACCATTCTTCCTCTACTTCTTCTTTCGGTTTGTCTTTCAATAATGCTGTTAACATATCTAGTATCATTGCTTCTTTCATTTTATTCTCCCATTCTTTTATTGTTGGTATATTACTTTGTTTCCAGTATCTTGTGTATATTATTCTTGCAGTAGTTACTATATATAGTAATATTCTTCTATACTTTTTTTCCACTTCTGGTTCAATCATATTTGTCATATTCAGTAGGAAAAATGCTGGGTCTAATGGTATTGATACCTTTAACATCCTAACTGTCTCCTTTTGAATTATTTTCCAAAATTTTTTTGCCAGCTTACATTCCCACCATTGATGAAATAGTGTTCCTCTTGCTGAGTTACACTTCCAACATTTTTCACTCCCTGTACTATAAATTCAATTTAGGACAGTTGGTGTCATGTACCAGCGATAAAAGATATTTAAGTAATTTTCTTTATAATCTTGACATAGAATATATTTGTTGGTGTTCTTCCATGAGCTTTCCCATTCTTTTAGATTTATGTTTTTTCCCAATATCTTGAGCCCACTAAATCATAAATTGTTTCATTTGTTCTGTCTCTAAATCTCTAAGTATTTTATAATATTTTGAAATATGCTTATCTTTTCCCACGAACATTACCTTATCTATTAATGATTCATCTTTTGTAATCCCATTGTTCCTAATGTCAGCTTTATATCGTTCTTTCAATTGTGTATAAAGAAACCAATTCTTGCCTATTTTATTGACTAAATCTTCCTCTGTTTTTATTTCAACTTCCTTTTCGTTCTGCCATTCCAATAGGTCTTTATAAATTAGCCATTGATTCCCATCCCTCCTAGAAGTTCCTAAAAAAGCTTCCTGAACCAATACCCAACTTGGGATTTGGCTATAAAATTGATGTTTTTCCCCTTTCCATATAAACTTCAACAATTCTTTCTGTCAATTCTCAAAATATTTATTTTTTGTTATAATAGGTAAGTTTTGAAATAAATATATAAATTTGGGTAATAAATTCATTTTAATTACAGCAATCCTTCCCAAAAAAGATAATTTTCTATTTTAAATCCTGTTATTGTTTTTAATTTTTCTTCTTCTTTTGTATCCATATTCTTAGTCAAAATTGAGGTTTTATCCTTATTTAATTTAAATCCCGCTAAGCTTTCATACTCTTCAATTACTTCCTGAAGTTTTCTTATATTATCCTTGGGATCTTTGACAAAACATATGATGTCATCTGCAAATTTCTGCAATTTGACATTAAATCCTTTGATATTAACCCCTCTTATCTCTTTATCTTCCCTGATTTTATTGTTTAGTATTTCTAAAGTCATGATAAACAAAAGTGGTGACAATGGGCACCCTTGCCTGGTTCCTTTTTCTATTTGGATTTTATCTGTTCTCTCATTGTTTATGATAAACTGAGCATTCTGTTCTTTATAGGTCGCTTTGATCCACTCTGAAAACATATTTCCCATTCCCATTCTATAAATCACTTCTTGTAAAAAGGACCAATTGACCCTATCAAATGCTTTCTCCACTTCAGTTAGGATCATAGCCAATTTCTATCAGTATAATGCTCAAAGAATTCAATAATATTTAAAACTATCCTTATATTATTCTTTATTTGTCTGCCTGGAACAAATCCATTTTGATCTTCATGAATCACAGTTATTATCTTCTTCATTCTTGATGCCAAAACGGCAGCAAATATTTTATAGTCTACATTTGTAAGCAATATAGGTCTATAGTTCTTTATGTTAGTCAAATGCTTATTTTCTTTAGGTATCAAACAAATGTTAGCTTCCTTCCAGGAGTCAGGTATTCCTTGAATATGTATGCTATTGATTGTGTCTTGATTGTGTCTTTTAATGGAATTACTATTTCTTCTATCATCTTTTTATAATATAATGATGTAAGTCCATCTGGCCCTGGTGTTTTCCCTAATTTCAATTTCCCAATTTCTTCTCTTATTTCTTTTTCCAATATTGGTTTGTTTAAGTTTTCTCTCTGATCCTCATTCAATGACTGTATCTTCTGTGTATTCAAATAATTGTTTATTTGTTGTTTGTCAATTTCCTCTTCTGGTCTTTATAATATTCTCTAAAAATCCTCTTAATATTTCTTTGATCTACCACTATTTCTCCATTGTGTTTTATCAGGGGACTGCAAATCAGGCCACTTTTCTTATAAACACAAAGTCCTTCAGCACCTTGATGCAATTCTCTTTGTTAAAGCAAAATTCTGGACGAATATAATATGAGGAAGAATCAAACTCAAGAAACAAGAATGATACCTGCAGCATCACCTGATGACATCCTACAATTTTAGATATATATGTTTATAGGTATACCTTGGATTGTGTTAGAATAATATTTAGATAAAATGGTTTTGGGATCTGTGGGCATATAAAGGTTCTAGCTGTAGTAGTATAGTAAAACATTCTAATTTTACCCTACTCTTTCTTTTTCATAATGGCCTTTAACAACTGAATGTTAGGAACATTTCTTGGGGGAGGAACTGCTTTTGAAATGGCTTAAAGCAATCATTTAAAGGAAGAAAAGCAGACATTGGGCCTCTACAGATAGGCCCTTTTGGCCATCCTGGAAGTAGGTATGGGGAGGGGCAGCTGCATACTGTCTGCCTCAACCTCTCCCTGAAGACGTCCTGACGTCACGTGCTGTTACACATGACATGCTGCATCAGGACGTCTTTCTAGTGCAGCCTTTTGATGTGCTGCACTGGAAGGGGTGCTAAAGAGCCATGCACCAGCTCTTAGGGTGCCCTTTTTGTTGGCTCTGATCAGCTCAGCCCTGATCTTCCACTTCCTGGGGTGGCCCAGGGCTGCCCGTTTGCATCCCCCCATTAACTCATTTGGAAGGAGACAACACACATCACACAATGTAGAAAGCCAAAAATAAGGAGTGAAGAGAATAAATACCTATTACTTACATCCCCAAGATATCT
The DNA here is from genome assembly GCA_020142125.1 of Phrynosoma platyrhinos. Lineage (NCBI taxonomy): Eukaryota > Metazoa > Chordata > Lepidosauria > Squamata > Phrynosomatidae > Phrynosoma > Phrynosoma platyrhinos. Next base: position 15,482,114 of record CM034704.1, read on the forward strand.
ATACTTTTAGCTATGTAGATGAACAATTGAAAGCAACAAAGGAACTTCTACAAATTTACTGTAATAAATTGTGTTTTACTTTACAGTGGAAATAGTCTATAAAACCTGATCCCTATATATTGCATCAGTTGGAATTAGACCCCAAAGACATGGTTCCCCCCTCTCAGAAATATGGAATGATGAGATCTTTATCACTACTAACCTCTCCTGATAAACTCATAAAATCCATAACAATTACTTGAGACAGAAGGCCAATCCTGGGTTGTAGTTGGTGTAGGGTTCACAGAGCTTGTGCTCTGGACCTGGCCCACCTTTCCCAGTTGTCAGAATGAACTGCAAATATCTCAAGGCACTACCTTGAAAATTCGGTCTCTATATAGTCTCCTTATTAGTTAGATATGATGGGTTTTTATTTGAATGACATGAATCTGTACAACTGTGGATAATCTTTGGTATCTTATTCTTTATGACATCACCAAGGTCTGCCCTTCTTAACATCACCCAAGTTCACCTCCTGTGACATCACAAGAGATTCTCCCAACAGGTCAGGTTTTGAATCTGAAATTTCAGGACCTGGAATAGCCCTGACCCGGTTACCTAAACCCAGTATGGCATGGCTGAGTGTCTCTGTGGATCCTCTCCTCTCATTTCTGGCTCTCAACTTATCCAGTAGGGCTCACCATTTTAATTTCTTACAATGTTCTAAACTGACATTCTAGACTGTTATGTTATTGTTGTGGGCCTTCAAGTCATTTCTGACCAAAGACAAACCTATCATAGAGTCTGATTAGCCATTATCTTTCTCTGAAGCTGACAGAATGTGACTCACCCATTAGGGTTTCAGGGTTGAATGGGAATTCAGACGTTAATCTCTTAGAGTTCTAGTCCAGTATTCAAACTATTTTATCACACTGGATCTCTGGAACTTTATAGGAATTTTAAATTCCACCTCATCACTGTACCATCTGATACAGAGTCCAGGGTCTCACTGATAGACCTTACTGAACCAAACAAACTGCTGAAGAAGAATGGCAGATACTGCTAGCAAACCTGTATTATTATTATTATTATTATTATTATTATTATTATTCATCCTGCTCCAGGACTCAAGGCATGTTACAAAAGTTTTAACAAGATACAGCCTTAGTCTTTTGAAAGGAGGCTGCAAACATGTTGTAATCACTTCTCACAAAGTCTCAGTAGAAAGGAGTGAGAAGAAGATGCTTTAAGATTGAGACATTGTCAAATGGGAGAAAATAGTAATGTGTGCATATGTGTGTGTGTGTGTGCGCGCCTCTGTGTGTATTATTTTAATCTAGTATTTTATCCATGAAACCTAGCATTAGTTTGACATTAATTTATATAATAGGGACAGAAAGAGATAATGCCATTTTATTGGCTATCTTCACTTAATTAACTGGCAGCCTTAGCCTGTATCAAAAGAAGAAAATACTACAGAAATAAAGCAAGTTTATACACCTTCCATCTTGCATTATTGAAAACACAAGAAGTCATTATGAGGAATAATAAGCGCTCATAGAATCAGCAACTAACAAATGCATCCACAGAACTTTCATAAAAGTTTGTAAATACAGTATTGTATGGAAATTCTAGTGCACATTAGCTCTCATGTACACTATAAAATCTTTTATTATAAAAAAGTAGATAAGATACTTATCTTTTAAATTGGTGTTTAATATTTTATTAGTGCCAGGCACATAATTCTCATCAAATGGAAGGAAATTCTTTTTTTCTCTTTTTTCGCATGGGTATAAATGTCTAGAGTTGAATATTTCAAAGATAAGTACCTACTTTTGCATCTATCACACAGTGGCTTAATGGAATTTACTTTTTCTTAAATATTTATACTGCATGTGTGTTTGGTCGTCAAATGTTTGTAGAATCAGTGAGGTAGAACAGATAAGACAAAGTAACCATTACTGCACAACTTTTATGAATTTTTATTAGTTTTCAAGAACATAACTGTTTGAAATTATAATGAAAACATGGACACTTGAGCCTGGGAGATCTTCACTGTCAGTTAGCTGCAGGTTGAGATCTTAGCCAACAATCAGAGAAGTGTAATAGCAAAATGCTGTGGGCAGAAGGGTAACTTTGCATTTTCAACAATTTTATATACTTGGACTTAAACCTAATTGCTACTCCCAACAAGAGCAAATTCATTGAACCAACTGCAGTTAACACATACGTATATCCCATTGATTCTAATCAGGAATAACTGCATAATATTGTACTATAAATTTAGAACTTGAAGGCTCCACAGGGGCCATCTAATCTAACTTTCTGCCATGTAAGAATACACAACTGCAGCACTCCTAGAAGATATCCATCCAAGTCTCTTATTACACTTTTTTATGTGTAATAAGTCCTTTTAAATGTTTAGGTGGAATCTCTCTCTTTAGTGTTTAGGTCTCTCATTTCTCTAAGTCTTTCTCTCTTTGAATTCATAGGTTCATGTTCTAGTCTCTGGAGCAGCAGAAGATCAAGCTTGTTCCATCTCCTTTTTTTCTGCTTTTAATTTTTTTTCTTTTTGTTTTAAATTATAGTGCATAAATGAAATCGCACTTTTACACTATAAAATTATAACTTCACATCTCCATAATACCATGTCTACCTTAGACTGGAAATTGAGTATGGGGATCTACCAGTGTGTAGATGTTTTATTGGCTCAATTAGCCAAGAAGAACTGGAACTGTATGCATATAAGCAACAAAGCAAATTCAAGGTAGAGACCCAGGCAAAAGAAAAAAGTTTTCATGATTCAGAAGATTACAAATATGCCAGGCTCTTCCAGATTGGTTAAAAGAAGCATGAGTTCTCACAGTATAGTTTCTTTCTTTCTTTCTTTCTTTCTTTCTTTCTTTCTTTCTTTCTTTCTTTCTTTCAGGTTCCCCACCCCCCCCGGTTTTGCCAGTAGTTGTCAACCCTGTATCAAATTGCTCCATTCTTTTAAGTGATTTTAAAAAATTAAGAATTATTTTTTTAATTCCAAAGAGACAAAATTTTGCCCTTTAGATCATAGGACCTCATCAGTAAACCAGGTACAGTTGCTGGTTGGTTGGTTTTAAGAAACACCTTTGGAAGAGCTCTAGTCCAGATGCAAGAAATCATTAAAAAGAATGGACCTTATCTTGATCATATTTAGAAAATAAGGATATTTCCCATCTCTGGAACTTGCACAACTGTCCATCACAAAATCTGTTTTGTTGCATTACATATTGATCTGCAACTTTCTCCCCTTAAATCCACATGGGAATTAGCATTTAAATAGGTATGTAATATATGTTGTGAGTATATTTTCACTGTGGGTTTGTTTTTTTGTTTTGTTTTTAGCTGAAAACTCTGTTGGAAGCACAGAAGCTGGCAGATAACCAAGTTCTGATCCCTGCATCAATCCAGGAGGTTTGGATCAGGTGAATTTTGTTTTAATACAAAATGTTTAATTACATTGTATTTCATTGTTTCAGATTTTTTTAAGCTGCCTTATAAGGGAGTTCTAAAAAAAGGATATACACACATTAAAGGAAAAGTCTGTACCAACTTCCTAGGAGTAAAGATCATTGATTTTGCATGGACTTATTTTGTAGGACTTATTTCCACTATATCTTGATCAAATTCCTTAAGCATCCCTACCTCACTCTGCATAAATACCAGATATGCAATTTCTCCTTGCAAATAATATTGATCAGATATATTTATCTGATAAATATTACTGGGTACTGTGTAATCTATGTATTTGTGCTAATACACAGATTCCTGCATAAAGAAACCAGGCACAAATAGGTTTTTTGCATATGTTTTATCAATCAAAAACCCAATAATTGTGTACAAGTTTGTGCAAGGACTTCTGCACAAAGTTTGGGCAGTGTATTTTGTGCAAAACACACATTTAACATCCCAGAACATACCTTCTACATAGGAAAATGGCATGTACTTTTGGATACTAATTTTTTCACCAACTATGTGCATATAACCACAGTACCTTCCTAGCCAGTCTCCTTTTTCCCTGTGGCATGTCAATATGCCCCTTATCCATCTAGAATGTAAATATTAAGTATTCTTCATGTCCCCGCTTCTGGAGTACACAGAGAAAACACTCAAGCATCATCATCATCAACAACAACAACAACACAAAATATTTATGTAACTCCATACACACAGAGTGAATAAATAAAATGGAGTCTCATGTCTGCTGTTTTCAGAATAATCCACAGGCAGCATCTTCCAGTGTAATACTGCAAACTGTTTCCATCAGTTCTGAGAAATGCTTTCTGATCCATGCTGATACAATTACCTAGCCTTTATTGGCAATTTAGACCTCTTTTAGGGGCATTTTAGAGCAAATGATGTTTTCTTGATATTTTAAAAAAGCAGCACTATTTGCTGTACCTTTGGGATAAGGTGGAAATGGAGTTACAGGCTCATTAAATATCTGATTGGTACAATGTGGTTTTTGTTCCATGTGAACTAAGCAACCAAGAGAGAGAATGAGAAAGAGAGAAAGAGAAATATTTTCTAGGAGGACTTGCTCCCTCTTGCAGTCAAATGGTATATTTTTAAGTGTATTTATGTACAATATTAACTACCATTCGCAAAAGGATAAGCCTGCCTATGGCAATTTTAATATGGGGGCCTATAGAACTTTAAACTAAATCCAAACAAACAACAAGGTACATGGTACCATTCTTCAAGGATTATTTGATTCCAGATATGTACGTGGGTACATGGCTATGAATAGCCAACACTAGAGAAACCTAGACCAGGGTTAGCACCCCATCTCCCAGGTGTTCGAGACTTCAATTCCCCAAAGCCACATGGCAATGTTAATGGAATATAGGAGTTGTAATCTAAAGTATTTGACAGTCCAATAGTTTATTTGGTGTGGCCTGACAAAATGCTCCTGTCCCCAGCTTACTGCTAGATCAGATGTTTTAAACAATGATATGTATTTTTGCCACTTTATTTACAAATAAGGAAAGTAATATTATGGGGAATAGTCCTTCATTGTTCTTAATAGTCTCACAAGAAGACATTACTCATTAAAAAAGACAATAATGCTTGGTAAGGTAGAAGGCCGTAGGAAAAGTGGAAGACCACTTTAAAGATGGCTAAACTCTGTTCTTGTCTGCACAAGCCAAAAGGCATGCTTCCTCTCTCCATCCCTGTTCTGGCATTGTCCTATTTGTGACAACTCATGGCCCACCCCCAATTATAATGTGGGCAATCCAGCTGACATCTGGCTCACCCTGCACCATAACTGGGGCATTAACAGGGTTAATACAAACTAAAGAAATTAAACTGGATTTTCCAAGAAAATCTGGATTGCCCCATTTCTGCACTGTGGCAGCTGTCTGCATGAGTGTCTCACTGGGCCACTGCAGGTCATCCATTCTGAGGCCAGAATGAGGCACCCAGCATGTGACCATCACTGGGTGCCTCATTCTGACCTCAGAGGCGAGTGACCCATGGCAGCAGTGAATTCACTGGGTGGCCTGGAGGGATGCCCATGGAGAGAACCATCATGATGCAGAAATGGAGGCCAAGGTAACAGGAGCAGGTTGAGACAACTATAGGGCTGGGATATTCCAGTATCCCAGCCAGTGCAGACAAAACCTCATTCAAGGAATCCATAGTTGTGAGTTTGCAAAACCTTAACACAGGGGTAGGCAACCTTTCCCCTTTAAGGGTCGAGGGACTTCAGCTCCTAGAAGCCTCAGTCATGTTGGCCAATAGTCCCATGTTGGCCAATAGCTCCTGGGATTCTGGGAGCTGAAGTCCCTCGGCCCTTAAAGGGGAAAGGTTGCCTACCCCTGCTTAACAAGAGTGTGAATAAGAGGATGTCTTGGAGGTCTGTAACTTATAGTGTCACCTCTAAATTATTTTATGACTGCTTCTCCTATTGAATGGAATTGATGTTGGTTCTCAACCCTGATCCCTTCAGAAGCTGCTACTGGCAAATGTTATGGCTGGAGTGGTGAGAAAATCCTGTGTGGATTCAGCGTATCAGGAGCAATGAATCCTCCAATCTCTCCTCTACCCATATTTAGGTAGTACATCCTTCTTGACTCCAGCAGCTAATTTTGAATTGGTTTTTAAAAATCATCTCTGTGGCTACATCCACACTGCAGAAATAATCCATGTTGATATCACTTTAACTGCCATGACTTAATGCTATGGAATTCTGGGAACTGTAGTATACTGAGAGGTGTAGCCTTCTCTGTTAGAGAACTCCCATACCACAACAAACTATAATTCCCAGATTATTTCTCTGGATTATTTCTACAGTTTGGATGCAGCCTGAAGAGTGTTCAGTTGGTTTGTTTCTTCTAATTTCCCACCAAACAATTTTTCCTTTCTTTCACTGTTAAACAAGTAATCCAATTATTTATCTCTTTGAATTAGTGGTATGCTGGATCTGTCTCAGTTCCAAAGGGCACCTTCTCATGCCTACATTTGAGAATCTAGGCTTCTGAAGAGCTGTTCCATTGTTGCAAGTTTGATACTCAGTCTTTTGAGTCAGTTGTTGTCACCATCTGATTTTTGTGGCTTGATGGCCTGAGTAAATAAGTAAGTAACATTTTGGAGAAGTGTAACAGCCCAGGAGCATACCATTGTGATAAATAAAAGCTGCTAATTTAAAACTCTTTTAGCCAGAAGTGTGATATGTCTCAAGATAACTATTGTGGTAAATAAAATCTGTTAATTTAAATCTTATAATAAAAGAATGCTTCCTGCTGTTAGTGACTGACACAAAACGTAGCATTAAAATCTCATCATTTTTTTTATTTTCTTTTGGCTGAAAACACAATTTGGCTGCAAGTTAAGGATATGATAACTTTTTTCACAGCATACTGCTAAGGAATCCACATTTTCAGTAGGAGCAGACCCACACATCTGCTCCCACTCTACTCTAAGCTACAGCTTACTCCATTTGCATGAAGTTTCTTTTCTATGATTAATATTTTCATGAAGTTTCAGTATAGTCAATAGTTTTTCTATCTGGTTCTCACTTCCCTTGTGGCTAATTTTCCTTGTCTATTCACATCAGATAACAGAACTCTCTGGAGCTACATTAGAATGAAACGACTGGGCATAATGGGTGGCCCAGTTGGTATAGCCCTGCTCCATGTATGCATATTCTGAAAAAGCCAATGCTTATACAATCTATGCAAAGTATAGGGGCAGAAGAGTTACTGTCGACCCTCTGTCTCAACAGATTTTTAATCTATGGACTCAAGCATCTATGGCTTGAAAATATTAAAAAAAAGATATATAAATTTTAAAAAGCAAGCCTTGATTTTTGCCATTTTATATAAGGAACACCATTTTTGGTATCCAATGTATTTAATGGGACTTGAACCATTAACTAGAGCCAAACCCCAGTGGATACCAATGGCCCCCTGTATATAAAACATCTCAGTGCCTATACTTTGTATAACTGCTACACCATGCAGGCTTTATTTCAGAGAGACCAGCATAGTGTAGTATAGACCAGCATTATACCAGATGTAAATGTACTTGCAATAGTGATTTGAGCAATGGAGTAGGACACTGGGAGACCAGAATTCAAATAACTGCTAAGCCATGGAAACCTATTGTGTGACCTTGGGGAAGTCATACTCTCTCAGCCTCTGAGAAAGGCAATGGCAAACTCCCTTTGGGCAAATTCTGCCAGGAAAACCCAATGGCCTTAGGGCCAACATGTCAAAAATGACTTGAACTCAAACAACAACAACAACAACAACAACAACAACAAACAGGGCCTAAATACCTTAAAAGGACCAGATCCCATTTGATCTTGGAAACAAAACAGAGTCAGCCCTGGTTAGTACCTGAATGGAAGACCACCGATAAATACCAGATGCTGTTGGCTATATTTCAGAAGGAAGAACTGGAAAAATCACCTCTGAGTATTCCTTGTCTAACAACAAACCTATGAAATTCATAGGGTTGCCATAAGTTGACAGGCAATTTGAAGGCACATAGACACATTCATAAACTCTCTCTCTCTCTCTGTCTTACATGTGCATACGTATATATCCAAGAAATATAAGTTTTGTACATCAGTGAATTAATATTTTGTTGACTAGCCACAAGTTTTCCTGCAGTTTCAGTCTAAAGAAGCAGCATGCAGAAGAATCTTAGATTATGTTATTCATATCTCAGAATGCTAGGGCTAAATTTAGCTGGCTGGTCCAGCAGTTCCAGTGTATCCTGGTCAGAGGTAACCTGGTTGCATTAATTCATATATTGGTAACTTTTCATTTAAATTGTTGCAATCTGCTGTACATGAAACAGGACTTAAAGGCAACTGAGAGAGTTCATCTAATGTAACATGTAACCTAAACCACTGACAGGAATGCCATATGTTAGTTCTAAAAGAACTGCAGTCAATGTCAATATGCTTTTGTTCTGATATCAAATAATGCCTCCTATATTGGCATCTATATATAGACATGAGCAAGCTTTGAGATTTTCCAGGACTTTCTCTGTTTCCCACCAGTGCAGCTGAGGAGGGCAGGGAGCAATGGTGGCAAAACTGAATTTTTTAAAAAATGGGATGTCTGGAATCTATGAGAGGCTCCGGGGGGACAAACTGCAACCCAGAAGGCTGCTTGACACTATGGATCACAGTTTGCCCACTCCTGAATGTAACAAACAAACAAATCAGTGGAGGTTTCTTTGTAAACTGTTCACTCACCAGATTTGGTCCTCATATTCAATCAAATTTGGAAGCATGAGTTGTAAGTGCCCAGCAATTTCTCCTGCTTGCTCTTGTGGGGTGAGGGAAGAAGGACCGAAAACAAGAGTATCTCAAGTGGCATTTGTAGACTCTGGCAAAGCCCTGATCTAAGGATTTAGACATCCCTTGCAAAGACAGTTTTTCCTGCATGGCAAAGGAAGGAGAAACAAAGTCTAATCCTTAGCTGATGGACCAAATGTGGGAACTCCATGGAGCTCCATGAATCAGGTCAGGAAGTTCCACCAGTCCGCTGTTGAGGAACATAATGTCATCAGGAATTGGGGAACATGCCCTTGGCATCACCCAATCTATGGGAAGGGGGAAAATCAGCCTCTTCTTTATGGTACCTCCACTTAATTGTTGTTTTAGCCTCTTTTTTAAAAAATAATGATTTCACCTTTTCTTTGTAAGCTTTCTTGAGAGCCTGTTGAAAGCTATGGAATTAAGCAAAGAAAGAAAGACAGACAGACAAAATCACAAGAAATATCTAGTGTTCCCTCATCATAAAGCTCTGCCCTGGAGAGAGGCATGGGTAACAGAGTAATATGCATAATGGGATGTTATACCATATCTGTGTAAATATAAAGAAAATGTTTTAGCAAGGATTCAATATCATCATTACAACAATTTTCAAAAGCTATTTCATAAGGACTCTAGTGTCTTGTTCATCCTACCCCATCCACTCGTTCTCCCTGAAATGAATTTCCAAAAGTTTATGGAATGTGTAGCGTAGCACTTAAGTGTTTGTTTTGTTAATTTCTTAAAAACAAATCGAGTTCACAGTAAATATAAAATGTGGGGTAGCTAAATTAGTCAAGCAGCAGGGAAGCGATTTCATAATGGTTATCATGCAAAAGAAAAAAAGAAAAGCCTCATTTGCTGAAGAATTCCCAGACAGAAAGACAAAATTCATCTAAACTGCTATTTGCTCGATTATAAAACTCCTCTAAAAATCCAATACAGAAAGGAAGTGGGGAAATTTTCTAATATCTACAGCCAGCCCTAGATAATTAAACCAAACATATGGGATGAAATGATATTGAATGACAATGGAATCTGGTTAAAGAGCCTTTCTTTCACATTTAGTTAATTTCTAGGGAATTGTATATGAGCTGTGATGGCTAGTATTGTGAAATTGTGGTCTATAAACACCAGTCACAACAGGAAGGCAACAGAACTCAGCAGTTGAGATACAGATCAGAGGAACTGCTGCTTTCTTTTATTCCAAGTAAATGCCAATGGTATTCTTTTTTCATGCCAGCAGCAGGTAGCAAATACTGGTCTTTTTCAAGATGGCTAAAAACAACCTCTGCAATTTGAAACTTACAAAAAACAAAAAACAAAATAAAACCATTAATAATAATAATAATAATAATAATAATAATAATAATAATAATAATAAAATGTATTTATATCACACCCCTTAGAGATCAATCAGGGTGGCTAACAACAATAAAATATTACATAATACAAAACAAATCAGATTCCCTCCCCCCCCTTAAAACATTATTAAATCAACCCAAGTTAAAACTACAACATACAACACAACAATAATTTAAAAACCATACATAGATGTCCTCACTAATTGTAACATCACAGCCATTCCCAATTTGCTCACATCTCACACTACATTCTGTTTCATGCATTTATCTATCTATCTATCATATTTTTTTGGGGGGAACCTTCCAAAGGTATCATATGACCAAAGTTTAGACAATGGAATCCAACAACACAGCAAAAAACCCACCAAAAAATAATGCTAACAATAATGAACCCAAAATAATAATCAAGACAATCCATATGCAACAGCAGCCAATATGGTTGAAATTCAGTTACAGGCCAAAGTTTACAGGTAAATCTTTAAAACCCATTTGAAGACAACTCATGATAGGCCCTAGGAACCATTAGTTGGAACAGAGTTACAACAGCAAGAGAGCCGCTTCCATGAAGACACTATATACACATCCTTCTTCCATTCACATAATGTTGACTACCGTCCTATACTATATACCCATTCTCATACACTACATTGATTCAAGCATATCTATCACACACACTAGGGATAGGAAAATTTCCAGATATCCAGAACCCATTGGCATTTTATTGTTCTTTTTGTTTCATATGGGATTGGGAGATGCTTGGATTTGTGGGGATCAATTCACACAGAAATTCTCACATATCTTCTACACACTTCTTAAGACATGTTTCTTAATGTATTGCATTATTGTGTGCATTTTTTTCCACTGCAGACTATTTCTGCACATTTATTTGCATATAATTTGGAAAGGAATTTTCCCTTTCTCCCCAGTGTCATGAAACTAAATGGTATGTGCACACTTTCATTAATAGTCATATTCTAAGAGTCATCTTCATTTTGGGAGATAATCCAATAAGTAATTAAATAAATAAATAATATACAGATCATGCATGGAAGAAAATGTAAAATATTTTGGTTAATTCAAATTTATTTTCCATTCCTAAAATGATCCCTCCTCCATTCATAAGTTGTTGCTGCTGCTGCTGCTGCTGCATGTCTAAAAGTTATTTCTGACTTATGGCAAACCTAAGGCAACCCTATCTCTGGGTTTTCTCATTCAGATTTGTTCAGAAGGGGAGAGCCACTACCTTTGTCTGAGCTGAGAGACTGTGACTTTCTTGGGAATTCAAGTTTCCTAATGCTTCAATCTTTGTTAAGGAAACAAAAATGTGAAAATATCAAAAATATCAAAGCTAAACCTGTTAGGTTCTAGCTTTAAATCAGCAGAGTAGAAGAAATGCTTCTAACAATGCTTCTCTAAGAACCAAGGCTGACTCAAAGACAACACAAATAGCTTGTAGTTTAAAAGCAAAACTTTACTAATGACTTGAATCTACATATGCATAGAGACTACATCCTAACCTAACTAATGAATAGTTAAGGTAAAAGAAGGAATCTTTAACTCACCATCTTTCTGAAGAAAGTTGAGAGAGTAGGGAGATGGTAGAATAGGAGAGAAGCAGGATAATCTCTTTGTGTTGCAAAAGTTCTTAAAAGCAGTAAGCTGAATCACATGATTTGTTTACCAATTCAAAAAGGTATTTATTGCCCCTGTGATTCTGCAGGACCAAATGGGATGTTTTTACAGAAGATAGACAGAGGAGTTTGCATACAGGAAAATCCTATCTATTTGGAAGAGCAAATGCAAAGCTGGGTTATTAGTTGACCAGCCTGCGTCAAGTCTAACCAGAAAGTCCCTTTTCCAGTCTGTGAAGATTAAAGAAGGGGTTTATCTTCCAAACCAGACCTAAGAGAAATTTCTTTCTGCTACCCCCCACCCACCCCAGGTTGCAAGGCTTAAAGAGGTGATTTCAGAAACATCCCTTCCACCCAAACAGTGCTCGCCAAAATATAATTAAATTATTTAGACCAGGTTCAATTATTTGTGCATGCCAAATTATAATTCAATCAATTATGCCAAATTGGCTCCTATTTAGACTCTGCCCAAGTCAGTTTCCCATATGCCAACTAGACACAGTATGGGGTAGGCAATAAACCATAGAAAAGGGAAGAAATTCCTATCTGGCCCCTAGACAATCAAGAAAACCCACCCAGTGGTGGGTGAGCAGGTCAATTTCGCAAACACACTGAAGCTTTGGGGGTGGCTGGCAACACAATGAGTCAGGCTCCCCCCCCCCCAAAAAAAGCTGAATGCTTCAAAGGCTGCATATGAAACCAAACAACCCATGGGGAGAGCCCAGTCCATGAAAAACTGGCCCTGAAACCTAAAACCTAACAATTCACAGTCCAAAGGATGAACAGGTAACAGATGAAATGCAGACTTAATGACACATTTAGCCAAATGTACACAAGTCATGGGGAATGGCTTCATTAATTGACTGATCGTGGGGATAAAACAAATGGTAGCTAATATGGAACTCGCCTACCACTTCTTTTGAAACAAAACCTAATGGGGAAAACATTAGAGCTGGGAGGTGATGAAAAGGGGCCCAGAACATGACCTTCAGCCACCTCGGGAGAGGCAGATGGGTGGTTGTGGGCCGCCCCGATAAGCGGAGTATTGGGGCCACTGCTAACAGATTCACCAGCCCCAATACACCCTTCTGCCGGCCCTAGAAGGAGTGCTAAAATGCCATTCCAGAGCGGGCAGAAGGGGTACCAGAAGAGGTGCCTCGCACCTCTTCTGTGCTCCTTCTGGCTCAGCCTGTGTGGAGGCTGCACTAGAAAGACTTCATTGGAGTGCTCGCCGGCTGCCCCTCCCCTTCCCTGGCTCCAAGATGGCACTTTGCGCCATCTGCAGAGCCCGTTTATTATCAATCTTTTGTCTAATGATATGCTCCATCCCCCTAATGGACTTTAAATTATTAGCTAAAAATGGATGTCGGGTATCCTGAAAAAAGAATATGAATATCATGGAAACTACTAAGCAAATAACATGCCATCCCAGAATCTTTATAAGATGACAGCAGCTGCTGAACTCTAACCCTAACCCTAACCTGAAGCCTGATTGGGCTGGGGCCTTTTTGAAGAAGGGGGAGCTCCACCTAATATTCTACCAACCTGTCCTTCTTTGTTGGAACCTGACTGAGCTTGGCCCTTGGTGCAATTCTGAAAGGAATGAGGGCCTTTGCATACGAAGCACTTGTGACTGTATTTGCAAGCCTAATCGTTGCAAACACCCTGAAAACTAAACTCTCAACATATGAGCTTCTGAGACTGGCCAGACAAAAAAGACCTAACAAGTAGAGGGGCCACCCAATTTCTGTACAAGTTTACCACTGTGAGTGCGTTTCCCTTGGATCGGGTGAGCCAGTGTCATATGTTGCATCCACAACTGAGAATGCAACATATCACAGTGCATAGTGGGATATAAGGCCACCCGCATGTGAAAAGCCTTGTCATAAAGCAGCCAGGCAGGGCCAGCATAATCAACATAAGCCCCGTGAGTAATACCCATATACTGAATCAGTGCAGCTGCATGAACAGGCTGGGCTTTAGTGATAACCCCCACATAAATGTGGGAACCATTAAGCCAATTCAAAAAAATTACACTCCACCTTCCTGCAATGCAAATTTTCTTTCTTTTTGTCATCCAGTTGCTCTTTTTCCTTTTTTCCAGTTCATGATATAGCTCAATAAAGTGAAGACATCTACATAGTCTTCCCTCAGTATCAATACCACTCAATAAGGAATGGCAGAAGGGGACATACCAGGGTAACCAGATTGACACGGAGGCCCATCCCAGCATGGATCAAAAGTTGGCCAGGGAGGCGGAGCAGATGCAAATGGAGATCTAGACCACTATCCACAAATGGGCTGGACACAGGCCAACTGAATTGCATCATAGGCCCTGTTGCTCCTGGTCCTCCCTTATCACTGCCCTTATCACCACCCATTAGAGCAGCATATGGCTGAGGATGGCCTGGAATCCCCCAAGGCCAAGAATAACCTGGCAGAGGGTCACTATACTGGGGCATTGACTCACCTGGAGGTGATGATGCTAACATTGGTTAGAAAGCCTCCTTCATATCAGCGCCTGCCAGTACTGCAGCCATTCACAGCCACAATGTTGTGAGTTCGAAGCCAGACACTGCAAGGTCCACTCAGCCTTGCATCTTTCTGTAGTCACTAAAATGAGTACCTAGCTTGTTGGAGGCAATTGGTTTATGCATTGTAAACTTCTTCTATAAGTGGTATAGAAATGTACTTGCTATTTCTATTGCTATAGTGTTCTCTTAGAAAGATTTCTTCAGGGAAATTTTGCCATTGCCTTCCTCTAAGGCTACAGTGTGACTTGCCCAGGCCACCCAATGGGACTTCTGTGGCTGAGCAAGGATTCAGACCTTGGTCTCTGAGTCTTAGGGCCTCGGCAGATGGCTAATAGAGCCGTCCTCGAGGCAAGGAAGGGGAGGGGCAGCCGCACACTCGGCACCCCTTCCTCCTCCCGAGGTTGCCCTCGGAACCGCCGGCCCTCCACACAGCCGGCTCTCCAAGGGCAACCTCCTGCTGCAGCGTCCGGACACGCTGCAGCGGAAAAGTCAGTGAAAGTGCGCCACAAGCTTTTGCGGTGCACTTTTGCTGACTTGTGAAAGGAGTGCTCTTTTGGCACTCCTTTCAGGGGCAGTGAATGTGTGCCGCAGGATCGAGGCATGGGGATGCCTCGGTCCCACAGCGCACCTTCCCAGGGCAGCCCCATGCCGCCAGTCTGCTTAGGGCCTCAGTGCAACACTCAAAATACTATACAGGTTGAAATACTTATCTGGCACTCTGGCACTCTGAAATACTCCAAAATCCAGAAATGTTCACATGGTTGGCTAAGATAGTGACACTTTCCTTTCTTATGGTTCAATGTACTCAAACTGTGTTTCATGCACAAAACTGTTTTAAAATATTGTGTATAATATTAACTTCAGGCTATGTATATAAGTTATTCGCATAAGTGCTGGAGAAGAATACTGAGGATATCATGGACAGCCAAGAAGACAAACAAACAGGTTCTAGAACAGATCAAGCCTAAACTATCTCTGGAAGCCAAGATTATTAAATTGAGACTTGTATTTTGGTCACATGATGAGGAATAATGAATAATTAGAAAAGATAATGATTCTAGGAAAAGTGAAAGACAGTAGAAACAGATTGCACGTCAGATGGTCAGATTAGGGGCTATGCAGATGGGCAAAAAGGGGTGCTTTGAGGGTGACTTGTAGGTGTGGCCTTTAGATGACATACACCTAAAAGTCTCCAGGAAAGCGCAGTCTAGCTGTCATATGCCGATAAAAGCTGCTCCAAAAAGGAACCATTTTTTTCCACTTCTTTGGTGAAGATGCACACCTTTGCATGTGTGTATGCATGCAGCAACACTGATACACCAGAAAACAGCTGTATAAATGCACTGTCACACAGGTGGTGAAAATTGACTTGGCGATCCAGAGCATGCGCCCTACACTGCAAGCTTTAATTTAAAGGACCCTATGCTTCCAGGTGTGGATGCACTGGTGAAGGTGAACTTGAATATTAGAACCCTAATCCAAACCCTAATTGTAACCCTAAGTATACGCCCTTGCAAATGTCCTCTGTTATGTCAATAAACACATTCTGTTGCATGTATGCTTGCTGTCAGCATGCACAGCAATTTGCATGAAAGAGGTTTTTGTGACCTCTTTTGCACAGGTGTGCAGGTGTGCATAAGACCTGCACACTACTTCCTAGCATGATTGGGGGGGGCTCCTAGAATAATGTTTGTGTGTGTGTCCTGTTGACTATGTCCCTTGCATGACCACCAGTTGCATGTATCAAGTCTGTCCACACAAACCTCCCTTGCATGTACCTCTCCCCTCCCCCCCTGATTTGTGTGGGACATGTCTTGTGGAGGATCATGGAGTGTCTTTTCAGTTGGCAAGCCCATTCTTTCACCCCAAGGGTGGCACACTCAGACAGTGGCACCTGTCTAATGCACCCACTCCTTGGAGGAAAGTGAAGGTCAGCAAATCCATGCATGATATGTGTGTGTGTTACAGAACCTGTGCAGGTGCACAGGGATACTGAACTTCAGTCACCTTTGTATCAGAGAGTGACAGACTGTATACTAGCTTATGACACATCTTGTGCAGGTGTGCAGGGATGTTTTTCTGCACAGATGCACAGGTGTGGAGAGATAGTCCTGTGCATGTGCGCATGCATTCGAGAACAACAACAACAACAACAACAAAATTACAGCAGCTGCTGCCAGGCCATGTGATTGCTCTGTTTCCCTTTGCAGCATCCTTGGGGCTGGCGGTATGGTTGCTGGAGCTTCAATACAGCCTCGGAAAAGCTGCATTGACTCCCCCCAGTGCAGTTACTCTGTCCCCATTTAGGGTAACCTCAGGGCAGCCAGTGCTGTTGCTGCAGCTTATGGAAAAGGCAACTTCAGTTCACCTTTTCCTGTCTGTCTGCATAGCCCCTTAATTACTGAAGACACAGGCCTGGGCCTACAGGACCTGAGTAGAGATGCTGGGGACAAGAGGTGTTGGAGATGTCTCTGTCCTCAACTACAGCCAGCCTTAGTTCCCACAGCTGGAGGAGACCCATCCTCCTCCTCGTCCTCCGAGTCCTCCTCAGGGCTGGCCATGACATCATTCCCCCCCTCATAATGGTCCCCCTCCGGCGGCGGGGAACATGGCCTGTCTGGACATCGGCGGTGGAAAGCCTGAACCAAACGTGGAGCATGGACATCCACAGCGTCCACCCAGGAGCGCTCCTCTGGCCCATAGCCAACCCAGTCCACCAGGTAATGGAGGCGCCCCCGACAGCGACGAGAGTCCAAGATCTGGGCCACCTCGAACTCCTGCTCCCCATCTACCAAAACTGGCTCTGGTGGACGTGTCAGGCCAGCATCTTGTCTTGCATAGTCTTGCATAGCATCAGGCCGAACCTCTGAAGCCGGAATTAACAGGGAGCGGTGGAA
>CM034704.1:15499421-15514327 GCA_020142125.1 Phrynosoma platyrhinos
ATCCTCCTCCTCATCCTCCAAGTCCTCCTCAGGGCTGGCCATGACATCCTCATCCACAGAGTTGCCATTAGTAAAAGTTCACTTGAGGTCAATTAACAACAACAATAATAAAATCAGAAAGAACAGGAACAATATCTTGGACTTTTCAATTAGTCTGGATGTGTCCATGTAGAACTAAATTCAGCAGCAGAGTGCAAATACACAGAAAGGAGGCCAGGGACAGGGGATGGAAGTGCTTCCTTGGAACCTTGGTGGGCTACACACTTTCACTACCATTGTTTTTGTAAGCAAAGATGGCCCCCAAAAACCCTACATAGGGTTTTGTAGATCAATTTCACCATGGTTTTGTTCCCCCTCCCCAATCCATGTAGACACAGGAAAGTCTATCTCTCTCCCCCTCCCTCCCTCCCTCCCTCCCTCCCTCCCTCCCTCCCTCCCTCCCTCCCTCTCTCTCTCTCTCTCTCTTTTTTTTTTTTTTTTTACATAAGCTGGGTACACTGAATATGTAGCCAAATTCTCCCCGTGCCTACTAGGACATATTTTTGGGAGGTGCTGGAGAGCCTGGGAGGGTCAAAAATAGGATGGGGGCCACATTTTGTGTGGAAGCACAAAAGACATTTTTAAAAGGTCTTGGAGATCTGAAGCACCAAATGAGCATGGCAATGTCAGATCAGCATTTTAAAGGCCCTCACCCCTTCAGACATCTCTCTGTTCCACCTTTTGTGGAATATCATAGGAAACTGCCTTACACCAGGTCAGGCTATTTGTCTTTAAAGATCAGTTTTGTGTATCTAAGGGGGGATGCAGACAGGTGGCCCTAGGCTACCCTGGGAAGTGGAGGATTGGGGCCGAAGCTGCCCCATGCCTCAGCCCCAATCCACCCTTTTGCTGGCCCTGAAAGGAGCAGTAAAATGCCGGTCCTTCCAGAACCAGCAAATAGGGCACTCAAAGAGCCACCATGCAGCTCTTCTGCATCCCTTCCAGCGCAGCGCGTTAAGAATCTGCGCCGGGAGGATGTCTTGATGGTGTGCACTGTGCATAATGGTGTGCACCATGATGACGTTCTTGGGAAGAGGTTGGGGCACCAGACGTGTGGCTGCCCCTCCCTTTCCCTGCCTCCAAGATGGCACAAAGCACCATCTGTAGAAGCCCTAAGATCACTTGTCATCTCATCATTTACAATACTTGCAAATTTCCTGGTCTTTGATGAGAAACTCATGCCAACATTCTAAAGCACTCCACGGAAAAATAGGTGTGTTGTTTTTGTTATAATGATTTGTTTTTAAAACAAAACAAACAAAAGTCCCAAATTGTGAAAAAGCATACTCTCATAACATTGTGCAGCAGGGACAAACCTTTGTTCAGTTCTCCACTCTTTGATGCAAATGTAAAGAAAGCAAATATTTCCATTCCTATGTGGGACCAACCACCATGTGCTCACTTCTTACATCAGCTTTGATACAGTGAATGCTGCTGGAAGTTCTGGTTCAAACCTCTGTCATGACCCTGTTTCCCACAACACTATCTCCCAACCAATCGTCTGAAATATAGGAATAATCATACTTGTGAAGTCGTAGGCTTTCATGGCCGGCATCCATAGGTTTTTTGTGGGTTTTTTCAGGCTGTGTGGCCATGTTCTGGAAGAGTTTCTTTCTGACGTTTTTCCAGCATCTGTGGCTAGCATCTTCAGAGAAAACTTATTTAATCATACTTATTTACCTTACATAATATACACAACTGAACATGGATCCTAAAGTGATAACAGTGCTCTCGCATTTATTTTGCCTTATTTATTATCTGCACATATAGCACTTGATGGTTGGACTATGACTCTGAAGACCAGGGTTCAAATCCCCACTCTAGATCATAGATAGTATCTAGATCAAGGGAAGTAATAGTGCCACTGTATTCTGCGTTGGTCAGGCCCCGCCTAGATTACTGTATCCAGTTCTGGGTGCCACAATTCAAAAAGGATGTTCAAAAACTGGAGCGTGCCCAGAGGAAGGTGACTAAAATGGTGAAGGGTCTGGAAACCATGCCCTATGAGGAACAACTTAGGGAACTGGTATGTTTAGCCTGGAGAAGAGATGGGTAAGAGGTGATATGATAGCCCTGTTTAAATATTTGAAGAGATGTCATATTGAGGCAGGAGCAAGCTTGTTTTCTGTTGTTCCAGAAAATAGGACCCGGAACAATGGATACAAGCTACAGGAAAAGAGATTCCATCTCAACATTAGGAGGAACTTCCTAACAGTGATAGCTGTTAGACGGTGGAATGCTGTCTCTTGAAAAGTGGTGGAGTCTCCTTCTTTGGAGGTCTTTAAACAGAGGCTGGATGGCCATCAGTCGGGATGCTTTGATTTTGAGTTCTTGCAAAGCAGTGGCTTGGACTAGATGGCCCCTGTGGTCTCTTCCAACTCTATGATTCTATGATTCTGCCATGGAAACCCATTGGGTGATCTTAGACAAAGTCTTTCTTAGCCTCAGAATACAGGAGAAGAAAACTTCCTCTGAACAAATCTTGCAAGAAAACCCCATTATAAGTTCTTGAAGGCACCCAGCAACAATTATTTGCATACTTTCTATGGGCCTGAGCAGACGGCACAAAGCAACGTTTTCAAGGCCAGGAAGGGGAGGGGCAGCCTCATGCTGACCACCCCAATCCCTTCCCGAAAACGTTGTCGGAGCAGCCAGCCCTCCGCATGGCCTGCGCTCCGACGACACACTTCCACTGCAGTGTCCGCACATGCTGCAGCAGAAGAGGCACCAAAGGTGCACTGGAGGACTTTTGCGGTGCACCTTCAGCGTCTTCAGCTCTTTCCTGGGCCTGGGATGCTGCACCATGGGGCCAAGGAGTGCGGATACTTCAGCCCCAATCCACAGCTTCCCGGGGCAGCCCTGTGCCACCCATCTGCTTCCCCTCTATGAGACTTCAGTTCTATCCTCTAACCCAGGGGTAGGCATCCTTTCCTCTTTAAGGGCCGAGGGACTTCAGCTCCCAGAATCCCAGGAGCTATTGGCCAACATGGGTCTATTGGCCAACATGGCTGAGGCTTCTGGGAGCTGAAGTCCCTCGGCCCTTAAAGGGGAAAGGTTGCCTACTTATTATACTCTAACCTCTTGGCACTTCCAGGACAGATTCTAAATTAGTATAATGTACTTAACATGGGGCTATCCTTAAAGACAATCCAGACACATCCACTGCTCTAGAACATACTACAGTAGTTGTAAAAAACAGGAGCAACCTATTTGGAGCTTATTACATCCATCCTCTATCACATGCATTGCTCATACATGTTCCAGGGCTTTTTTAGGGTTATGTGCTTTGACGTTTATATATGCAAATAACCTGAGACTAAAATATGTCATGAACCTCATTTCCCACCATTATCATCATATGAGCCTACTTTTCAGATATAAAAAGGGGCCTGTTGAAGAGAGCCTTCCTATTTATGGTGCCCAGGATTTAGAACAATCTCCTGAGATAGATATGCCTGGTGTCTGCTTTTAGGGTATTGTGGAACATATTTTGATTCAGGTGGGTTTAAGTGAGTCTTTTTAGAATCTACATCTCATGTATATTAAAAATATTGCCTTTTTATTTTAGTGCAGTTTTTATTTCAGGAGTCAGTGCAATGTAAAAGTTTAGGTGTTGGATGAGGACCATGGGTATAATTCCTGATAAGCCATAGAAATCCACTGCATGTTCTTGTGCAAGCCACACTCTCTCAACTCAGAGGCAGGGAATGGCAAATCTCCTCTGAACAAATATTGCCAAGGAAACCCAGTCAGAAACAGTTTCAAGGCACATAACAAGAAGCCATTTAATATAAAAATAAGCATTTGGGTGTTATTTTACATTGCTTTTCTCCTAAGCAAAAGCTGTGTACTTGTGTACTTTGGTCAAAACAATGGAGCATGTGTATAAGTATAAATAAATAAAAATGTAAGTGCTATCACAGCAAAATAATAATTTTCATATCTTCCCTTGACAATGCCTGTGGATGTCTCATCATCACTTAATGTGAGTTATTCTAGGTAAGAGTTTGCACAGGGCAGCAATATGAATATTAAAATGTCTCATAACATACCAACAAAGACAGTGACAGTCCCTTTTATTCCTCTGTCAGCCCACTTTTCATCTGCTTTTAAAATGTCCCAATTGTCTCTCCTCCTTCAACTCTTCCTCTTTGTCCTCAGCTTACTTTATGAAGAATGAGTCCCAAATGCAAAGATAGGTTGCACTCAGCTCAGTTAGGGTGAGGAGGAAGACAGAATCTGATCCTTTCCAGTAGGCTCTGGCAAAAGCAAACTGCTGCAACTACTCCTAGCTTGTGTGTTCTTCCTCATCTATAATTTTTGTCATCTTGACCACACTTTGATGTTGCTTAGCCACACATGTCCCAGATTTCATCTGTGAAACAATGGAGCAATGTTGAGAAGATGAGCTCTTAAGAGATGTGCTGGATGAGACCAAGTGCATTTTATTCTCATAGTAGCACACCAGATGATGATGGGAAATCCACAAGAAGGACTTTATGCAAGAATGTTCTTCTTCTCCCTTTACACCACTCCAAGCTTCCACCCCATGCCTAATGTTATCCTTTAGCTTAAATTTCTCTCACATTGGTGGTCAGAATAAAGTAAGGAAATGCAACATGAGTCTGTATTTGTTTTACAGTGGAAATTTTCCACCCCAAACATCAAGCTTGCTGCTTGTCAGATTTAGGTTTCCTTGGTTCTATATTAGAAGTTTCCATGCATAAAGAATATATAAAAGGCCTTTGGTATAATGCAAGCCTAGCTGTATGCCATACACCACTTCCTTTTGAATGCATTTCCAGGAGTCAGTGCCACTGAGTAGTTTAAATTCCTTGCACTACATCAGGGTTATGGTACTATGTTACAAAGTTATTCAGAAACCTGATTGGCCATGTTCCTGCAATACATTTTTCTAACCCTGAGATAAAGATCCATGCATCTCTTTACCCTTTAAACAAAAAAGCTATTGTAATAGCATGTAGTGTGACGCATGGCATGAATACCAAAACATGTACATGCACTGCTAAACTGTTTAAGTATGGAAGAAGTAGTGTCTAATAGCATCAGGAAATTGAAATTTGAAAATTTTTCTCACTCACTTATTTGATGAGAACTGGGCTGCTGACAGGTGAAGCAGAAAGTCATTTTTCAAGTTAAATGCCAAGTGGTTATATTGCATAATATTCAGTCAAAATTAACCACCTCACTGCTGCATTGACATATAGCATATTTAATGGCAAGTATTTCAGAAAAGAAAACTGTAGACCTTGGGGGAGTCCTAGGGAGAGGAGGACGGGTGAGATGGAAAGAACATTTCGCTAATATTCCAGTTACTTGGCTTTAAAAAAGAAAAGGAAGAAAATCAGTAGTCTGAAAATGCTGATGGAATATTTGTAAAAGCTAAATTAAACTTGTCAAGTGAACTGTGGAATTTTCTAGAATAAATGTCTGCACAGAACTAGGCTTTGCCAATATGGTGAACAGTCAGTGGCCAAAATGATAAAAAATTCTTCCCCCAGACAAACCTGGTTCTGCAAGTCAAACTATATTCTGAAAGCTTCATACATTCAGCCAGATGGGCATACATTGACATGTTTTTGCACAATTTACTCTGAAAAATATTACTTAGAGCTCATATGTTGTTGTTTTTTTTTTTGTTTTTTTTTTGTAATCCACACAACAACCTTGCAAATCAGAGTCTGATGTTGCCAGGTCTACTTATTAATAACTTTTCCTATCTTGACCACGTTCTGATGTGGAATGGCTTAGTGTGTCCTAATTTTCATCTATGGAATATTGGCATGTAGAGGAAGACCATGTTGGTTACAATTTGAAGGCATCACCACCACATCAATGGGAAGACCCATGATTACTCATGACCATCCCAGCTGAACAATTGCAGTCTATGGACGTTTTCACATGGGGCTTTAGGAGGACGCTAGCCGGCCTCCCTCCGGCCCCACTCCGGCTCCACTGTCAAATTTTTCACACGACGTCGCAGGAAGCCCCGCCCCATCCAGCGCCATCCCTGGCGCTATCCGGCGTCCCTCCGGGGTCTTGCTGCGCGTGTTCAGATGACGTCGCAGCAAGTCCCTCCCCATCCTGCGCCATCCCTGGCACTAGCCGGCGTCCCTCCGGGGTCTTGCTGCGCATGTTCATACGACGTCGCAGCAAGCCCCGCCCCATCCAGCGCCATCCCTGCACCATCCCCGGCACTGGCTGGCTTTAGCCCTGTTTTTCTAATTCCTTTTTTTAAAAGGAATTATGGGGCTGCTGCCGGAAGCAATCAGGAGCCACTCCAGCGGCTGCTGTTTTCACCGCCGGAATGGCTCTTCTTTGCTTCCAGGCAGCTTCCAGCCAGCTTTAGAGCCGTGTGTATGAAAACGTCCTATGTGTTTTTTTACTCCGCAGGGAGAAGCAGAGAGGGGGAGTCTTGCCCTTTCCAGTAGGCTCAGGCAGAAACAAACTGCTGCAGCATTTTCTAGCTTGTATGTTCACCCTCATTAATAACTTTTGCTGTCTTGAACACACTCTGATATTGCTTGGCCGTATTTGTCAAAATTTTCACCCATGACATGTTGGTAGATATGGACTTCTAGATTGGTGACCCGGGCTTCTCAGTCAGCAGATTTGGATTGTCAGAAAATCACAGTAGTTTAAGTTAATTTTTATTTTATTTATTCTATCAGGATCAGGGAGAGATGGTGCTTGTAGGATTTTCTGCTTCACATGCCAGAATAACTTGGCTGGGTTTGGGTAGCGTACATGTTAACATGGGTGAGTATGCTCCATTTTCTGCTCCACCTCAGGCAACAAAATGTCTTGAGTTGGCCCCAATCTGTAATCAATATTGTTCAAAGAAAGAAATGGACAGAGAACATCACTTCTCCATAATCAATGGTATGCAGTCACATACACAACACACATACCGCTTTATGTTCCTTACCCTTAATGGCCAAAATGTCTTCCAAACTGATTCCCTGAAAAAGGGATGATTAATTGGGAAGGAACACTCTATAAACACTATTCCATTTTATGTGTAGTATAATACTATGGGTTGTTTTTTTTCCTGAATAATAATTCAATCATTTGTAATACAGGATGGTTTTTTACATGTGACAAAGTGATGCTTGGGTACAACAACAGATCCTTGGATGAGATTTGTAAAACCCACCTGTGATATTGTGCTAATCTTGTCAAAATGTTTCTGCTCTGAACACCTGATAAATTAATGTCAGCAATAGTTTCTTAGTATAGTTTACAGCTTAGATATCATGAAGCGTTTCAAGATATCATCTGGGGGAAAACACAAGCACACTTTTTATCCATTGATAGGAAAAGTTACAAATTACATTCTACATTTGTATATCAGCATGTTAACATTCCAGATTTTCAAGTAGAAATGCTGTTGGAAGAGGTGCAAACACCTGGATTCTAGTAATAATGTCTCATTTTGCTGTTATATTGTGCATTTTAATTTGCTTCCCCCCCTTGACAAAGATATGAACAGGTATGGGGAATTGCCAAAAAAAAAAAATCACCTTTAGGAAAAGGTCCCAAAGACAGGAACTCTCCCACCTTCTAAACAAACAAACCCAATGGAGACTAAAATCCTAAAATCCATGAAATGTTGACTGCCTGGAAGGGGGAATAAGGAGAAGCAAGAGCAGATAATTTCCATTGGTCCACTTTTACAAGTAAACAGAATCAAATTAGATTATTACATTTTAGATTATTTTTTTTCCCACAGTAGAGCTCCTTCAAGTGGCAAGTTGCTATAGCTGGCATGCTGTTAGGGATACACTTGTTGTTTCTGACTTATGGCTACTGTAAGGTGAACCTATCATGGATTTTTCTTGACAAAATTTGTTTGGGGGGTTACCTTTACCTTTCTCTAAGATTGAGAGAATGTGACTTGCCCAAGGTCACTCAGTGGGTTTCCATGGCCAAACGTAGATACAAATCCTGGTTTTCAGAGTTGCAGTCCAATGCTCAAACCACTACATCATCCTGTTTTTCATACACATGCATATATTTCCAAAACATGTATGCTGCAACATTTAGAATTGCCAAAGTTCCACTGCTTCACAAAATGTCTGATCAGCCTGATGGGAGCTGAATTTAAGGAGCTTATGATCTGGGCTGTTGATGATAAGGTGACTTGGAGGTTGTCATAAATGGAAGTTGATTTGACAACAAATCACCAAATACTATACCAAGAGAACTAGCAGTTGTAGTGGTTTTAGCATTAGACTGCAACTCTGGAGACCAGGGTTCAAATCCCTGCTCAGCCAAGGAAACCTAGTAGGTGACTTTGAGCAAGCCACACATTCTCAGTCTCATAGGAGGGCAAAGGCAAAAAAATATATAGCCAAGAAAACCTTATGATAACTTCACCTTATGGTTGCTATATGTCAGAAATACAATAATAAAGTTATACCAGTTTGCTCTTTACTAAATGCCATTGAAGTTAGTGGGATTTACCTCTGAGTAGACTTGAATAGGATTTTTACTGAATTTTGTCAGCACTGTGTCCCACAACATTTATCCATAGCTGAACACAACAGTGTTGTTGCAGGAAAGGACTGCTAAAGTTATGGCACCAAAGAAGAAGAAAAAAGAAAAACAACCACTGAGACTAACATGAACAAAAGCAGAACTAAGGAAATCATGGGTTTGACCCTAAGGAATAGCCCACCACTGCAACCAAAGCAGAAATATTCTTAAGGCCAAAGCTATAGCTGTCTCTTCCCATCAGTAAAGTCAGGCTTCAAAAATGAGCTCCTTGTGAAGGGAGATTATCACAGAGGAAAAGCAGAGATGACTTTTTGTATTTTTCAGATTTCTTCCTTTCTGTCTTGACAGGATCGAGAGAAGAATTCCTGAGAAAGTCACAGACCTATTCAACAGGTGGACAGCTGCCAAGACGATTTCAAAACTCCAGATCACGGTCCATCTTGTAGCTCATGTTAGCTCAGTAAAGATTATTCTCTTGAGATGTCTTATGGGGAGAAACAGATGCCAGGAGAAAACCCAGAATATTTCTGGCCCTTCATTGTGGTGAGTGTACAAGAAGTTAAGATATATCTTCATGTTTTCACAGTTTATGAGAGCACAAGGTTCCTGGGGAAAATGACCTCTGATTGTCCCACTGCCAAATAGGTGGAAGCAAACAATACCCTGAGCAGTCCTGGATAGTTGGGATCTAGATGCGATTTTGATATATTTTGATATATTTCTGATAATTCCTTAGATCTGTAGCAGATTTAGAGGCAAATTTCCTGCTCCCAAAACCTTCCATGGGCAACATGGACTGCAAAAATAGAAAAACAGAGGTGTTCAGAAGTTCAATTGTGGTTTTGAAAAACTAGCATTGTTTGAGGTTAAAAACTACTGGGTATCTCTGCAACCTATTTAAAAGGTGCATTGTCACACTTGTCTCTTTCATGCTATATATTTGAAGCAGTTTGATACCATTTTAATTGCCATGGTTGCAAGCCTACAGAATCCTGAGATTGGTGAGTTAGCTGATATTATTCTGAGTCCATGTGATTAGGTTGTTAATATTTACATCTATAAGGGATTTCTTTTAACCAAAATTGAGACATCAGTTGAGATTATTGTTGTGTCCATTTGTGGGTATCATACTCTTAAAATCTATTCATATCTCAGATTACAGACAACTATTGAGAACGGGAATGATCCTCACTTTTAGATCAAAAAGGATCCCATCATCCATAATGAGGCTGAATCCAAAGTTATCCTCAGTTAGGAGTGTACTCAATGAACCAACTGTTGAATAGTAAATCAATACTCATGGAAATTCAATTGTTAGCCTTGGTGTGCAGTCTGATGGAATGGCTTGATTATGATGATAAGTGATCCACACACTTTTCAGGGAAGCCACTCTACACATCCAACAATCAAAGTACAATAATAAAGCACAAAATTTGCAACAACAAAAAAAAAAAAGGCTTAAATTGAGACACCTTGTATTTCCTAAAAGGTTCCAGGGAGCTAACCAAACAAATAGGAAGAGGAAAAAGTGAAAATATCGAATATAAAACTTACACATGGCATTTAAAAAACATCAAAGGAAACTCATGGAAGAGAAATAAGAAGCAGAGGACTGACAAATAACAACAGGAACAACAGTTAGAAAGAACCATGTGATTTTCAGCTAAGCCACTGAAAATCAAAGACAATCTTTTCATTGTAGCAGAAGACCATCAGACAAGAGGTGAGGCATATTTCTGGGATTTGACCAAAGCCACTGAAAAGGCTCACATTAGATGACATATATGTGAATGAGATCAATGGGTTGAGAAGAGTGAGTGACAGAGAGCTAAAGAACATGCAAAAGAAATTGTGCAGTGTTCTAATGCAAAGAGTGGGAACTGCCCAGCCTGCTATAGTAGTGATTCAGGCAAAATGTACCACAGAATCAGCCAATTCTAGATTTTCCTTATTCTGAAGGAGTAGCATTCTTGCAGTGCCTAGATTGCCTTGTCTTGAAAGAATCTAGCACTGAATCTGGCTGGGCAGACAGGATCTGCTGCAGTCAAAATTTATGGAGATATTTATGTATCTGCCTTTGGAAATATAATTGCATTACTTTTGAAAGCAATGCATGATGATAAAAGGGATGCAAATGAAAAAGAAAGGGAAAGAAGTACATTTTAGTCCATACAGATGCATATAAGTGGCTTTCTATTAGCATGCCTTATGCAAAAAATGTATATTATTTTGAGTATTATTTTCCACCCAGAATCTGCTAGCTTAAAAAAAAAAACAGAAAAAGGAATGTGCAAATGATGGAGTGGATGAAAGCATCTAACATGCTGATAGATATACAGTGCATGTGATGTTCATACATTGCTACATCATTTGTTATAGAACTGCAACTACCAACTGCAGTAGTCAGCATGGTCCAGATATTATTAGACCACAGCTGCCAGCATCCCAATGGCAAGGGATGCTGGCATCTGCAGTACAACAATATCTGGATGGTCACACAATTCTCCTGTTGCAGAAGATGGGTTCTATGGTAGATCTCATATTTTAATCTTGCAAAAACAGAAAACAATTTTCTTAGCTTTAGTTAATACTTTCTTGCTCAACACTCTAGTACAAAATGTAAGGTAATCCTTGTTATATAGCTGAATTCACTCTACACACATACAAGGGTACGTTTGAATCCAACACATTTGATTCAATAGCATCTAAATATATGAAACACTATGGGAATTAACCAGCAGAAATGACAATTAAAATAAACTCCTAAGATTCAACAGAACAAAAGTAAACTATAAGCAAGGCAAGTCCTCTTACATTTCATTAAATCTGCAGAACAAATATCGTTAGAAGCAGCAAACACAGCATGCCCATACTCACTACATGTCTCTTTTAGAAAGCAGGAAAAAAAACATCTATTCATGTTATTTCCCATTTATTGGGCTTAGCTATACACTCCTCCTGCATCAGTTTGCATTTAGTCTGAGTTTTGGCTGCATCTGCACTGCAGAAATAATCCAGGTTGACACCACTTTAACTGTCATGGCTCAATGCTAGGGAATCATGAGAATTGTTGTTTATTGTGGCACCAGAGCTCTCCAACAGAGAAAACTAAGGGCCTCGGCAGACGACTAATAGAGTCGTCTCTGAGGCAAGAAAGAGGAGGGGCAGCTGCATGATCGGCGCCCCTTCCTCCTCCAGAGGTTGCCCTCGGAGCTGCCGGCCCTCCGCATCCCGCCGCAGCGGCGGAAAAGTCAGGGAAAGTGCACCCTACGCTTTTAGGGCACACTTTCGCTGACTTCTGAAAGGAGTGCTGATTTAGCGCTCCTTTCAGAGGCACTGACGGTGCGCCTTGGTGCGGATGTCGCGGTCCCGCGGCGCACCGTCCCAGGGCGTCCCGGACGCCCTCGTCTGCTTCCCCCCAAAATGTCTCACAAACTATAGTTCCCAGAATTCCATAGCATTGAGCCATGGCTGTTAAAGTGGTGTCAACCTGGATTATTTCTGCAGTGCGGATGCAGCCTTTGTCAACCATTTTTTAGTTTACAGATCTCTTTTTCTCCTCCACCTTTGAAGAGCATATGTCCCTCAGCTTGAAATGTTATGAAACCTTTAGTATTTATAAGAAAACCTACCTAATATATTGCTACCAAGAAGACTAAACTTGTATTATTTCCCTGATAGACCTGGATGGTAGTGGCAGGTAGCACTGGTTGTTGCTCACCTTCTATTTGTGCATGCTAATTACTCTTCTCACTCATCTTGTGAGATAGACTACTATTTTTTGCACTGCAATCCAACCACTAATTCCAACTAGAGTAGAGTAAAGGAATAGTCACACTGCAGAATTAAAGGAGTTTGACACCATTTTAACTCCCATTGCTCTATCCTACTGAAAACTGGGATTTTTGGTATGGTGAAGTATTCAGTCTGTTTTGTCAGAGAGCTGTGGGGCCTCACCAAACTACAAATCCCAAGATTTTGAAGACAGAGCCAGGGCAGTTAAAATGGACTCAAACTGCTTTAATTCTGCAGTGTGGTTACTCCCTCCAATTAACCAGTTCTTAAAATGTTGATTTAACTGACTTCGGGGGGTTGCAGACTGCCAGAAATAGTGCAAATTGAGTCCACTTTTAGGGTTAGGGTTAGTGCTAGGGAATCATGGGAGTTGTTTTTTTCCCCTGAGACATTGAGCCTTCTCTGTCAGAGAGCTCTGATGCCACAATAAAATACAGTTCCCATGATTCTCTAGCACTAACCCTAACCCTAAAAGTGGACTCAATTTGCACTATTTCTGGCAGTCTGCAACCCCCCTTTATCTAGTTGGAACTAGCAACTGGATTTAGGCCATAAGATGCTTTACATAGCACCACAAACACATCATATTTGGTACCAGGCAGGCCTTTGAGCCAATAATTGTCACATTGGGTGTCCCAATTGAAAATTACTTCTCAACAGCAAATGGTAGAAAGAAGGCAGGCATTGAATTTGTATCACACTGTAGTCATAAACAGTATGGCACAAGACATTTTGTTGTATGAAGGAAAGGACAAGATGGTATCCTTCCTCATCCCACTTACAAAGGCCATCTGGATAATAACTTGGCATTGGTGATGGGGTAGTGCCCCTTGACCACATCCAAGCCAGTAAACTAGGAGACCTGGGAGAGGGATCAACATCCAACACTCTTTGGCATCACACCACACCACAGAGACAAGATGTACCAGTACTCTAAATTACATGTCCATCAGAGACAAGTGTAATAAACAGTGATTTGTGCCTATCAGAGAGGCGAATGTAAAACCACAGATATTTATAATATTGTATATAGCTTGTAGAAGCAGGAAAAACTGTAACCATCCATAAACCAACTGGAAATAAAGTGCATCTCTCTACAAATTTTTCAGCATTGTTTGGCAGTAGCTTAGTTTTGTTGCAGCTCTGTTATAATATTCAACCAAATGTGGTTTATCTTGTCAAAGGGTGTAGTAATGAAAGAATTGTGAATGTATCTTGTTTATCAGCATGTCTCTATATATTGGTTATCACCAGATGCATTTTTTTCTTGAAGGGATGCCTGGTACTTATTATGATGAAAATACAAGGGACCTAAAGCCTGCCAACACATGCACACACGCATTTTGCTAGTTGTGATATTTTTATAGTATTTTTTATACTCTGCAGTTAGGATATAGACAATGTGAAGCTAATGCTTCTGATGAAAAAGAAAGGCACTGGGAACAGATTCCATTGTTATTGATAAAAAAAACTTAAATTCTGTGTATGTCTTTTTAAGTAAATTGTCTCCCAGGAGAATGATGTGGAACCAATACTTATAAGTAAATACCATATATAAACAGAGTGTTTGGATCAAGTGCTGAGAGACAGTTGCTCATATGAAGATCACTTGGAATATATCATTTAAGAATGTCTATCTTTTAATTTAAAAAAAAAATCTACATCCCTGTGGGTACTGAAATCTGTACAGTCATGATAGTACCATTGGGACTAGAAAATGGTGACTAATCTAGAATGTCATGTACCAATTTAAGTATAAGAGTTCCCAGAGAAGTGTCAGCTAAGGAAATGATGTTTAGTTTATTAAATATTAACAATTTCACCCCAAATTCAGTATATAAGTGCATTTTTGTTATATTGAGGGACCCGAAAATAAGAAAGACCCTCTCCCGATGCATCGAGAGGGGCCTTCTGTTGTGCCAGCCATTTTTGGAGACCGATGCCGCGATTGGTTGGGAAGGCTGGGAGTCCTGCCCTCTCTTCAGCTCCCAACTAATCAAGGGAATCTCGTGAGATCCCCCAGCAGCCCACATAATCTCATGAGACTGGATAGTCTTGTGAGATTTCGGGCATGATTTGGGGGCTTATTTAATCCCCCTCTGCCACGTGGAGGCAGCCATTTTATATTCGGCAGCTGAGAGACCCAACCCACCCACCCTTGGCTATGTATGTTGTTTTTCCTACTCTCAGGCTTTGGCTGGTTGCCTTCAGGGACCAGGAAGGAATTTTCCCATAGTTATTTTAACTTGAATTTTTCACCCTCCCTGAGGATGCTGTAGTTTAGGTTTGGAATATGAGATAATTGGTATTGTCATTCATCTGTTAATAATTCAAGCATGACTGTTGTATGTTCTTTGATCACTAATTTTGTCACAACTTGGAACAGGGTCTTACAGTCAATTATTGTGCAATGACTTGTCTCGGCTTGGGCAGGGCAGGAACCCCCCCCCCAGGGGATAATTGGATATCTGAATTTACAATATTTGGTCATTTAAGAGAGATGTATGGTTTACATCATCAGCTTAAAAATCTCTTACATCATCAATCATAGA
>CM034704.1:15520026-15543844 GCA_020142125.1 Phrynosoma platyrhinos
GCTCTTTCCATAGTGCACCAAAACACATGCAATGACCTCCTCACAGTGCCTAATGGTAGGGCTGGCCCCATGTCCATTGCCATGAACATAAATGTGTGCTTGCTATCTAGAAATATTTCATTCATGGGGGGGATGTTGTGCCTAAAAGATGTGTGCACTTTGCTGGATAAGTGCATGGGCTGAAATTATGCAGACACTATAACAATTTCTTATCTGCTGCTCCCATCCTCACCTGAAATAGGCAATCAGCACACAGATTACTATCTAAACAAAAATATTATCTTTAAAATCACTAAAGGGACCTAACAAGATGGTTTCAAGCCGCCTCAGCATGTGCACACAACAAAGTCATACGTAGCCTCTCAAACCATCTCCAATATGTTACATTTGTTAGGAGTGCTGGAAAGCTGTTTGAAATTAAAGTTAATTAAATGGAGGCAACATTAACCCAATTGTTTCACTTCATGAATCTGTAAAACCCAAACTGTGCAACTGAAGTTACAGCAGAAAAGAAAATTAGCAACACATATAAATGATAGCACTTGTTTTTAAACTAAAGGAGAGGAGGAAAAAAATCACTGGATCTACAGCCTTTAACACCTGAAGTTATAGCAACTTGAAGCCTGGTAGGGAACAGTTGTAAGATATCAGTAGCACATTAGAAGTGTGACTTCACAATTGTGGATATACCACTGATTTAACTATTACTTTACATTTCAGGCAGTAGATTTCTAGTTTCCCCATTATTTTCCATATTTCCACTGTCACTAACTCTTAGCGAATTGTACACTCATTCTGAAAGATATGTGTAGCATAGCTGTGCTTTGAATAATTGTAAACGTCTCCTTCTGATGGCTCTTTTATTATCGGATGCCCATGATGGAAACCTATGGCTTCATTTATTCCCTCATTTTCCTCTTTCAGTAAGTAAACAGGGTTACAGTATATGCAGAAGGTCCACAGTTAAATTTTCAGCATCCAAAGTATTGTTTTAGAGAAGTAATTCTTTGTTAATTTTCTTGTTTTGCAATTTTCTCTCTCAGGACCTATTCTGCACAATACCTTATGTGACTGTTACATAGAATATGGCTGCATCTACACAGCAGAATGAATGCAGTTTGACACCACTTTAACTGTCATGGCTCATTGCTATGGAATTCTGGGATTGGTACTTTTGTAAGATTTGTAGAATGGATGTGCTTCAAGGGCATGTGGAGATGTAAACAGAAGGCCACTTCTGTCTTGCTGCCTCTCATCTTTCTTTTGTAATGTGATAAGGCCCTTAGACTGGCCTAAGATATCTTGTTGCCTGTGGCACAACAATGCAGTCAGTGGCAACTAGCAGCCTGCATGTCATTGGGATGACAGGTTTTAATATGAACTGTAAATCAGCTATCCAAGAGGCTGAAGTTAGTTTGCATGTTTTGGAAGCACCTTGAAAATTTGAATTAAAACCAAGAGCTGATTCAGGACCCCACCATCATGGAAGGCAGCAGCTACCTCTGCTCCTAATTTAAGGCATATAGTAGTGCAAAAGCTGGCCAAGAGTCAGAAAATCTCACCACTGTCTCTCCCTGGGAGGAAAAACTATATCTGAATATTGATGAAATAACAATTTACTGCTCTTTCACCCAGTTGCCCCAAGGCAATTGTTTCACTCTGCAGGATTGATTCATTGTATGGACGGTGCAGTTTGACCACATATGGACTGTCCCAGCAGGCATACTAGAAATGTACACATGCATGTGCCAAGGTGACTCTGAAAGGTGCTACACTTACATATGTTACTCCAAGGAACTGCTTATGGTAGGCTATTGGTAACGCTACACTTAAAGGTTAGCCTCTTCTCCTCAGCTCTCCAAATTTGCTT
Organism: Phrynosoma platyrhinos; assembly: GCA_020142125.1. Taxonomy (NCBI): domain Eukaryota; kingdom Metazoa; phylum Chordata; class Lepidosauria; order Squamata; family Phrynosomatidae; genus Phrynosoma; species Phrynosoma platyrhinos. Next base: position 15,521,897 of record CM034704.1, read on the forward strand.
TAAAATGCAATTTTGCCCGGCCAATGGGCTTGAATAATTCAGCATAAAATGTAATAGCTCTGTCAGGCCCCAAGTGCAGCATGCTAATTTAGGATTTTAAACAATAATCCTGGATAAATGGAAATGTCATTAAAAAAAGGAAAGCTTTATTTTAAATTAAGTGCATAAAGGGACATCTTGAATCAACACGGGCCATTACAGATACTCCTGGCATGAGCAAAGACTTACAAATGTCACCACTATGAGTGAGCAAAGAAGAACGTAATGCATGTTTTTTTAAAAATGGGGGGAAAAAACACATTCTTTGTATCACAGATGCTTATACATTTCCCATTGCAAATCCTGGTATAATCAGATATACAGTCTAATTTAGCCACAAAGCCTGAAGGACATCTAAAACATTTGGATAATCAGGAATTCAGATTTAATTTGAGGAACGGAGGGGAGAAGGACAAGAAATGCGTTCATTTGGCTGAAAACAGATCCGGATTGGCACAACATGGGATCATGTCAGCACTGATTATGTGCCACTTACAATCCCTAATCATGCAGCAAATATATTTTCTTTGATTCCCCACCTTTAAGTTGTATAACCTGCCCTATTCACAGCAGCTCAGGTTAAGAATCAACTTTAAATACTAAGTCGTTTCACAAATTATGATAAAAACCTTTAATAAAAAATAAAACTAAAGCAATCTCAATACATAAAACCTGGCAAATCTAGCTCCTTCCAGATAATAACTTTGATCATCCAAACTAATGCTTTGGACTGTCAGTTTCTGAACTGGGGCTTCAGATAACTTCAGCAGGAATTGCTGCATGTGAGAATGCGGGGCAGAAGGAGGCAGCAAGTGCAACCAAAGTCTAGACAGTTTATTTCCATATATTGCCAATCCATAGTTTTGTGCTAAATCTGAATGAGCCTGCATTGAGCAGCATCTTTAGAGTATATTCACACTGCACAATTATGATGCATTGATACCACTTTTACTGCCATATCTCTATTCTTTAGACTCCTGGGATTTGTAGTTTTGTAAGGCACTTGTAATTCTCTGCCAGAGAATGAAACTTATAACTGCAGTGTGGATCTACCTATATACTTTAGCAGCTAACCTGTGCACTACAATGAGAGTAAAAATTCATCCTATTAAAAATATCATTCTACATGCTACTTACTCTGAACCATCCAAGATAGTTTGAAATAGCTTCTTTACAAAAGAGAAAATTCCAATCTCATTTTCACAGCCAAGTCAACAGGATGGTTCTGATCTATTCAACTTTATTTTATAGAAGAGGGATGAAGACCAATTCAATTAAGTCCTATACTCTACAAAGATAAGTAAGGAGCAGGGCTGTAGAACCTTGTCCCATACCCAAATGTTGTTCCTGAAATGCAGTATTCTCCTGTGCATGCAAGCATCTTGTAGAAGGCCTGCAAATGTTCAGCTAAACATAAATCAGAAAATCAATAGAACAGGGCTGTCCCCTGTATTGAGGTTAATGCTTGTAGAGTTATATACTTGGATGTCAGAATTTGGAAAAGGTTATCTTGGAAGAGTATGCAGTGGCCCAAGAGATTAAGATGCTGACTCTGTTGAACAATAATCCTGGATAAATGGAAATGTCATTAAAAAAAGGAAAGCAGGTTGATAGTTTGAGGCACGGGTGCTGCATGATGGGGTGAGTTCCCATCGCTAGTCCCAGCTTCTGCCAACCTAGCAGTTTGAAAGCATGCAAATGCAAGTAGATAAATAAGTATCACTTCGGTGGGAAGGTAAACAGAATTCTGTGCAATCATGTTGGCCACATGGTCACAGAGTAGTCTCTGACAATGCTGGCTCTTCAGCTTAGTAATGGAGATGATCACTGCCTCCTACAGTCCGACATGAATTGACAACCTTGTCAATGGGGAATACCTTTACCTTTACCTTACTATCTTGGACTACAGCTATCAGAATCCACCATGCAACATAAACACTGAAGGATTCCAGGAGTTGTAGTGCCCAAAGGTCAGTTTTCCAGACTGCTGTAGGTTGTCCTTTTCTATTTGTACCAACATAACCACTGAAGGATTCCAGGAGTTGTAGTGCCCAAAGGTCAGTTTTCCAGACTGCTGTAGGTTGTCCTTTTCTATTTGTACCATGTGTATGAACAGTGGGAAGGCTAAGCTATGTCAGGAGTGGAATAAGATGGGGTGGGGGTGGGGGGGTGAGGGAAACACATGGACCATGGACCAAATCCTCCCTTGAGCAACTGGATTCCTGAATACTTAAATTGAGCTAACCTTCTGCTTCACACAACACATTTTAGATATTTTCAATGCATCTTTTCAAAACTAGAAGACTTCCTTCTGCTCTGTATATTCTTAATATATTCCAGAGCAATATATATTTTAAGACGTTTTGAGCTCTTCATAAGCATTACAATTACTTTTACTCGAAAACAGAGAACTAAAGAAACAACTCTCAACTGAATGAATAAATGCTTCAAGGCATCCCATCAAGCCTCATCCTAGATCAAAACACACACACACATACATATTTTAGTTTGCATTATGCATTATATTGCATTCTAAAAGTAAAATAGAAATAAGAATAAATAAGTATAAACAACTTCAAATAGAACCCCAATTTACATTACTAAAATTCCGCCAATAACCATATAAATAGAATGCACCATTCATAAGTCAAGCATTTGTTAAAAATGTCTGATCTCTTGATTAATGTAAATATTAAATTGGAACCAATTCCCATGCTGATGTTGGAGCATCTTATTATTTAATTTTACAAAATCAATTTGCTCAGCTATATTAACTGGTTTCTTGAAGGTTCAGAAGTAACGAGTAGTACAACAATTTGAGTATTTGTGATGGGAGTACAGCAAAGTTGTTTTTTTTAGGGTTAAGAGGAGATTTATTTTCAGATTATTATTTTTTTACTTCCTTCAGAAAAGCTTTTATTGACTAGAATGTATAGAGCAGTAGTTCTCAACTTTGTCCGTCAAATGTGTTGGACTTCATAGCCTAGTCAACACAGCCTTCTGACTGTACGAGAAGAATGGACTTTGTAAAATGTACAGCATTCAATATCTGTGGTATTCTTTGAAATAAGAATGTTTTAGCTAGTATTAAATTTATTGATAGTTTAATTGCATTTCTAACTTTGGAATGTGGCAAATTTTTTAGCTGTCTTTGCTCTAACTGGAGTAAGCCATCGTGAGTCTAAGGGCCTTTACAGACTGGCAGACATAATGCAGATTGAGACCACTTTAACTGTCCTGGCTCAGTGCTAAGGAATCATGGGAACTGTAGCTTATTGTGGCACCAGAGCTCTCTGACAGAGAAGGCTCAATGTCCCAGAAAAAAAAAAATACTATCCCCATGATTCCCTAGCATTGAGCCAGGACAGTTAAAGTGGCCCCAAGATGCATTATTTCTGGCAGTTTGTAAAGGCCCCTAGTTAGATAGTACAAGTACTAATAATACTAATACTAATACTAATACTAATAATACAAGGACACTGTTCCACTAGTTAATTATTGGGATTAAGTGATGGGCAGATCCCTTGTCTTCTTCTGCAATTTCAGTTTGATGCTCCTGTAGAGAGAAGGCAGATTAGGACTGAGCTGGTGACAGCCAATAGAAAGTTGGGCTCTAAGGGGGAAAATCTGTTAAGAACAGTTGGAAGTCAGATAGGGTTTGGATTCCAGACAGTGAAGGTCTGGTGGTGAAGGTTCCAGAGTGGAACAGGGTTAAGGTCTAGAAGAGAGGGGCCTAATCCCCATACTAAACTCCAAGTGAGGGAGTAAATCAGGGGTAGGCAACCTTTCCCCTTTAAGGGCCAAGAGACTTCAGCTCCCAGAATCCCAGGAGCTATTGGCCAACATGGGACTATTGGCCAACATGACTGATGCTTCTGGGAGCTGAAGTCCCTCGGCCCTTAAAGGGGAAAGGTTGCCTACCCCAGGAGTAAATAAAGAGAATATCTTGAGGGGTATTGATAGCCTTAGAGCAGGGGTAGGCAACCTTTCCCCTTTAAGGGCCGAGGGACTTCAGCTCCCAGAAGCCTCAGCCATGTTGGCCAATAGTCCCATGTTGGCCAATAGCTCCTGGGATTCTGGGAGCTGAAGTCCCTCGGCCCTTAAAGGGGAAAGGTTGCCTACCCCTGCCTTAGAGTCTGGTTAAGAAATAGTTTTAAAGGTACCCAAAGAAGGGCTAAGAGTGTCATGTGGGGGTAATTGAAAGTGTTCCAAGGAAAGGAGTATTTTAGAGTATTATTATTATTTGTAACAGTAACCAATTATAACAATGCAGCAAGACCCAGTGAAACATTGTTACTTGTGTTGTAAATAAAGTTTTGTTGTTACTTTATGAAACACTTGTCTACAGTGTGAATGAATATCCACACTACTAAACCTTATACAAGAAAGGTTATACCAAAGAGTTTTAGAAGAGAAGGTTGGTGAAGGAGTGGCTCTTTGAATAGGGTGGTGGCAGCTGTTGGATGAAAAGGGTCCATGGTGTGGCCACAAATGAAAGAAAAGAAAAACAGTGTGTTTCATAACCCCCAACCCCTGGCTTGGTCCATGAGCTGGTCCTAGGTCTGAACATGATGTCACCATGAGTTGGATCCAGTAGAAGTAATCATGTTTACTCCTTAAAATAATGAGGACATAAGTTGACATATGTAGGACACATCCAGGGTGAAATCAGTAGAACATCTTAAAGCATGACTGAATTTTGATTCAGATCCTTGATAAAAGGTGGAAATGATTCTGTAAAGGGTAACCCAAATGCTTGCCAGAGAGGTAGGATTTAGAATCTTTCTATAAAGACTCTTTAATCTATTCTGTGAAATCCCAGAAGAATGATCAGCTAATTGTCAGTGATCTCAAGCTGTTGGTTCTTTTAAGCCTAACAAAAATAATAGAAAATGGAACAAAGAGATTTTCAATTGTGTTTATCTGGATGAGAGAACCTTTTTCTTTCCTTGTTGGCCATTCCTGATCTTGTGATAAAATCAAAAATACTTGGTAAGAGAGAGGCAAGAAAATTCTTGATGAATGCTGCTGCTGAACTTGACTCTACAAGAAATAAGTACGCATGACTAGCAGGGCACTATCAGCAAGTGAAGCATTAAAAAATGTGCAGACATTTAACTAACCGCTTCTCAGATATGATATGCCTACATTCTTATTGAAATGAATTGAATAGACATCAAGGTAATAGAGAGGGTAAATGAGAACTGCCTCCTTCTCGTCTTCTTTACTCCCTCTCTCCCTTCCTTCCTTTGCAAGCCTCTAACCTAACGATTTTGAACTACCAATATTTAAGAACAGGTACACATACCAAAACAATCCAGTAACTGGGAAAGCAAAAATCTTATTTTAATTTAGAGCCAATGTGGATGTTAGTTTAAATCTGCTACCTATGATGGAAATCTCTTGTGCTTTAGAATCCATGGCTTTATAAACTGAGATGCCAGCGAATCCTAACCCAGGTGGAGCTTTGTGGTAGCTTTTTGGTTCTAGTCAGCACAATGGCACTAAATTGTGCAACATTATCATCTGGCTATTGGAAAATTTAACCTTGAGCTAGTAGTCTTCAGCCTTTTCAGAAATAAGACCCAAGTTTAGCTTGAAAATATATTATATAATGTGTTTCATTAAAAACATTAAAAATGCTACATTCCATTTGGCATAAGGGCTGCTTGTGAAACTCATGCAACAGTTACCAAGAAGCCAGTCATGGGAGCAGAACCACCAGCTGAAGTCCAAAAGCTGGCCTACAGCATCAACCAAGTTCTCTCAATCTGTTGAAGCCACATAAGTGAATCAGTAGTAAGTGCTGGAAGAAGACACCGCAATTTCTTACCAACATCTAGATAAAAGTCCAAATTTATGTCACCAAAGTCATTTCTTATTGAAATCGATATAAAAATTCAACTTTACTAAATGTTTTTTTGAAATGCCACTCTATTGCAGAACCAATGATTTCATTCCTAAATACTGTAGCATGAAAAGAGAAGACAAATTTCAGTATGATCCATGACTGGAATCTACAGAAACATTTTAGCCTACAGATGGGTAAATCTATTAAGGTTTGCATCACTAAATCTCTCTGAAGTATACAGACATCACCAAAAGTGAACACACAAAACCTACAGATATATTTTAGGGTGTTTTTCTTCTTAATAAGCAAAACATGTCAATAGATGCTGACAGGTTCTTGCTTTGTCCTCATAGACTACCTGTAATACTGCTTCGGGGACTATGGGAGTTGTAGTGCAGCACAGAAACATTTCTATGTTCTACAAGCTAGCAACCTTTTAGGTTCCCACCTGTCCAGAGGCAGTTTTTGTCAATGTGTAAGATACTTGTACTTCACGTTACTGGAGCTGAATCAAAGTTGGCCATATATGGTTTAGAATGTTTTTGTTGTTGTTTTATTTTTTAAAAAGGCCCTAAATTTCTATTCTGTTCTCTTTAAATACACCTAATAATAATAATAATAATAATAATAATAATAATAATATGATTTATTTATATACCGCCCCTGTGGCTAGCCAATCTAGGCGGTGTACAGCAATAATAAAATACAAACAGCAATAATAAAATACAAACAATACAAACAATATCATTCCCTCCTCTCCCCTTAAAAATATATTAAATCAAATACAATTTAAACAGGTACAATAAACAATGATTATTCAATAACAATTTAAAAATACAATACATAACAACAAAAACTAACAGACACTCAGTGCTAATTTCTATATTACAAAGTACCAGCGTGTTGCGCCGCTGATGACGTCTCCGGTGCCGGGTGGGAGAGTTTGGAGGACCCTGCAGGGCAGATGGTAAGAGTCTCTCTCTCCCGCTTACAGTTTCTTTGTCAATGTTCTTGTAATCCTTCAAAAAATTGAAGCCATAGTAGTTTTAATATCATGTAGGGGAAAGTTAAAACAGAATATAATAATAATAATAATAATAATAATAATAATAATAATAATAATAATAATAATAATAATAATAATAATAATTTATTTATATACCGCCCCCGTGGAAAACCAATCTAGGTGGTGAACAATAAAATTTGTGAATTACAAGCAAGTTAAAACAACAACAATCCCTCCTCCCCCCCCACAATCCCTCCTCCCCCCCCCATCTGATTTAACTATGAAAGCTGTGGCTGATTGACTAACCATAACTTCTTCAATAAAAAAACAACTATAAGGCTGGAATCTTACAGTTTCTCAAAAGCATGAACTCAGTTGGATGCTTAAGCTCAGTAGACATGCATAAATTGCATTTAGGAACTGCAGAGCACCCTGATCGGTGGGCATTCTCCCTTTCCCACTTAGATGTCCACTCTGACCCCAGTATTGTTGGGACTCCCCTCCCAATGATTTAGGGGATAGTATCTATTTTTCTTTTTTACATATTTATCCTTAAATTGTGCAAATTTTGAGCACATTTTAAAAATTGTATGGATTTTCTGAACACATCCCCCCAATATAAATATGTGGATTAACCAATATTTGGATACATTTTCTGTGTGCATATTTTTCTTTTCAAATATGGGTCCCCCCCACACACATGCAAATATCTACAACCATCCATCAACAGGAAGACCACAGAGTACAATCTGTATCTGGGCCACAGATGGCCCAAAAAGTGCGAACCTACACAGCCCTGTAGAACCTCAAACTTAAATCAGATTCATCACACATTTTGAATGGCACTGTTTCCATTTTAAAGAGAACAATTAGAAGTTTCCTGATTAACACAGACAGGCAGATTGGTTATTTTCCTGTTCATGATGACTTCTATCTATCTATCTATCCATCCCATCCATCTGTCTATCTAAGCTTAAAAAAGAATCATCTCCCCCCCCCCCCCCCCCCCCCCCCCCGACACCATTGGCCCTATTGAAAAACCCAAACAAATCAAAACTCCACCATAAACATGTTATTTGCCTTTCTGGCATAGTAAAATTAAATCTCTTTCCATCTCTAGCAGCATTTAATAAATAAACAATTGATTGTATATACAGCTCAGCCACCACTGCTATTAGTAGAATGCAAGAGAGATGTTGACAGAGATGCCTGATAAAGATTTTTTTTCCCTCATCCTGAAGTCATCTTCTTTTCATGCAAAAATGAAGAACACTCAAGGCACCCATATTATTCCAAGATCTTGCATGCCTGTTGCTCCACGTACCCTATGTACAATCTTTCTTTATGGTGGGAGGAAAAATGAGGACAACCCTAATGATATTAAAAGTATCTTTTGGATTAAGAATTCTGAGTGTCTATGTGTGTGTGTGTGTCTGTGTACATTTATATATCCACTCCAAAAGGGTAATATGAAACTTATGAAATATTTACTAACTGTGATGCATAAACAACAAATCACCTCATTTCCATTAAACATTTTTTCATGAAAGATATTTTTTAATAAAATACAGTGGCTTGCAATTTAATTACAACGAGTAATTAAAACTTAGAAGATAATCATTTTTGGCAAAAAGTCAGTTTTTGTTAAAATTTTAAGATAGAAAAAAGATGCATATTACGACCATAATACTGTTAGTAATTAAGATAAATGCATCAATTATTAAAGATGCAAACATGTCAAGCAAGCATAACTAATTATTTGAGCATGTTAACAGTTGTTTAATGTTAACAAGCAGTGAATTATTAAAGACCCCATGTGTCACATTTTGGACTGCATAAAATATAATGTTTGGGGAAAGGTTTATGCGTTTGCAGGTTTCACTTAGATCTTTGGGAGTCAGAGAAATGATAATGCCAGGATAAACTTTAATCTTTATTTCCAATGCTATTAGCGGTAGTCATAAAAGCACTGCAGTCTTGTTTGGGCAAACTTCACAGAACTACTGTGAAGAAGTGTTACTCTTGGCTGAGTAAATATGTAGCAAGCTTTCAGTATCCTTTCAGCTTGGTGATTTTAGCCCCAGTTTAAGGTGCTATATGTTAATAAGGTTCAAGCAACATAAGTTAGAAGAAAGGTGAGCAGATGAGTCCATCAGCTCCATCACTTCAGTTCCAACTTATGTTGAATGAAGAAATCTTTGATACATTTGTTCTCACAACCTGGAACCTTCTAGATTTGGAACATGTGCTCTACTACTTAGCTACAGCTCAGCAACACTAACCTGATTCAGTGAGAAACTCTGCAGATTGCTAGAAATAGTGCAAATTGAGTCCACTTTAACTGTCCTGGCTCATTGCTAGGGAATCATGGGAATTATATATTTTTTTTCTGAGACATTGAGCCTTCTCTGTCAGAGAGCTCTGGTGCCACAATAAACTACCGTTCCCATCATTCCCTAGCACTGAGTCAAGGTAGTTAAGGTGGACTCAAATTGCACTATTTCTGGTAGTCTGCAAAGGCTCTCTGAAAAGTTGGATTCCCAGTCAAGTGGAGGCTTCTACTCACATTCAAGCAAATGTTAAGAAAATGTCTTGGTTGGGTATGAGTATGCACACTCTCACTCCTTCTTCCATGTATTGGTGCACCCTACTGATGCCTCAATAGGGCTTTTGTAAAATGAACCATATTGTAATAAAACAGATGAGTTAAAATGTCTCAAAAGATTTTTCTGAGACTTTTTTTCTCTCCCCCCCTTTCACCAATAGAAAAAAAAAATAAACCATGTTTTAGAATTGTCTTTAAATATCCTCCATGGATCCTGCCAGGTTTTTTGTATGTGGTTGCCACCATGTTGCCTATATTGTGATTGAGAACAACATTATATCCCAGGCATTATGGAAGATACAAAGTGCTGAGGATGGTTAACTGCCAGTACTACTTCCAGCAAGGGTATGCCAGTTGAAATGGTTGTGCATGGAATACATGTACAAATGCACACACCAGTTTTTGTGCCCACAAAGAAGGTGGAGAATTTCAAGGTGTCTTTTGCCTACAGTTCCAGAATAAGATACTGAAGGCCACTTCATAGGCTTTGTATATGAATGCTTTGTATATGAAGCAAGCTATTGAGATGGTCCATTGACCCATATAAATATATTGTGTTGTGTGGTGGATTTTCTCTGAGATTTCTGGGACCCTCCAGTGGTTACATACACACTACCAAAAACATGACAATTTTGATTTTGAAAAATGAGTTGTGTGTGTGTGTGTGTTTCAGTTAAGCAATACAAAGAGGGACTGAAACTGATATGAAAAGTAAAATGCCTCTCCAGAAAGCTTCCAAGAGAGGCAATTCACCATTGTCATTGTCATTGTCATCTTCACTGTTGTTGCCTCCTTCTCCTCTAGGAAAAAAAAATACTTTGCCCCCCCCCCCAATATAGACAATCATTTATATCACACATAAGTGTATTGGGTGATGGGAAAATAAATCATTATTTCCCTTTTGTTGTGCTTCAAGCCCACAATGGGCACTGAACTAGTGAACTGAGCAATATCAGGTAAATCTGAATAAAATATCAGAGATATTAGCAACCCCAACAAAAAGAAATGTATTTGTTATCAATTAGTCACAGCAGGGTAGGTCATGGGACACTTCCTGATCTTTATGAGAACATTCAGGTCAAACCTACTTCTTAGTGTATATAGTCAAGGTGCCTACAGATTGCCTTTTGTCTTCTTCTGTCAGATGAATCTGATTTCTAATGAAAAACACCACTAGTCCATCTATCAGACCACAGCTTTTTTTCTCCAATCCTACTTGGAGATGATAATGAATGAACCTGGGACCTTACACATTCAGAGCATGTGCTCCACCTCTGAACTAGAGCTGATGCTAACTTGTGCTAAGAGAGTTGCATAGTTTGGAAAGGACTAGCTCATCCACAGGGTCGCCATGAGTCGGAACTGACTCGAGGACAGCTAACAACAACAAAAGCCCAGCAGTATCTTATGTTCCAGTAGAAATCTAGCAGAAGAAGAAGAATGCCTTTTGTTCAGTAATTTATTGCTGTCAGAACTGCACCTACACATACTTTCACACACAGGCGCACATACACACAGCAGCAGCAGTTGCAGCACAAGGTTATGGGCCAGAGACTCATGAGACACTGCTTCCCATGTAGTTGATCATGCTGAGGCTTGCACCCCACAATTTTTCTTCCGTCTTCAAGGCGACCTCTTTTATCTGACAAGGTCTCCCCATCATGACAGTGAGTCCTGATGATAATCTAGGTAGCATTCAGATGGAGACCAAGCACTGCAGAAAGCTATATTTCACTTGTGACCTTCAGCTGCCCCTCCAGTGCAATGCTCACATTACATTTCCCTTCACTCATGGCAAAACTAGTAAAACAATGCCAAGTGAAACGAGTGACATTTCTTTAGCTGTCTTTCAGAAATGAATAAAAATCCCTTTGCCAGTTCCACTCCTAGGTGTGATACTTGCCACTTAGCTCATCATGACACATGTTAACATAATTGCTATAAGGAAGCTTCAAGAAACTCCTCCCTCCCTCCCTCCCTCCCTCCCTCCCTCACAATGTTTGCCAGCTATTGCTAACTTTCTTGTCAGTGGCAGATTTTTCTGAATCTCCATAATTCAAGTCACTGTTCTATTATTTTAACTGACTGTGATGCCATTTTTCCTGCCATCCTAAGTAAACAGAGATTCTGCCATACCCTCATGCCAGAAACACAGCATCTTTGCCCCACACTTTATGACCCATAGGTCTAGAAGACCCCATTACAAAGAATTTGCTTATCAGCAATAAGCAGCAACTTCCCACTCCTGGATTTTTTTTTTTTTCAGTCAAGGCGAAAATCAAGCAAGAGTTTTTTTCAGCCATTCCAGAAGGTTCTTCAGCCGAAAAGGCCACTGTAATAAATTGTACCTTTGCCGATCACTAATACCAACTGCTGAATTATAGAACATAGATGGCATGAAGCCAAATGTATCTCTTTCGTTTCAGGCTTCAATCTCTTCATCTGTGAGGGTAGAGCCACTCGTACAGTACTTTCTTACATCCAAGGCATTTTTTACCATCTGTTTCTATTATGGGAGTTTATGGCACAGAGTACCTTAGACACTAGAGGATCTGTTCCTCTTCTCTGCTTGCAGTTAGAGTGCTGTGGTGCTTTATGACAGAAAAAATATTGTTTTAAAAAAAGAAAGAAAGAAAGAAAGAAAGAAAGAAAGAAAGAAAGAAAGAAAGAAAGAAAGAAAAGGGGCCATCTTCTTTGGTGTCCCCATTCCTCCAGCAACTCACGCACCTCAACACATTGCAGCAACCAAAAGGGCTTTTATTTAACAGATCATGTCATTAAGACAAGAAGTGATTTGGAAAAATAAATAGTAAATTATCTCAGATTATAAATGTGCCTATCAGATGGCTTGTTTTGGAAATTGGTTAAGCACACTGTGATGGGCAGGAGGGGAGGGTGGTCTTTTTAGAATGGTGGCTTATTTTTTCAAGCATAATTTGAAGATTGTTGGGGTTTTGAGGAGACTATAAAAAGTCCTCTATCAGAATATATTCAAAAAGCTTCACAGCAAAGTAGCAACTCCACAAGGCCTTGGCTGAATGGATTTTCGTGAGCAATGTTTCACAGTTCCTTGCACACAGAATCAAAGAAGCCTAGCCTTTACTTCTTAAAGCCTGATACTATCAATACATTGAAAGCTCATCTGATACAAATGGAGAAAAGGACTGCTCTTGAAAGCTCTTGTCATTGTGTCTCCTATCTATAAGTACCTATGACACCTGTTTGTGTGCTGAGTGTTGTATAAGCAAAGGAAACCATTTGGGGAAGAAAGAGGGAGAAGCTTTTCTCATTGATATTTCAGACCATACCATGTCACTCAGAGGACTATTGCATAGTATAAAACAAACATTCTTAAAATCCATTAAAAATCCAGTCCTTGAGAGAAAGAAAATATTTCTAGGAGGCACCAAAGCATGGGTAGAGCTACTATGAATGGGGATGGGGAGGCAAAATGGGAGCACTGCCATCTCCAAATAAAAATTATGCTCCCCTGATGCATTTTTCCTTCAGTCTTCACATTTCTAGCACTGCAGTAATTTAAAATTTTATTTTTGACATCAAAATATGCATTTAGAAATGCAGTTTAGTCATCCCATGAAAATTTGGGAACACATGAAATATGAGAATTCTAGGTGTGAATAATTTTCAATGCCTCACTCTCTGCAATGTTAGAAATTTGGGCAGTGAAAGAGATTTTTTTTTTAATTTTGGGAATATAATTCGTATTGGGGGGGGCAAAGCACTCATTTTGCCCCCCCCTCCATATCGACACCTCTGCACAGAAGGCATGAAATTCATTTATGCGGTATGGTCAGCTTTGTCCCACATGTGTCCAACAGAGAAATAAATGATATATTTCACATTAACTCTCTCAAGGGTTACATATTATCCTAGGTCAGACTCATTTAGTTAAATTTCAGGCATACTTAAGATTGCATTATTATTTTCATTTGCAACATCTGGTTCAACTTTAATTTATATATGACAAGTGCCTTCTCTTCAAGTAAACCCAGGGGTTTAGTATGAGAAAGGGCAGGCAGCAAGCTATTTTTGTGTGTACTTGTGAGGCAGTAGTATTGCTTCCTCCTAGCTCTTCTCTGGTACAGCCTATGGGCTTTTCCAAATTGGTCTAAAGAACCATGACTTTTGAAGGATAGGCATTTTTGAGTTTTAAGGTTTTTTTATTTTTGAGTTGAGTTTTCCACTTGATCCATTCTTTTGAGAGTGCTCATTGTAGTGATTTCTTGCATTTGCACTAGACCTGTTCCAAAGTTGTTGTGTTTTTTTTAAAAAAAAAAAAAACAGGACATAGTTTGCTGAGGTGGCCCTATGGATGTTTATGTTGTTTTCAAATAATTATAGTACAATAATACCAGGTGCTGCACACTATATTTCAGAGGAAGGAATTGGCAAAACCATTTCTGGCAAAGACAAGGTATTTCTTGCCTTAAAAACACTAGGAAATCCATGGGATCACCAGAATCAGTTTGAAGGCACTAGGAAATCCATGGCATATGGATTGCATATTGCATATTGAAGGCATATACACAATGATGCCAAAGTGCAAAAATATAAAAATGTCATTTCACTGTGGTAATGTAACTCTTTTTTGAATGAAAAAAGAGAGAGGCTGGAGTGAAGCATACTTTTTTTCAACCAACATCTTGAACTTTAAAAGAAACCTACTTGACGATGGGATTAAAATGTTGCAGCTGGTGTTTGATAACACCAAAAAATATTCTGAGGCAACAAACACATTATTTTGATATTCATAAAACTGCAAAGAATTACAGCAAGAAATTCCAAAATTGTTCAATACATTTGCCCCATCAGTAAAAGCCCATAGGTGTTTATCCCCTACTTAGCTTTAATTATATACAAAAAGTAGGAGTCTGAGCCTTGAAAAAAATCTCATTCTTCAAACCTCAAACATGTTTGGGACTAAAATGTAAATCTGAGACTAGATATGTAAACCTTCACTAATTTTGATCTTAGGGAAGCAACAAGCAATTTCCTTTCTGCTGCTAGAAAATTCCCAAAACTTGTTTTGAAAATCTATTCAGTTTGGGAATTTCTTCAGTGTAAAAAGACCCCAATACCAAAAAAAAAAATCATTTTCTGCACACGAATCTGGTGGGGTTTTTGTTTGTTTGTTTGTTTTGTGGAGTAAATCATGTTTTCCTTACAAATATGATTTATGTACTGTGCAAAGAACAAGATTTCTGCACTGAAAGAACAGTTTTCTGGCAAGGTCTCTCACACAAAAAAGTTGAGAGCTGTGCAGATTCTAAACAGGCAGGAATTCTTTTCAACTGGGGATTCCCACCCTCAGGAAGCATCATTCCTGACCTTTAATCAAATGTTTCCATTCCAACTTGAGATAACGGGGAAAAATGCATCCCTCTACAATCTCTATACAGAAGTTGATTGGACTAGCAATTCAGCTCTGAACAATTGCAGTGAAATAGGGTCCTCCACCACCTGAAAGTTAGGACAAGTCGGGTGTCACTCACACAGTACTTTCATCCTCCAAGAGAGAGAAATGACTTGGTGGAATAAGTTTGTCACCTAAGATAGTTGCCTCACTCTCCCGATTGGATTGGGTAGGCCTATTCATCCCTATTTTAAATCTGCCCCCCTTATCTGAAACATTAAAAAGGTACTCCTGAGAATAAGTCAGTGGGAGACTGAGCTTTCACTCTGTACATCTACATCACTAATGCTTTTAATTATCTTCATTGTCTATGAACATGTGTGGGACATAACTGCATTTTTTTTTTAAAAAATAGAGTAAATCTAATGATGAAAGAATGAATACTGACTTATAGAAGAGAGTGCAAGAAGGTATGGATTTGGTAAAGAAATTGGATATGGACACGAAGGAATATCCTGTTTGCCTATGGCACTTTTGATCACATGCTGACCATCTGGAGTTTTGATAAAAATCTGCTTTTAAAAAAGCGATCACACTTTTGTTGCAATCTCCACAATACATTAATATCTCTTCTGCAAGCACTGCATGAAAGTGGTGATAAAGAAGACAAAAGCTATCTCTCACATACTCCAATTGCATTCCCCTCTTTCTTTCCTGGAGTCTCTTCCCTTGTTTCCTCCACTGATCTAAACATTATGGCTGCAATCCTACACAGCTAGGCCTTTTAAATTTCATTGAATCCACTGAGATGGAGCCAAGTAACCTCTCTGTGCAGGGTTGCAGCCTGTATGCGTAGCATAATTTCAGGAGGGTAATTTTAAAAAGAAAAAGAAAAAAGGGACACTTTGCAGCATTCCATGGTTAACAGATATGGAAAATGCAAATAAACAGAAAAGCATTCCGAGGACTTACTTTTTAAAACTATGTTCTTGACTTATTGGTGACTTCATATACAGAATGTGCATGTTAATTGCTTGTTTTTAAGGAGGAAATGAGGATTGTCCTAAATGAGACCTTGGAAAAACCTTTGGACAGCAGTTTTCAGTATTTACCAGCTAGTATACATAGAATCTGTGTTGTGATCCAAAAAATATATATTTTCGAAACTCTGGTCAAAAGTGCCCAAAAGACCTACTCTAATGCTGTGTTCCCTGTGCAACATGAATGCTAGATTCTTGTACTGGATGTAATCAGGACTGAGACCAGAGTTTAGCACAATAAGGTCCACACCTAATAGTCTGTGTCTAATAGTGGCCCATTTCCAGTGCTAAGAGGCCCTTGATCCTGTACTCTGCTATTACTGCTGGTTTCTTGCATTCTTGAAATGAATAGGTTGTGAAAAGAAGAGGAATAAAGGTTTCCCTTTACCTTGATATCTTTTTGGATTGCTAGTACAGTTGCTAGGTCACAGGGTGCCAGCTGAAGTCTTAAGGAATTTCCAGGCAGAGAAATAACTCTAATGCTGAGACGCTCGTGATGAAGAGAAAGTCTGTCTTTAAAGTCTGTGCACCAATTTCCACCCATTCTCAGCTAGTGCCAGAGTTTCCTGGGTCATCTTGAAGCTATTCCTGTATGTGTTGTACTCATACCATGTCAGTTCACCAAAAAGCCAAAAACATGGAGAGCAGAATGGAGAGAAATAATGGATGCATGAGTTTGATGCATCACACCCTCTAAAGCAGGGAAAGGTTGCCTACCCCTGCTCTAAAGCAAAACAGCAACTGCATCATACTATCAAGAAATATGAGTCTTCTTTTGTGTAAGCAGCAGCAGGGCACCTGGAAAGAAAGAACTCTCTGTGAACTTTTGGTAAGCCTTCCACAAGTCCCAGAATAGCATAACACTTGGAAAAACTGTGCTTTAGACTTCAGGGATACAGGGACTAGAAAGAAAAGTGATATCAAAATCTGCTCCAGATATTGGATGCATTTACTGGAAAAGGGGTCATTTTGTTCTAGACAGGTAATATAGGTTTCTATATTGCCTTTTTACCCAGATTTCACACTTTGGTCCACTTTCCAACTTTTGCCTGCCCCACCTCTTTGATATATTGAGGAATCATTCCTATGACATCACCAGGTCCCAACTCCTAGTCTCATTTTTTAGACACCAAAATCTCAGGGACTGAGATACAGCTTACAATTGGACCTTTAAGAAGAGCCTAATAAAACAGGCAGCAATAACAATGCTAAACAGCCAAGTGATGTTGTCCATCACCTTTAACTACCATTGTTTCTAACATATGCCAATCCTGTGGTGGTGACTGGTGTCATCAAGAATATATTGGGGTATAAGGGCTTCACACTGCCCATAGGTTACATGTTACCCATTCCAATGTAGGTTGTGTTGACTGGATGGGAAATGATCTGTTCAAAACATTTGGAGTTGCTGGATTTGTAAATGATGTACCCATTTCCAGCACATCTATAATAAGATTGTCAACAGAAGCACTACAATTCAGAGGTACCATCAAATCATTTTTGGAAAAACAATATACCATAATTCTCTGTTTATATTCCTCGTTCTGAAAAGGAGATCCTACTTACCACTGTACTAATTAACAATGTCAGAAATTTGATAAAATGGGTCCTCCACCATATTTTCAGCAAAGCATGCCAGAACAGAACTCTGTTGACTGTGACCATTAGTCAACTTTAATTATATGCTTTTGAATTATCACCTTGCAGGACAATATGCTTAATTTATAATCTACATGCTTACTAAAGAAGGATAGCTATACTGAACAGAGGCAAGTAACCCCCTTGCCATAGGGCAGCAATTTGTAAGGGTAACACATGGAAACATTAAATTTTGGAGGAGAATGTATGCAGGGAGATCACTGGTAAGATTGATCCCATGCCAGGGACATAGCCATAGTTAACAAATAAATGCCAAAACTGATTAAGCAATGAATACATTCATTACTGAAACAGCTCATCTTTTGGTAATCCAATCATTTGGAAGGGAAACCCCATCCATGATAGCTTGATTTCACAAAATAACGTACAATGACAAGGTTGTATTGTGAATAATTAATACATCTACTGCTCAGGACAAGCACATGCAAGTAATGTGGCAATTGGAGGAAAATGTATGTGAAGCCAGAATCCAGCCAAATAATTTTGATTCCAATATTAGCATAAGGATGTGCTTAAATTTATACCACTGAATTCTGTGGGATTTCAAGAGCCTCTAAAAGAAACAGTTCACCATATTATTCAGCCCTTCAGAGAAGTGTTGCTGGTCTTTACCAACCTTGGGGGTGGGCGTAATTGTAATTAATGTGTTTTTTTAAATGCCTGATATGGCTCACCTCAGCACTCTATATTAGGTGTGTGGTGCATGTTTTGTCCAACTGCGAGTTATATTCCCTCAAGGGTTAATCTGTCAGGGACCACAAGCTAATGATGAGCAGAATCACTTCTCGGCCTTTTGGCTAAGATTAAATGTGTAATGATGAGCAGAATCAAAACCAGTCATGGTGACACACAGAGTCTTCTGACCAGCAAGGTCAGGAGCAATAGTGGCTGGAAAATGTTGGGAGTCATCCAAAAAGTCAACTATTCCAAGTTTTGTATGGAATTAGTTAAGGTTTTCATGTCACATGCCACAAGGTCTGTTGTCTATGAAGCAAAACTTAGTGGCACCATAAGGATGAGTAGAACCTCCTTGGAGAAATGTCTGAAGTCTTCTCATAACACTAGGTACCCCTGAAATTATTTCAACAAAACGCGAATTTTCAAATCTACCATGAAATTATTTCCAGAGAAATTTGAAGACAATTCTTAGAATAGCCTAATTGAACAAGATGGCTGTCTCAGAAAAGCTGTTTCAATTGGACCAGGTTCCTATTTCTGGTGGTCACTGAGTACTAAAATGTGTGCTATCTGCTAGGCAACCTGACTGTACCAGGCATCATCACTCAAGAAGTCATCCATTCTAGTTGTAAATGAATAAGGGTCACTTTCCAGGGTTGGCTATTGAAATGAATATCCTTTCATTTGCTTCATGAAAGAAACACAAGTTCTTTTTATGCTGATGGATTAGGAAGGATAAAAAAGACTCAGTCAGAAGAGACAGGGCAAGTGCAAAAAGAGATGCCTGATGGATAGACACAGCCAGGACTCTGTCACAATTTAGCAAACAATCTACTCCCAAGAATAAATTGTAATTTAATGTGAAGAGGTCTGATATCCATATCTGAAATCAGCTCTTCACTATATCTATTGTTCCAAGACAGTTACAAATTTCTCCCTTTTACTTTGTGTTTTTATTTGGCTAACTACCATTTCGTCAGAGAATAGATACACCAAAGAAAGAGAAAATGAAGGGAAAGAAAAAGACAACCCCAAGCAAAGTGGTGAAAGTTGTTTTTGTTTGCTTGTTGTTGTTGTGCTTTTTTTTAAAGAACCCAAACCTTTAAACACTACATGTAGTTAAGGCTTAAACAAATGGTTCTGGCTTTCTGTTTAGATCACTACAGAACAGCATAATAACAGCAGTATTAATGTCCTTAAATAGATGAGGGCTTTGTGCAAATCACATCTACAAAGGAAAGAAAATAAAAGGAGAGGGGAAAACCTTCTCAAGAACTGGGCCTCTCCTATCTCCTGATTTAGTTATGTGTCAAGCAAACCTCATTCTCTCATTTTTCTCTCTTCTAGGGACTGAAGGAAATGTTTATTGGATCTGTACTTTAAATCCCAGCCAATAGAAAACAATGTTTCTGCATCTGCCTGACCCTGAACTGCTCTGTGTACACTCTGTTTAAGAAGGGGGAGAGATTCAGATATGGCCTCCTCGCTCCTGCTGATCTATAAACAAAAGACACTCATGTTTCAAACAGTTAAATTAACCAACAATTTCCCTCCCTTGGTCAATGTTGCCCCCAGTAGGCACTCCCCCAACCCTCCCTCCCTCTCTCTCTCCCTCTGGACTGTGTGTGATTTATAGCATGATCCATCCCTGTTGGGAGTTGACAGTCACTTTCATTTTCTTGTATTCCCCCTCCTCTCTCACCACCAAGGTCATAAGAGAATGGGAGCCCTCCAAGTTTCCCTGCATTTGTCCTCCTTCACCCTTCTCCCAGCTTGGCCTCATGAATCATCCCGTCTCCCCATTGAACTCCTGATGCTTCTCTTCCACCAAACTGCCCGACTTCCGCAATTTTTCTTCATTCTCGCTAACAATTTGGTAATGAAATATTGATTTTTAGTTAGATTCAAATAGATGTTATTAAGTTTGCATTGATAAATCGTTCCCTTTCTCAAGCTGGAAGTACCTCAGTCAAATTCTAACGGTGCTTTCATACCTGGTGATGTATTAATTTGACATATTTGTCACCCAAGCTGGCTGGCTGAGATGGAGAGGAGTGTGTGTGGCTTAATTGTTCTTATTTTGGTAGGGGAAATATAATACTGAGTAAAGGATTTAAGTACACACACTTCTACAAAGATGTGTAAACATTTTTTTTTTCAACAATTGGGGGGGGGGGAAGAGAAGAAGCTATAATTCCTTCTCTTTAAACATTACCATGTGCTGGCCATATTTACAACAACTATATTTTGATTTTAGATTGCTAAAAAAAAAGTAATGTGCCAGCAGTATGGTTATAGCTTTTAAGCATGGAACTTTAGTTTTGCTGCAACTTCTTTCCCCCTCTCCTTTCACCTCTCCCCCATTCTTTTTTGCTTCTTATTCTTTTGCGTTTGTTTTTAAAGACATCCCTCCATGGAATTACTTGAGTGATGAGATCTTTCAGAAGTACAGTCACTAAAAGATGAGATGAACTATCTGATCTATGCGAGAGCGAAGGGTGAAGGGTGGGGCAGCAAGAGGGTGTGAAAATTGTATCTGGATGCCTCTCTAGCTGACCTGTAGCTCTAGCTATCCCTTTCCAAAGAAAGATGGGAAATACCATGAGAAAAGATATGCACACAAATAGATAAGGATAGCAAGCAAACACCAGCTGCAGCCAGGCATGGATGTGCCTGAAGCTATAAAGAGAAAGGCTGAACTGAAGTGCCACCTCCAACATCCCCCAAATTTGAGAAAGGATTGCTGGGCCACCCCTACCATTAGAAAGAATAAAGCAAACATCTCAAGCAGCAACTAATTTCACACTAGCCATGGGCATCAAAATTCAAAAAGGATGTTGACAAGCTGAAGCATGGCCAGAGAAGGGCAACCAAAATGGGGAAGGCTCTGGAAACCATGCCTTATGAAGAGCAGTTTAAGGAGCTGGATATGTTTAGCCTGGAGGAGAGATGGTTAAGAGGTGATATGTAGCCCTGTTTAAGTATTTGAAGGGTGTCATATTGAGGATGGAGCAAGCTTGTTTTCTGCTGCTCCAGAGAACAGGACCTGGAGCAATGGGTGCAAAGAGATTCCACCTGAACTTTAGGAGGAACTTCCTGACAGTAAAGGCTGTTCAACAGTGGAACACTCTCCCTCAGAGAGTGGTGGAGTCTCCTCCTTTGGAGATCTTTAAATAGAGGCTGGATGGACATATTTTGGGGTGCTTTAATTGTGAGTTCCTGCATGGCAGGACGTTGGACTGGATGGCCCTTGAGGTCTTTTCCAACTCTATGATTCTATGATAAACAACATGCTGTTTTGTTACTGTGTACCTTCAAATAATTTCTCACTTAGGGCAACCATAAGGGGAAAGTGTCACTGGGTTTTCTTAACAAGATTTGGTCCAATGGGATTTGCCATTGCTTTCCTCTCAGGCTGAGAGCCTGACTTGCCCAAAGCCACTTAGCAGTTTCTGTAGCTGAGCAGGGATTTTATCCTTGGTCTCTTAATTTCCAAGTCCAACACACAAACACTACACCACATTGGTTCCCACAGACAGCATAGAAGGATGCATTGCAAAATGGACAATGCAACAGCATTTTCTGCATAGGAAATAATATTTTTATAATAATAATAATAATAAAATAATAAAGTTTATTTGTATCCCACCCATTGGTAATCCAATCCGGGCAGCTTACAGTTAAAACATACAGTTC
>CM034704.1:15543944-15553965 GCA_020142125.1 Phrynosoma platyrhinos
TGTGAAGATTCTCATCATGATTTCTGAAACCACCTTTCCCCAAAACAGTTTTTAACCATTTTTTGAATATTTTCTAATATTCTTTTAACCCCTAACCATAACCAATGAAATAATGGGCCCTTTCACAGTTCACAGTTATACATGATTCCCACTTTAATTGCTGTAGCAACATCCTATGGAAGTCTGGGATTTGTAGTCAGATGAGGCACTATAGCTCTCTGGCAGAGAATTGTAAAAGCCATGCCCTTTAACTGCATTCTAGGATTCCAAAGGATGTTACCATGGCTATCAAAGTGGAATCATGGTGTTATAATTTTGTGGTGTAAAAGAGCCCCTTTCTTTAAGTTAAAGATCCCATAGCATTACTGAAAAATACTCAAAACTCAGGATTTGGTGAACTCTGGGAACCAGACTTTTCCAGAGCTGGATAACAATTACTGCACCCACCACTACTCTATGTTTTCTTTTTATTCTAACATTACAAGGAATTTCTATTCCATAGCCCTTTATCTGTACCTCAGCTTTAATGTCAGGGTGATCTTTTGTTGAATCATGGAGAAATAAAGGAACTAGGATATTCTTTGTACTTGTCTGGAAGTATTCAGTGCTACATTTTGCACTGAAGATACAATTATTTGCTAGTTTTGCTCTTGAAGGAATCAGTGAGTAACTTTAGCAGTCTTCTTACCACTGAGAGAAAGTCTTTAAATTGTACAATTTTCACTCTGCAGTTTGGGACTTATTCTGTGCAAAATTCACATTTGGTGTTTTTGCACACAAAATAATATTTTCTGCATAGGAAACAGCATTTTTTCTGCACAAAAGCAATACTGTGCACAAGAATTTTATTTTCTGCAAAGAAAATTCTGCTTCCTGCACTGAATATGCTGTTTTGTTTGCAAACCAAAAGTAAAAACTGGCAGAAGTGACTCTTGCACAGAAGTTTTTACCAGTCGCCTAATCAGGATTTCCAAACACATGAGAAACATATTCCTCTACCATTTCAAAAAAAAAATCTTTTTGACTATTCCTTCCAACAATACTGTGCAGTCAAGATGTCAGAATCTCTGGAGTTTTATGTTTGGTACCACATATAGCGCTGTATGCCCAGTTTACATACTCCTGGTCATTTCTGATGTCATGTTTAAGATTGTTAGGCCATTGCAAAAGAGGAAGCCACAAAACAAAAAATGTCAATTCTGGTTGTGTGAATTTCAAAGTTTTTGAAAGTAAGACATTGCATCCTGAAAAAAAAAACTGAAAAAGTTTTTAAAAATTGTTGTTGTTGTTGTTTTGGTTATTTCGATAAGAAGATTATAATGAAGTTAAAGTTCAAAAGTAACATAAAGTGGTCCACTGATATCTGCTGAAGTTTGGTTCCAGGCTCCTGTGTGAATATCAAAATCTGTGGATGCTCAGGTTTCATATACAATGACATATTAAAATAACAAAATCAAGTGTTGCTTTTTGATGAATATACACACACACACACACACACACATATACACATATATATTCGAGCCATGGATGACTGAGTCCATGGATAGGGAATCAGTGGATAAAGAGGGCCAATTGTACCAAGTGAGACCAAAGTGACTTTCCTGGTGTAGCAAATAATATTTTCTGGTTCTCTAGAGCCATTTTGACAGGAATTGCCAGTGTTTTATCGTGCCCTTAATTGCTTTTTAAAGTAATAGAGAAAAATGTGACAAGTAACTTCCCATGTATTTCAGTGGGTTAATGAGAGTGAATTACCATATATACTCAACTGTACGTCATGAAATTTATGCCGAAAATTGACTCTAAAATTTGGGGTTGACTTATATATGGGTCAGTACAGTCACCATGAGTTGAGTGACTAGAGCGCAGTTAAAAATAATAACAACAAACAAACAAACAATAATATTGCTTATAAAGGTCCTTTAAAAACTCGACCCAGTGTCCCACCCTCTCTGCCTCAGCAGTGATTTCTGTGAGTGTGTGTGTGGCGATTCCCTTCTCAATCCGATCTTAAAAACTTTTTTTGCATTCTAATCCTCTTCCTCTTTGCATTTCCCTGGATGGTCCAACTACCCTTTTATCCCTTCACTTCCAACCTGATCTTAAAAGCCTTTTGCATCTCCCTCCTCCTCCTCCTCCTCCTCCTCTTTGCATTTCCTCTGATGTCCAAACAACCCTTTTCTCTCCACTTCTAACCCACTGTTAAAACCTTCTGACCCCTAAAGTCTACTCTGAACTTATTCACTAGTCATATCAAAATCCATGATTTTGGCCCTTGACTTATACATGAGATCAACATGTACACAAGTATATATGGTACCTTTATAAATACTACAAGTAGTAGAAACAAATTACTTTCCAAGCTTTGCCCATAGATATAAAGGTAAATTATAAATCAACACAGCTACAAATTTGCAAATATAAGAGGTAAGTAACAGGCCACAGACACTCCCAGATCTTTTAGAAACTTACACTCTGCCATTGTTCTTCCATTATTTAAAACTAGACATTCCAGGCCCTATTTATAGATTGAACTTAATCTTGTGTTTGCAATATGCTATACAGCATTTGTTCATATGCTCTGTTCCCTTCTACAATATGTGATATATGGTGGGCACAAGACATAGTGCATAGTGTTTTTGAGTATAGAACATAATTCAGCTGAAGTTAAAAGAGAAACATTCATCTATTTCTGAGGGAAGGAGTCTACCCCATTTATAAATTGTGAACTCAATAAGGCAATGTATGTATACCTATCCAGGGCTCGAGCAACTTCACTTGCTTGGATCAGTGTAGGAATAGGAATAAAGAGGGAAATGGTTGAAATCTTCATTACTTAGGACTATTCAGAAATTTTCCAAAATTTCTTTTGTTATCCAGGTAGTTATTTGTGTACCAATAGCTGCTGGTTTTATTTATATGCCACCTTTCTCCCATGAGGGACCTAAAACATCTGTTGTTGATCTTGCTGTTTGCCTTCAAGTCATTTATGACTTATGATGACCTAAGGGTATCACAGATTTTTCTTGGTAAGATTTGTTCAGAGGGGGGTTGTCATTACCTTCCTTTGAGACTGACTGCCTCAGCAGACGGCTCAATTGAGCCGTCTCCGAGGCCTGGAAGAGGAGGGGCCACCGCACGCGCGGCGGCCCTTCCTCTTCCTGAGGTCGCCCTGAACGCTTCCGGGTCACCGCACGCCGGACGCGTTCAGGGTGACCTCCCTCCACAGCGTCCGGACGCGCTGTGGAGGATAAGTCGCAAAAAGGGCGCCCCCCGCTTTTAGGGCGCCCTTTTTACGACTTATGAAAGGAGTGCCTTTTTGGCGCTCCTTTCAGGGCCGCTCTAGGAGCGCCGCGGTGGGGCTGCCATAGCCCCGCGGCACTCCGGACCAGGGCGTCCCAAACGCCCTGGTCTGCAGAGGGCCTCAGAGTGACTTGCCCATGGTCATCCAGTGAGTTTCTGTATCAGAGCAGAACCTTGGTCTCCTAGTTTCCTAGCCCAATACTCAAACCCCCACATCACAGTGGCTCTCATAGACAACATAGAAGATGTATTGATGTGTATTGATGTACTGATGTACGGTACATATGCTGTCCTGCCAACAGTCTTCTCATTAGAGCTGGCCCCTTCAGTTAGGTGGAATGAGGAAAAAGACCTCAGGAAACAGGTTTGAGCCTCACAAAAGCAATGTAGATTTAATTAGTTGTTATCTGTGCCTGGGGTCCTGTTTTCTCTTATGCATGTTTAAGTTCCCCTGTGAAAGTGTTTGGACATTTTTTTTTCTAATGTAAAATGACCATTAATGCTTATGGAAGTACAGTTGTCAATGCAGTAACTTTGTGTGCCAATGTACATTATGCATGCATTACACAGCATTGACATTGTTAGCATTGTCATTCAACACAAGTGTTGGAGAGCATGATTAATGTGTAACTCCACATGTGTAGAACTACGCCATGCATGTAACCACCAGTGTAGTATCTCAGCCATTTTATACTGACTTGCCCTAAGGTCAATAAGTGGGTTTCTGTGTCGAAGCTAGGATTTGAGCCATGGCCTCCCAGTGTCCTAGTCCAGTTCTCAAACCACTACAACATGCTGGTTTTCCAACCATATGTTAAAACAATATAGCTAAAACAGTCTGGCATACCAAAAAAAAAACAACAAAAAAAAAACAACTCTCTTTGGGTCCTCATATATGTGATGATTGTAAGACTAGGAAAAAGTCAAAAAGAATCTGCTTTGGGTTGTAGTTCAAACTTTAAAGGGGCTTTCAAAGGCATTGAAGTGATTTGAGGGATGAATCAGTGTCTTGGATGACTTTTTGAAAGTTTTTACTGAAACCTGGAATATTTATATTTCTTTCAGTGCAACTTTAGACAGGTATCATCATGGTTGGTGTCACCATGTCATCCCCCCATTGACTTCCCCCCATACCAAACCATACAGAATCCTCAGTAATGTTTTTTGTATTAATGTTATTCATAAATTAATTCCTGTATATCACTGAATGTAATGGCAATAGTTGTGACATGGACAGCTAACAAAATTAAAATTATGCTTTTAAATTACAGTGTCATACACACAACCTGAATGTATTTACATGTAAATAGTTTCATGTGGGTCAAGTGAAAATTTGGCAACATGTAATGTTTTTGAAATAAATTTTAAAAGATTTTTTTTTAAAAAAAAATTAAGTTTAAATTTTAAAAAAGTTAAATTTAAAATTGCTTTTTTTTTCCAATTTTTTTTTTTAAAAAAATGAGACTCACTCCATATAAATCCTTTCTCCACTCACTGAGCCTAGCCCAACTTACACCATCTCTTTAGTGCTTTAAAGGGACACAGGTGGATGCCATAGCCCATTTCTGCCCAAAGACAGATGTTTGGAAAGCAGTGGTATCATCCCCCTTTGGGTATCACCTGGTGTAGTCTGCACTCCCCACACAGCCCCTGGACAGGTCTATTTATAGGTCAGCCATGGATTGCCATTTTAACTGTTAGCTCTTAGGTGCAATAATGGATGTTTCAAGTATGAATTCAACATTAGTACCACACAAGTTGTAAAATGCAAAAAAAGGGGTATTTTTTTTAATCTCACTACATACAACAATCAGAGAGCCAAGTGAACAATTTGTGATCTTAAGAAGTTGGATTACTTTCAGGAACACAGAGAAAACAAGCAAATATATCCCTTGGAATCACAAGCTCGAATCCATATGGAGCTTACAAGGAGAAGCCAGGGCAGGATGCAAGAGCCATCCGAGAAAGCAAAATATGAAGAACTGAGGAAAAGAAAAAATAATCAGAATCAAGGAAGATATAGAAATCTGATTAGGAAAAAAAAATGTATCTGGCAATTTATATGGATAGGCACATTAACGTGTGGCTGGTTCCCTCTGAGATTAAAGAAAATAACTTAAGGTTAGATCTCCCTTTCAGTTCACGTGCCAGCATCAACAAAACTGCAAACCTGTTTGCCATGGCTCCAAGCAAGAAGCTGATAAAAATGATATTCACACAGCAGAATATTTCTCTTTTTCCCAGTGGCTTCTAAAGTCACACACTATAGACAATATGCCAGGAAGTTGAGTGAGGATGTGGCCTTTTCCAAATAATTTCCCTCATCCACGTTCATGTCTACTGCAGCTAAACAGATGGGTCCAATGATAATTTTCTAAAGGTCCCAAATGAAAAGAAAATTTAATTTGTCCTTACTAGGCTCAGAAAAATGGAAAACAACTAGAATGAAGAGTTAAGGGTTTTGGGTACAGAAAATTCTGAAACCGGAAGAGAGATAAGTAACAGAAAAAGATACTTCTGTATATACAGATGTCTCATAGAACTGTCAAAACTCTGGTCTAGATCATACCACAGCATATGATTCAGCTGCCATGTGTTTAGAAGTCTTCAAAGCTGTAGCAGCAGCTATCAAAAGTGATAGCTACAGGGATCGAAAAAGAGATGCCTTCTAGCTCACTCACAGCCGCTCCTTGCTTATATGAATAGCTGAAAAGAACAAGGAACTCACTGTGGGGGGAAGCACACCAGGGCGTCGGGGACGCCCTGGGACGGAGCACCGCTGGACCGCAGCCTCTGCACCACAACGCTCTGGCGGTGTCCCTGAAAGGAGCGTAAAAATAGCGCTCCTTTCAGAAATCAGGGAAAGTGTGCCCTAAACACGTAGGGCACACTTTCCCTGACTTTTCCACCGCAGCGTGTGCGGTCACTGCGGCAGGAGGTTGCCCTGGGAGCGCCGGCCATGCGGAGGGCCGGCAGCTCTGAGGGCAACCTCAGGAGGAGGAAGGGGCGGTGCTTGTGCGGCTGCCCCTCCTCTTCCCTGCCTTGAAGACGACTGTATTAGTCGTCTGCCGAGGCCTTGTGTATTTCCTTCACTACAACTTCTTTTCCCATTCTTTCTTCTTTTTCTTGAAAAAGTAAAGCTGGAAGCGTAGAAATCACACAGAATCACAGTGTTGGAAGGAATTGCAAGGGCCATCTAATATTCAACACCTTGCCATGAATACACAGCTAAAGCACTCCTTAGAGATGCTAGTGAACAAGTGAGCAAAAGCCATTGTGGAAAGGCTGTAATGCAAAGCATTTTGTTTCTTGGGGTAAAATACAAGTTGGTGACCACCACCCTGTGGCACACTCCTGTTCAACACACAGAAACTAATTGGACATACAGTTGAATTGAATGTTACTTAAACATTGCTGATGGAAGTAAAGGTAAAGGTAAATTATTAACAATGTTGATATTTTATCGATTTTATCATATAGTTGCTGTATATTTTTATTGATGTAATCCTGCTTCAATCCGTAGGGAGAGTCAGGAAATATAAATTTATTATTATTATTATTATTATTATTATTATTATTATTATTATTATTATTATAGGTATTCCCTGTTGACAAGATTGTCAAATTGTGTTCGACCATAGGGGGTGGCGCTCATCTCTGTTACTAAGCCCGTGTTGTCAGAGACTACTCTGTGATCATGTGGCCAGCATGATTGCACAGAACACTATTTACCTTCCCACCAAAGTGGCACCTATTTATCTACTTGCATTTGCATGCTTTTGAACTACTAGGTTGGCAAAAGCTGGGACTAATGACAGGTGCTCACCCCATCATGCAGCACCCAGGCCTTGAACTGCCAACCTGCCGATCTTGCAATCAACAGAGGCAGTGTCTTAACCCAGGAGATACCATGCTATATCCACAGCTCTGTCCTCTGGGGAGGAAAAAGGCCAGGAGATCAGGGAGAATACCCAGGAGGATGGTCCAGCTCTGCTCCTGGCATCTGTTACCTGGAGTGGCCATTTCACTTTCAACAATGATGTAGCTATGGGGTTGCAGGAAGATGAAGGCATTGCCCTTCCAAATAAAATTAAATTTCCTTTCATTCTCTGAATTTCTGTCATTGCAAAAGATGAGACATTATTTTATTTATTTATTTATTTATTTATTTTGTTTCATTTCATTTCATTTCATTTCTATGCTGCCTTTCTTCCAGAAAGGGACCCAAGGTGACTCACAAATAAAACCATTTAGAACTTTACAATAAAAATGTAAAAGACTATTAAAACCAACCAGCTAAAAAAAGTATAAAATTACAAAAATATACAAAAGTTGAAAGCACAACTAAAACACACACACACCGTATAAAAGACTCTCTTATACATAAAATGGGATGCAGTGGCTTAGTGGTTGTGGATAGAAGGCAGGTTAGTGCCAGACTGAGGACTGAGCTGGTGACAGCCAATAGACTGTTGGGCTATAAGAGGAAAAAATTCCATTAGGAACAGTTGGAAGTCAGATAGGGTTTGGATTCCAGACAGTGAGGGTCTGGTGGTGAAGGTTCCAGAGTGGAACAGGGTTAAGGTCCAGAAGAGAAGGGCCTAATCCCCCTACTAAACTCCAAGTGAGGGAGTAAATGAAGAGAATAACCTGAGGGATATTGATAGCCTTAGAGGCTGGTTAAGAAATAGTGGTAAAGATACCCAGAGAAGGGCTGAGAGTGTCCTGTGGGGGTAATTGAAAGTGTTCCAAGGAAAAGAGTGTTTTAGAGTATTATTATTTGTAATTGTAACCAATTATATAACAAGTGCAGCAAGACCAAGTGAAACCTTGTTACTTGTATTATAAAGTTTTGTTGATACTTTATGAAACACTTGTCTACAGTATGAATGAATATCCACGCTACTAAACCTTATACAAGAAAGGTTATACCAAAGAGTTTTAGAAGAAAAGGTTGGCAAAGGAGTGGCTCTTTGCATAGGGTGGTGGCAGTTGTGGGACAAAAAAAGTTCCATGAAGTGGCCACAAATGAAAGAAAAGAAAAAAGTGCATGTGAAAGCAGTTAAGACATCAATTCTGACAATTGGAAGTTTGGAAGGTTGACAGTTCAAGGCCCAAGTGTCACATGATGGGGTGAGCTCCTGTCACTAGTCTAAGCTTCTGCCAACCTAGTAGTTTGAAAGTATGCAAATGCAAGTAGATAAATAGGTACCACTTTGGTGTGAATTGTTCTGTGCAGTCATGCTGGCTGCGTGACCACCAGAGTAGTCTTCTGACAACAATAGCTCTTTGGCTTAGTAATGAAGATGAGCACCACCCTCTACAGTCAGTTACAACTGGACATTCATGTCAAGGGAATACCTCTGGAAGGGAGTTCAGAGGTGGGGGTAGCCACGAAGAAGGGTCTCTTTTGTGTCCTCATGATAATGATGTGATGGTGGCAGGACCAAGGGAAAGCCTTTCCCTGTACATCTTAGGACCCTAAAAGGTTTGTATGGGGACATACAATCTTTCAAACAGCCTGCACCTAAGCTGTGTAATGCTTTATAGGTCATGACCAGCACCAGCCATAAATTGTGCCCAGAAACAAACCAGTAGCCAGTGGAGATGTTTCAACAAGGAAATTATATTCTCTCTATAACTGGGGACATTATAAACCATTCCCACCTAAAAAAAAAATAAAAAAAAATTAAAAAGCCTATTTGCTGGGTTGACATTCCCTTGGTAACTTTGTTTGTCCATTTTCTTGCAATGCCTAAAGTGCATTTCTCAATGTTCAACTGAACTTTTAAACTACTACAATGCTATAAATATTATGGGTGGGGGAAGAGAATTCTTATGCTCTTATTCCTCATCCCCAAAACTTTTCTATTGGTAGCCCATCCCTGCGACAAGAGGATATCCTTTCTTCCCATTTTAATCTCATTATACTCTGCAGTTTCCAAATAACTTATCAACATTTGTGTTTAAAACCCTACACATTGTATGTTATATATATTTATGTTTTCACAGCCCTTTCTCTCAGGACTATGAACTAGCCTCCTGGTTTAACATCTAAAATAGAACTCCACCCTAGTATCTCAGCTAATTTCCCTGCTACAAATCATTCCTTGATACAACTTGTCTTAGTTTTAACCCCCCCCCCAAAAAAACCCCCAATGGGTCAACTCAATTGTGATTTATTGTACACTGATGGCATTCTTGGGGGTTTTCAAGTGAAAGAAGAAAGAGAAGACAGAGAAAAACAGAGACCTTAGCACTGGGATTGACTTCAACGTTGATAGAGCCTAGAAACTTATTGGTGACTGATAAATATCCTCCCCCTCATACAGCTGTGTGAGGTTTTAGATGAAGAACTGCTAATTTGCAGGTGTGCAATAGTTTTTTAATGCTTAACTCCATGTCTGCAGCTGAGAGACAAATAATGACTTTGTTCAAACTTTTGCACTGGCACAAAAGACACAAGACGCCTCTTTTGGGTTAAAACAGGCCACAACATTTATTTAGCTGTACAGGATCTATTTGCAAGAATAAACTTCCAACAATTTGTCACATGTGTAAGTGCAGGTGTAACACCAGGTAGGTGGACCTTCACCACATATGACAAAGTATGTAAGCAAATAAATAACAACAAATTTACATAACCCCTCCCCTCCAGAAATGATGTCACATTACATCATATGATGTCATTCAATTTGTGATGTCATGCATTTAACTG
>CM034704.1:15612915-15632049 GCA_020142125.1 Phrynosoma platyrhinos
TGGCTGGTGGGCCACACCTCTGTTGCAGCAGCCACAGAGCCCCCATTGCACAATTTTGCTGCATTCAGCCAACAGCTCCATGTCATGTACATTGATCCTGTTAAAGCAAAGAGTGCAAATCAACAGATCCAGGGCTGAAACAAGGAACCCAGTCCATGGCAGAATAGGCCAGTGACTTCAAGCTGCTGGTGCAAGATTTGGACCAGCACTTGTAGATCAATTCCATGAGGGTTTGGCAGATGAAATCCTGGATGAACTGGCTTGCACTGAGTGCCCAGGGACCTTGCAGGCCCTGATTGAGTTGTGCCTCCAGATCGATGGGCAGTTACAACAGCGTAAAGCAAGAGGCCAGGACTGCCAGCCTGGGGTCCCTCCACAGTTTGTGTTACCCCTAGCTGTTCCAAAACTCCCACCTGCTGCTGAACCTTATACAGGTTGGGGGCACATGGCCTCAACTGACTGAGACACAAAAGGCATAAAAGCACAGAGAGGGCCTGTGTCTCTATTGTGTTGACCAAGGACCTCTAGCAGCCACATGTGCTGCCAAGAAGGAACCTGCACCCATCCAGGAAATGGAACCTGCCTGGTTTAGGAGAGGCACTAAACCAGGGATAGGTCTGTGCTGCCCATGCCCAAACACCACATCCCACTCCCTACAAGCATTTGGTGGTCACCATTATACTGACACTGCCTGGAAGAGCACCCCTGCAGATATGGGCCATGATAGACTCTGGAGCTATGGCCAACTTCATAGATATAATGTTTGCAGCAAGCAGGGCATTCCAAAACACCTCATCCAACCACCCTTGGTGGTGGAGGCTATTGATGGGTGACTTTTGGCTTCTGGCCCTGTAGCCTGAGCAATGGATAAGCTGCAGATGCAGATAAGAACTCACAGAGAGAAGGCTCACCCCATCTTCCCTGTTTTCTTGGCCCTGGAGTGGCTAGGAGTCCATGATCCTCAGATTAGTTGGTCTGAAAGGAAGATCAGCTTTGGGCCCCCATGCTGTAAGGATCATGTCAGACCAATACCTGAAATTATTGCAGCGAAATATGCAAAGTTTGTTGATGTGCTCAGTGAGGCTGAGGCAGACCAGCTGCCACCCCAATGTCCCTATGATTGCCCCATTGATCTGATTCCTGGAGCTAAGGTACCTGAGGCCCGCATCTATCCCCTGTCTGAACCATAGTTAGCAGCATTATGAAATTTCATCATCAAGGACCTGAAGAGGGGTTTCATAAGGCTGCTGCCCTTGTTCTCTTTGTCAAAAAGAAATTGGGGGAGTTGAGGCTCTCCATGGACTACCACAAGCTCAACCAGGTGACCATCCATAACCAGTACCCTCTACCACTCATTGCTGAGATTCTGGAGTGTTTATGGGGGGGCTACAGTCTTTATTAAATTGGACTTGTGAGGACCCTACAACCTGGTGCACATCTGAGAAGGGGACAAATGGAAGACAGTGTTCCTCTCATGCTATGGGCATTTCGAGTACCTAGTCATGCCCTTTGGTTTGACCAATGCTCCTGCTGTTTTCCAGCATTTTATGAACAATGTGTTCTGTGACCTCCTTGACCACTTTCTGATCATTTACCTGGATGACATCTTGATTTACTCATCTTACCTCACTGATCATAACCAGCATGTATGAATTTTGTTGCAGAGACTCCACAAGCATTGCCTCTTTGCTAAGCTCAGCAGGTGAGAGTTTGATAAGTCCATAATAGATTTCCTGGGACATTGCATCTCAGTCACAGGCATCACCATGGACTCTGGCAAGGTGGAGACAATCCTGACCTGGCAGTCTCCACGCAAACCCAAGGATGTCCAATGCCTGCTGGGATTTGCTAATTATTACTGGTCCTTCATCCCCCCAGTTTGCTCAAGTGATGGCCTGACAAACCTTCTGTGGAAGAAGGTAGTCTTTGTTTGGGATCAAAGGACCCTGGAAGCCTTGGATACCCTCAATGCTGCATTTGCCTTGCATCCCACCCTTCAGTACCCAGATCCAACGCACCCTTTTGTGCTGGAAACTGCTGCTTCAGATGTGGCCATAGGAGCAGTGATATTGCAGGCTGACCAACAGTCTTCTACACAGTTTCCCTGTAGTTATTACTCCCAGAAGGTCAAGCTGTCTGAGAGGAACTACAGTATTTGGGACAAGGAACACATGGCAATTAAAGTGGCCTTTAAGGTCTGGAGCCATCTACTGGAAGGAGCCCGACATCCAGTCATACTCGGGACAGACTATCGGAAGCTGGAACAACTCCAGACCACCAAAAAGCTAAGCCAAAGACAGGTCTGGTGGTCACAGTTC
The DNA here is from genome assembly GCA_020142125.1 of Phrynosoma platyrhinos. Taxonomy (NCBI): domain Eukaryota; kingdom Metazoa; phylum Chordata; class Lepidosauria; order Squamata; family Phrynosomatidae; genus Phrynosoma; species Phrynosoma platyrhinos. The sequence goes on from CM034704.1 coordinate 15,615,234, forward strand.
TTCTCTCATTTCAACTTTAAGATCACCTCTGGTCATTCCCAGCAGTCAGAATAAATGAGCCGATGCACTCTTAAGGAAGCCTGAGTATGAACGAGACCAGGATGACTCTCAACCAGCTCCAGTCTTCCCCTGGAATGTTTTGCAGCAGCCCAGGTTTCCATAGACCTCTTGCATGTGTCATCTGTACACCATGCCCTCTGATAGGCCCAAAGCTGGTGTTTTTGGTCTATGTGTTTCAGGCCAAGGTTAAGAGGTGATATGTTAGCCCTATTTAAATACTTGAAGGGATGTCACTTTGAGGTTGGAGCAAGCTTGTTTTCTGCTGCTCCAAAGATGAATGGAAAAAATGAATGCAAGCTACAGGAAAGGAGATTTCACCTAAACATTAGGAAGAACTTCTTGACAGTAAGAGCTGCTTGACAGTGGAACATACTCCTTTGGAGAGTGATGGAGTCTCCTTCTTTGGAAGTTTTTAAACAGAGGCTGGATGGCCATCTGTCAGGTATGCTTTGATTGAGAGTTCCTGCATGGCAGGGCGTTGGACTGGATGACCCTTGTTAGCATTTTCAAAAAGACTCTATCATTCTATGATCATCCTGATAAGTGATTGATGAGGATTTTATTATTATTATTATTATTATTATTATTATTATTATTATTACCATAACTCATAACTAGAACTTTGCAGAAATTCTGTGATTCAGTTCTTAGCATCCCCTTTTTAAAAATATAAGGTAGAAAGTGATGTGAAATTTCCCTGTTTGGAGAGCTACAGCCAGTCAGTGAAGACAATATAGGGCTTGACAGACAAAGAGTCCAATTAGATACACGATAGCTTCCTAACTCCCATTGCTGGGCTTGAAATATATCCAGTGGTAGCACAGGAAGAAACAGAACCAATGTGTACAAAATGCAAATGCTGAGGAATAATAGGCATTCCCACTCTAAGCATAAATATCTCAGCCTAGACAATGAATCTTCCCAGTGTGGTTTGTTGATTGGTAGTGGCTCCATGTCAAATCTGCTCCAGGTTTTAGAGTGAACTTTAATAGAGCTATCCAAGGTGCTAAAACCTATCCCTCAAATACATTCAACATATCTGAAATTTGGACTAAAATCCAAAAACAGATTCACTGTCTCACTGACATGAAAGCCACTTCCACCATTGTTGTTGACCCTTGAATTTAGATTGGTCCATTGTCTCTTTCTGCATAATCAAACCCCAAGCCTACAAAAACATCATTTTTTTTTTGTATGACTATTTGAGTCATACCTTCATAGCCTTTGCTAGTTTATTAGATACTTTCAGTCAACATCAGTTGAGAGTCATATTCATTAACATTAGCAACATTGTGTGAAACTTCAGTTCTAGTCAAGCCCCACAAGTGAGCTCTCACAATTGTTTTGTTATAACGGATCTTGCTATATGAAGCTATCACTGCACAGCTATTACTATACATGTTTAAAAAGAAAAAAAAAACATGTACATACAAGCATTAAATCCTGCACTTAATATAAAATAATAGTAGAACTGGTTGGCAAATTAAAGATGGTTGTTATTGATTCCAAAAATACTTTTGCTTTCAGCAAAATACATTTTTAATTACTTTCCTACTTGCTGTCATTTTTCATAAACCAGTCTAGACAACTCGTGCCAAATCATGCAAAAACTGATTTCAATGAAATGCCTTCCCTTAATATCAAAGATCTGAAAATATTCATATTTTTCATATATCTGAATCTAAAAGGAAGAAGAAGAAGAAGAAAAGATGGCCTCATTCCATATGCAACTCTAGCTAGACCCAAAGTCCTTGTTTAGGAAATAATTGCTACAGCCGATTAGTGGTGTGTTTTTTTAAACTGAATCTGCCTGTTTAGAAGAAAATTTTAGAAGATAAATGAGTAGAAGTCCATATAATATGCAGCTTATTTTTTGCTCTTTCCTTTTTTAATAATTTGTCAGCTACAGCTCCACAGCTCCCTTTTCCCAAAACAGATTACTGCAAAGATAAAAATCTAGCAAAAATCTGCATAACCATAGCTTTTAAAAATATGCATTCTCCAGTCTGCCTTTATGCGTATTTATCATGAGCACATTGAAATGGAAAGAGAAAATGAGGAACAATCTTAACTTATATTTTCTTCACACTTTCAACTGGAATTATTAAACCAAGTGGTAGCAAGAGGGGAAGAGAGCAAGAAAGAGAGAGAGAGAGAGGCACCATGCAGTAGTATAGAATGTAGATTTTGCTTTTAGCATCAGAATCAATGTCCAAATCTAAAATTGATATAATTGACTGTTAATTAATTCCCTTGATATTTTCATTAGCACATCCAAGCAACAAGTCTTCTGTTTGGCACTTTTGAATTATTCAGGAAGAATTCCGATTGCTATAATGAAAGCGTTACGAGGTTGCTTCTGTGCCTGCTAATAAAGTTAAATACAAGGTGTGTTTTTATACACACACACACATACTTTGCAGTTCTTACTGAACAAATAACACCAGAATTTAAAAATACAGCACATAGCATAGCAGCATTGACCCACATGGGGTGGGGTGTACAGGTAGAGAGAGAAAGAGAGATGAAACAGATTACAGATATACTAGGGTTCAAATCCCAGCTCAGACAAAGAAACCCACTGCAAACCTTGGACAAGTCATATTCTCTCAGCCTCAGAGGAAAGCAAAGGTAAAATGCCTCTGAACAAATCTTCCCAAGAAAACCTTGTCTATGGGCCTCTACAGACGGGCACTTTGGGCCATCCTGGAGGCAAGGATGAGGAGGGGCAGCTGCACACTGGCCATCTCAACCCCTCCTCGAAGAAGTCCTGACACCGCACACCATTGCGCATAGCGTGTGGCATCAGGCTGTCCTTCCAGCACAGCCTTTTGATGCGCTGCACTGGAAGGGGCACAAAAGAGCTGCGTGGCAGCTCTTAGAGCAGCCTTTTGCTGGCCGGCAAAAGGGAGGATAGAGGCTGCACTGTCCGGCAGCCTTGGCCTCGATCCTCCACTTCCCAGGGCAGCCTAGGGCCGCCCATCTGCATCCCCCCTCTAGCATAAGTCAGAAATGATTTGAAGGCACACAACAACAACAGCAACAACAGAACACTGGACATCTTGGACTTAATTTTGTAATATTGAACTTTTCAAAATGGGAACTGATGTTTTAAGATTAAGATGAGTATGATATTTATCTTGGTATGAGAAGCTTTGGGGAGAGAGATGGTTGGATATTTATACATATTACTGAAATTAAATTTATTTGTCACATTTGTGCCCTGATCTCCTTGAGTAAGCTCATGTCTATGTGAACACTGTCCCCACAACCCCCATTATACTCACACAACCATCTGGCCCAATTGCCTAACCATGGTTTAGGTGATATCATCCTGTATCTTCTGCTCCATGTAACATCCTTCTTGCCACTCACTGTTTGGTTATCAAATTCGGTCTGCCTGAATGCTACCTATGATACCATAGTTTCAGAAGGACATTTAGTGGCATGGGGAATTCCCCTACTAAGTGGCATGCTCTTCTCCCTGAATTTGGACATATTCTGACAATTTTCACTGTTTGATGCATGTTCAAAAATGATTTATTTTTGTAATATTATGTCTTGAACCACATAAAGAACATTTATCAGCTCTGCATTGTGTACATGTACTGTGCATATCTTAAATTTTATTTAAAAAATTTAGATATAAGAAGTACAGTCAACACTCAATACAGTCAACCAATAGGTGCTGAGCAGCAGAACAGGTGGTGGCAAATACAGTAATCTGCAAATAATCAAATCTGCAAATACTTAACTCACAAATATGGAGGGACAACTGCATGTATTTGTAATTAAATAATCAATTAGATTCCTATACAAATTGCTGCTTCTTTCCAGTATTTGTTTTACATAGGATACCCTGAATCTGTATTCTATATCAGCCATAGTTTTTTTTTTTTAAAGGTAAAGGTTTCCCTTTGAAAAGGTTGTCAAGTCATGTCTGACTGTAGGGGGGGCAGTGTTCATCTCCATTATGAAGCTAAAGAATCAGAATTGTCAAAGACAACTGTGTGATCATGTAGCCAACATGATTGCACAGAATGCTGTTACCTTCCCACCAAAGTGGCACCTGTTTATCTACATGCACTTTTACATGCCTTTGAACTGCTAGGTTGGCAGAAACTGGGACGAGTGATGAGAGTTCACTCCATCATGCAGCATCTGCACCTCGAACTGCCAACCTGTTCACCTTGCAGTCATGAAGAGTTAGTATCTTAACAGCTGAGCAATCACATCCCTATTAACCATAGTAAAGATTAACAAAATTGCTCCCTAGGCTGCTTCTGAACTCTGAAACTCCCTTCTTATGGAGACCAGAATGGACCCATTTTTGTTGTCCTTCCACTTCCAGGCTAAGACCTTTTTGTTTAGGCAGACATTTAAAAGAGAAAGTTTTAAAAAATCATCCTGGGGGTGGTGTATTGTTTTAATATATATGGGTTTAAATGCTTTTATTTTATTTTATTTAAAAATGTATTCTATTTTAAACAAATGATCTATTTTTTTAAATATTGCAATAGTTTAATTCCATTTTAATTTTCACTTTTATAAGTTTTTTAATTGTAGTGCATTTTTAGACTGTTATTCTGAGAGAAAAACAGGATACAAATTAAATAAATAAATAAATAAATAAAGTCTATGGGCTTACTTCAGACTATTCCAATGCTGTCTCCAAATTAATTTGTTCTTTCCTTTCCTTTCCTTTTCTTGGGAATTCCCCATACTACTTGATTAGTTTATTTTGATTTCTTTATAAAATGTTAGGACTGATAAGGATTGCACAACCTTTGGAAAAAATGCACTCAAGTACCTTGAAAATGCCCTTAAAATTAATCAGAAAAGTATCTCACTAAAACTACAGTTGCAGCCTTCCATCCCCAAAGGAACCTCTTTTCTACTTTATATGTTACTTTCATGGTGTGCTTTCATTAAGCTCTCATTGCAAAAAGAAAGTAATTCATTACAAATAATGAGACCTTGCAAAGCATTACAATACCATCTGAGAAAATTTCAGACACAGTGTTGTTAGTACACTTATTTTTGTCTTTAATTCTGGGTTTATATAGGGAGGGACAAAGTGGTAGAAATCTCATAAATCTTGGCTCTCCAAAAGAGGAGGCTAGAGGGGACAAGATGGCATGCTTGATGGATGCACTGTCTTTAATGCACTTGCCTTTTTCCTAAGGGATTATGAGTTTGAATGTAGCTCAGAGAGAACAAACTGATTCTCAATGGATGGCAGCAAATGTTCATAAGCAATGAGAATCTAGACCTGTTACATGGAGATTGACCTTTACTATAATCACCTGTGAGGCTTACATATATTTCTAAAGAAGGGTGCTGGATTACTGCACAGAGTAGTGTGGTATTGGGCAGTACTTTTGGGAGACCATGTCTCTCTACTTCTTTTATCAGTGTCTCTCATAATTGTGCCAACATGTGGAGGTATCCATAGAGAGATACAGAGGGGCAGTTAACCTTTTATCTCATGAAGAACAGATGAAATTGTTTGCTTTATCCACTGAGAGCATCATGAAATGACATGACTCATTGGAGAAGAGGATAATGTTTGGTAAAGTGGAAGGCAGTAGGAAAAGAAGAAGACTACAATACAGGTAGATTGATTCAATCAAGGAAGCCATGGCCCTGAGTTTCTTAGACCTTTGAAGGGAAGTTGATAACTGGCAGTCTAAGAAGACAAATGACAACAACAGCCACAGGAGGAAGACAAGAAGCAAATATTTTAAAATTAAGGAGAGGGGGATAGAAAATAGGCACTAGAAAAATTGCAAGGATTAATCGAACTCACTAAAGAAAAAGGTCAGGAAATATCTGAAGTGTATCGAGAGAATAATGTTGATTGTGGAAGACCATTGAGACAAATTTGGATAGACATCACATCAGGAATGCACCTTAGGTTTTCACACTGAGGCTACTGGTTGGGTGCAGCTTGGGAGAGCTTTTCTGAACAACTCCCAGAATCCCACATCCAGCAAAAGTAGTCACCAACATTTTATAAGTTTTCAAGTTCTGTATGTGAAACATTTGGTAACAATGCCAAATTCTAGGAAAGAATTAGGACAAGTGACACCTTCTTTTACTTAATGGCCACAATTACCATGCAAAGCAGTGTGAGATCCTCCACATGGAACAACCAGGTCTCCTCTTTAAAATAATTTTTCCCAGACCCAGGCAAATCTTCTCTCTCTCTCTCTCAATCTCTCTCTTCTTTCTTTCTTTTGTGTTAGAGTTAAAAGTAGAGTCTATGAGTAAAAGCTTGATTGGATGACCCTTCTGATTTCTTTCAATTCTATGATTCTATCTCTATGACTCAGGGCCAGTACAGATTGGCCAAAAGGGTCGGCCGGGGGAGGGGGAGTTGAGGTGTGCCGACCACATGCCAGCCACTCCGACTCTGCCCCATGTTGTCCTCATGCCACCCACCCAAACAGATGCCAGGTAGTATCAGGATGCTCCTTTGGCACAGCGTGTCTAAACAATGTGCCAAAGGAGCACAGAAAAGCCACCTCTACAGTGGCAAGAGTGGCTTTTTGCCACTCCAAAAAGGAGTGCTGAATTGGGGCTATGGCATGCAGTTGCTGTGACTCTGATGTGGTGCTCCCAGGGGCCACCCTTTAGGGGCCATCTGTAGAGCTCCTCAGCCACAGAATCAGTGATAAAGGAAGGTTTTGCATGGCTTCTAAGAACAAGTGTCTCCCTTTCATACATATCACTAGAGGCCTTTTTGATTTACTAACCCTTTTTTTGTGGAGGCAACTTGCACCTCCTGGAAGAGATAAACAAGTCACCTTTTATAAAGGTTGAAGCCCCCTCTATACTGTTTGACATAAGAGAATGCAACTTTTCTAAACTTCCAGATTTGGTTTTGGACATTTTGGTTGGTTTTTCACCTTTTTTGTGGCAGTCTATACAGCACTCTTTCAATTTCCCATTCATCTATTTGCCAGTGCAGTAAAATTGAACCAGTGTTTGTTCCAGAGCTTGGACAAATGATTTTGTTTTGTTTACAGCTGCCTTGATTCATGAAGGAATACATACTACCATTTCCATGGATACTCCCATGCCAGTAGGAGAAAATGTAAAAGCCTTACTCTCCAGGCTGATCCCTGATATCCATTTTTGTCATATTAGGCAATCAGCACATCTTCCATTAAGCCAGGTAAATTTGCATGTTATGAGAGAGCATTTTAAAACAAATACTACAGATGGAGGTCTTTTCCTGTCCCCATCCTGTGTGGGAGGAACTATGAAGGAGGCAGCTACAATCTTGCAGTATTTATTAGCTAGTTAATTACATTTACCCCCCCACTTTTTCTCCAAAGAGCTCTCAGCAACATACATGGTTGTGTGCATCCTCAAATTAGCCTTCAAAAAGACTGCAAGGTATATTTAGGCTGGAAGTGAAAAGTGAGGGGACTACAACCTGGATCTCTCAAATCTGTTCCAATACTTTAACAACGACACCATCCAAACTCTTGAGTAAGAAGGTTGATGTTTAGAAGGATTAGCGCTGAAAAATTGTCAGCAAAGGATACCTTGCTTCAAAAGAAAGACTGGGCTATATAATCCTAAATAATTTCAGTGTAATATCATTTCTGGACACAATGCCTCAGTCACTGTTTGCTTTGTTGTTGTTATGTGTCATCACGTTTGCTTCAATTTATCACAACCCTATGAATGAAAGTCCTACAAAAACTCTGGTCACTGGGTCTTACAAACTCAAAGCCATGGCTTCCTCTGTTGAATTACTCCATCTCTAATGTAGTTTTCCTCTTTTACTACTGCTTTTAATTTTATACAGCATTATTGTCTTTTCCAATGATCCATGTTCTCTCATCATATATCCAAGATACAATAGCCCATTTAGTCATTTTGGCTTCTACCAAGAGTCCAGGCATAATTTGCTCTCATAACCATTTATTAATCTTTTTTGATAGTCCATAGTATCATAGAACTCTTCTCCTGCACCATATTTCAAATGAGTTGATTTTCTTCCTGTCAGCTTTCTTCACTGTCCAGCTTTTACAACCCTGCATAGAAATGAGAAATACTATTGCATGAATGATTCTGGCTTTTGGATTTAATGATATAGCTTTGCCCTTAGTTATCTTATCTAATTCCTTCATAGCTAGCCCATAGTCTTTTTTTTTTCTTATTTCTTGACTATAGCTTCCATGACTGAGTCAAGGTACAGAAAATCCTGATCTGTCTACTGGTGCAACAAAATTGGACAAGTATTTTTTCTCAAGCATGGACAAGTTATTTTTTGAAGCAATTGAGGGAGTAATAGTCCAAAAATGTAAGTTATCAGAGCTCTAATTTGTTCACCACTTACTTCAGCAACCAGCCAACCCAACATGGGGAAAAGATCCATGTTCCTACAAGCAGCCAGCTAAGTTATGCATCCCCTCTTTTTTTCATTTTCTCTTTGATAACATGGAGCATTATGTAAATCAGGAGAGTCTATTCCTGTGGATACAGAGAAATGATTTGGTATAAGAAATCACAAAGCATTCCCTGACAACCAAGGCTCAATCAATCTGGCAGCTCTATCAATGGCCTGAGGATGGTGGCTTGATTGACAGCCAGCAGATGGTGGAGGAATGAGGTTGTCAGTGGAACTGCTGATTGCCCCTGAGTTGTTTGTAATGACAGAAAACAAAGAATGGCTGCCCAAGGTGATCTCTTGTTTTACAAGCAAGGCACGAGACTAACACCCACCATTCCTTATGTAACGACTTAGTCAACATGGTACTTGCTGAAAGAAAATGGCTCTCTTGTCTTCCAGCGCAATGCAATTTTAATCAAAACCATGAATCTCTTTTACATTTGCTATATAGGTACCATTATGGAGTTGTTAGCTATTTCTGTAGTGTTCAGAGAATGATCTCTACATTGGGACGTGTCCGGTTAAATTTCACTTCTCTGCCATAAATTCAGGGGATGTAGGCCAGTGTGGCGTAGTGGTTTGAGTGCTGGACTATGACTCTGAATACCAAGGTTCAATTCCCAATTCAGCCATGAAACTGACTGAGTGACCTTGGGCAGCTCACAGGCAGCCTCAATGGAAGGCAATGGCAAACCTCCTCTGCATAAATCTTGCCAAGCAGTGGCACCCTGATGTCACCTGGGGGGGGGGTAGGTCTTCCAGGGGGTGGGTCTTTGGGTCTTCTGGGGACAGCATGCTTGGCCTCCCTCAGTACCACTCCATCATTTTCCTCATAAGGAAAAGGAAGGGATGGGATGGCTCTGGGGGAAAGGCCTGACCAATTGTCACCCCTCTTTTAGGGTCTTATCTGGTGAGGGCTCCACCACTGCACACCCCTAGTGATGCTAATCTTGCCAAGAAAATCCCATGATAGAACCTATTGCCATAAGTTGGAAATGACTTGAAGGCACACAACAATAACAACAGACCTAACTAAACAGCCAGTGTGATATAGTGGTTTAAGTGATGGACTACAAATAATAGTCAGGGTTGAAATCCCTGTGGAAACCCACTGGTGCCCTTTGTCAGCCTCAGAGAAGAGTAATGGCAAACCATCTCTGAGCAAATTTTGGCAAGGTTTTCCTTGGGTCAGAAGTGGCTTGAAGGCACAGAACAACAAAATCCTAATTAATTTGGTGTCCTGAAATACCCCCAAAATCAGCAATGCAGACATAATACCATTGGCTCCTCTAACAAGGATGTTTTAAAGGAGGCAATGTTGGAATAGAGAACCAAGGAAATAGACATTGTAAAAAAAATGCAACAGTTAGCAATGAATATCACAGTTTGCTTAAAGTGTGGTTTCGGGTGAATTTGGAAGTTACTGCAAGAAAAAAAAATGATAGTTTTGCTAAGATAAATGAAAATTCCCCCGTATAAATGCAAATGATCATTCTTAACAAGGAAACCGAGATTATCATTGTGTAGGAATGTAAGAAATATATTTTTCACTCAACTTGGATATACTGTTGAGGAAAAAAGACCCAAAACAATCTTGCAGTTAGGTTTTATTTTTTATCTTGATTACTTTAAAATATTAATCACACAAATGTCCTTTAATTATTTTTAAATCCAAATTTCTTTTTAAAAACATATTAACAAATAAGTTTTTTAAGTGTTATAAAACTGTAAAGGAAAATATTTAATTAAGCAAGACGCTCCATGACCAATCGAAGTAAAATTAAGTCATGCTAATGTGCTCAACAGATTTAATTATTTGTAAATATGGTTAATGAATATTGCTCTGGGCCGACGTTTTATAACCCTAAATGTTTTACTGTCATGATTGTGTGTGTTTTTTTAAACAGCCAAGTTTGCATAGATGTAAGTCTTACTTCTAAAATTCCCTCCATTGCATAATTTTTTTATTAATCAGTTAAATATGTGGCATGCCAGTCTACTGAGGGAACATTTTCATGATGGGACGTCAGTCTTTTCATTTAATGAACATTTCATTCAAATAGTTCAAATTTACATAACCCAGCAATCTTGCCTATCTAGAAAGGGAATTGTGGCTGCCTCAGGCAGCAAAATATGAGAGGGACAGCAATATTGTCTCTCAACCCTTCTCAGAGGGCCTGCACTGCTCCAGAGATCCCTGCTATCTGACATGGCTAATGTGTGGCTTGTTACAACTGGCTTGGCCCCAAATAACTAGGTGTCCTCAGAGCCAGACATGATGGGACCTCTGGAAAGAGGTCCAAGGGATAGCAGCTACAGTGATGTGTGGTGGTGCCTGTGCATTTTTGTGAACCTCAAAAGATGGCAAAGCTCAGGCCACTGCTTCTTCTGGATCAGCTATTTGGGAATTCCATATCCATTGCCTTGAAAGTCAACTTGAAAAAGTGATGGGAGCCAAATGTAATGAACAAGGAGAAAAACATGTTCTTTGTGTGAAGGAAGTCCTACTGGAAGAAACCAAACAAACAAACAATCAAAATCAAAGAGGCAATTTGAGTTTCTAAAGACTGGAACACGCACGCCCTTGACATGGACATGGACAATGACAGAAGCCTATAGGCTTTGCAGAGAATTGGAAATGAGTATGGGGAGCTGTAAATTTCCAGTTGAGGGGCCCCACTTCACATAGTGCTTCTGCTCATCTCCCACATACAGAAATGAAGATAAACAGAAGCTATATGTTCAGCCTTCCCATACATTGTTTTTATTTATTTATTTACATTGCCCATTTCCAAGAAGAAACTTAAGACAATGTACACCTTTCTCTTTATTCTCTCTTATTTGATCCTTGCATCAACCATGTAAAATAGGTTTGCCTGAGGAATAGGCACAAGGTCCTCCAGGCAGATTCATAGCTGTGTAAGGTCTTGAATCTAAGGGGTGCACCAGGAGGCATAGTAGAAAGTTCCACCCAGGCAAAACTATACTATTTCTCTCTTCCCCCTTCAAGCAGGACTTTCCTTTTCTCTTGTTCCCTCTCCTTAGTCATTTAGTGACTGGTGGAGAAGGGGACTCATTGAAAAGTATCTAGCTTTGTCTATAATATTGTCAGGGAGGTCTCACAGGAGCCTGCTAGAGTTCTAAGTTCATCTGGAGAGACTTTTTCCCCAAAATACCACTTTCTCAGATTTATTTGAGGGAACTCAGGATAGGATCTTCTTGGTGGGTGCTCTCAGACTTTGGAACACCCTCACAAGGAAGGGTAGGGATAATAAATAATAATAATAAATTATTATTTATACCCCACCCCTCTGCGGAGCAATCAGGGAGGAATGTCCTTGCATTCCTTCTGTCAGGAAGTTCAAACATATTCATGCCATCAGGCTTTTAGAAACCAACTGAAGTGGGCTTTTAATACTGTGTGACACTGTCATTAAGGTTTGTATACAGTATTTTAGAAAATTTTAATGTTTTTAATTTGATAAATTGTTTATTTGCTTTTAAAATAGCTTTTATACAGTGGGTCCCTGGTATCCACTGGGGTTTGGTGGATGCATACCAAATGCATACCAAAATTTGTGGAAGTTCAAGATCCATTATATACAATGGTGTAGTAAAATGGCATCCCTCAAATAAAATGGATGTGTTTGTGTTTTTGAAAAATATTTTCGAGTCATGGTTAGTTGAACGGATGCAGAATCTGTGACTATGGAGGGGCAGCTATATTTATATTTTTATTGATACTTTCATATAGTTTTTAATCTTTATTGTTTTAAAATATGTTGTTATCTGCTTTGATTCTTATTATTGGGAGAAAGGTGGAATATAAACTAAAACGAACTAATGCATGCATGAATGAATGAATAACAGGATATAGCCAGATGCTTTTCCTGTGCCCCTCCACACTCTCCACCAGCAACCACAGGAGGAAATGTAACCTTTTAAGTATTGGAGGAAGTCATAGCATGAAATAGGTAGTGAATTTCTCACTCTGCAATGACCAAAAAAAAAAAGATATATGCAGGTGTATGTTGGACCTATGCCTGCATATGTCATGATGAATAGGACAACAGAGGTCTAAAACACACTGCAGAAAGAATACAGTTTGAGACAGCTTTAATTGTCCTGGCTCAGTGGTAGGGAATCCTGGGAACTGTAGTTTATTGTGGCACAAGAGCTATCAGACAGAGAACCATAGATGCTGTGGTCCCAAGGCCAGTCATTGCCACGGTTCAGAATGGACTGCTGGCAAGGAGCACTTGTTTTGAGGCCGCAGTGTTCCTTCAGCTTTATCTGAGGACATGCATAATCTGAATGCCACACCTCCATTTTGGGCTGAATCTGGCACTTTTGACCCGTATGTTTCAGATGATAGAGAGAGAATCTGAGTCCAAGCTGAGTAGGGATTTATGGGCATAACCAACACTTTGAATTGTGCTGGTTCAAAATAGACCAATATCATGTGGCAATACAGGAACAACATGTTCTGTATCATTTAGACACCTTGGATCCTGTACAGGAAGAAACATGTGATAAAAATTAAATAAATTGATTACTCTGGACCTTAGTAGTTAGCCCCATTCATATTTCTTTCCTTGAGGAGTCTCTTGGGGTAGATGCTTAGGAATTCATAGCAATAGGAACAACATGAGAAATGTGTTTTTTATTTTATTTTATTTTATTTTTTCCACATTGTATTTTCTGTCTAGCTGTGGCAAAGGACGGTGGTTGGGAAAGGACAGTTTGAGGAAGGGGCCACTTTATGCCAGATCCCGAGCGACTCTATCCTGGGACACAGTACCAATGCCAGTGCAAAATTGGCCCATAGTGAGGATTGTTCTACAGACTATCACACAAGCCATAAAAATGGGATTTTAACCATATAAAAGTGTGTTTGCCTGATGCTTATCACACAACATCATGTCTATGCTGCTGCTGTCTTGCATTGCATTTACTGTATATTACTGTAGTGTACATTTTCATTGATAAGCAAACCTATCAATAGGCTCTCAATTTCACTGCCATTTCCTTACTGTCTTTGTGAGATTGGTCCCTTCTGTGGCAGTTCCATTTCACAAGTAGTCATGTGGTGTGAGTGCATGTGATTCTGGTCCTCTCCCTCTCTCCCTCACTGTTAATGCAGCTGCCAACACCTTGCCAAAGCTGGCTGCTGTGTGTATATTCACACAGCAGCCAGCTTCAGCTGGTGGTTTGCAGCCGCAATCACTCATTCCTATCTGCAGAAAACAGATCATGCGCCCATGGATCAACAAAGCACTATTGTTTGGAAAAATCTTTTCCAAAACCCCAAACTTTTAAAGGGTTGGACTTCAGCACAATTTAATTTGACCTAGTGAGCCTTGGCCATCTTAGCCAGTTAGGACTGTGTTCTCTCACAGGTACCCACTTGAAGTTTTTGACCACTATGCCATACTGGTTGTTATACTTACATCACGTATCCTCCAGTTCCCACTTCAACATGGGAATCCTGATATTGACTTGCCTGGTAAAAGTTCTGACAAAGCATATTGGAATAATATACAGCAAGGTTTTTGAATCTTCAAAACCTGCAGAATAAATGCTACGTTAATATTATTATCATCTCATTATCAATTATGTGAGAAGCCAACTGATAAGATACCAGAATGTCATCCAAAAGTGGCTGGCACTGTCTCCAGTAAGCCATGCTGTGTGGGAAAGAGAGTTCAAAGGAAAAGCGGTTCCACTTTGTAATGCTGATATTTTGCTGAGTTATTTATTTGGAGTCCAAAACAACAACCAGACAACAACATTTAGAGCTCTCTAAGAATGAATAGGGATTCACTACCCCAATTGAAATGATGCTAATAAAATCAGGCAGAAAAATACTGAGGAAAATATACATAAATGCTGAAATAGGGATGTGTGAAGTCTCTTTCTTTTCTTTCACTCTAGCATTCTATCTAGGATATTTATCCACCAAAAAAACTACCTGTGATTTTCACCAAGCAAATCTAACTGAATAGTTTCAATGCAATGTATTTCTATAGTGGTCCATAATTATTTATCAGGTGTCTCATTCAGTACAGTATGAATTAATGCACTTTTAATAGTGCTGCTAAGGTCTAAATATCATAAAGGCACCAGATCCTATCTGATTTGGAAGCTAAGCAGGGTCAGTCCTTGTTAGTATTTGGGTGGAAGATTGTCTGTCAGGAATTACATATATTTTTGTCCGGCCATAATATGTTGAATTATGCAGTGATGCAAAGATAGTAAATAATAGTATGATTTAGAAGGGTGAGCTCAGAAAACAGGTGCTGCAATAACACAAGATAATACAGGATGCAGAAATAATCCGATTTGACACCACTTTAAATGCTATGGTTCCATTTTATGGAATTCTGGGAACTGCAGTTTTGTAAGACCTTTAACCTTTTCTGTCAGAGAACTCTGTCCAGTGCCACAACAAACTACAATTCCAAGAATTCCATAGCATCGAGCCATGGCAGTTAAAGTGGTGACAGGAAGGGAGGCAAGCTTGATCAAGGTAATTTATGTGAAAGTGTCTAGCTCTAACAACAAAGTAAAAGGGGTGATGTGGAAAAGAAAAGTGAAATTATTTAATTATTAATCGTAATGATTAAGAATGAAGCCCACCTGAAGTTTGAAATTATGTGTAGTTTAGTTAGGCAATTTTAACATTTGTTGGTCTGTTCTGATAATGAAAGTCACCAAGCTGAAACAATGGTTTCTTAATAAAGGTTTCCTGAGCTTTAACTACCAAAAGCCTTATTTTCTGGACTTGAATGCTGTTTGTTTTGACACTATCAACTAATACCAGGTGCTGTAGGCTATATTTCAAGGGGGAAACTGCCAAACTCACCTCTGAGTATTCCTTGCCTAAAAAAATCCTATGAAATTCATGAGGTCACCATACATTATTGCAGCCACAAGATTGTGAGTTTGATCCTAGGGCTCCAAGGTTGACTCAGCCTTCCATCCTTTCAGAGGCTAGTGAAATGAATACCCAGTTTGTTGGGGGTAATTGGCTTGCAGATTGTAAACCACTTAGAGAGTGTTGATTTCACTGATAAGTGGTATAGAAATGTACTCACTGTTGCTATTGCTATACATTGACAAGTGACTTGAAGGCACATACACACCACACACACACACACATACACAAGTACCATTGGAAAGGTATTTATTTCTGGGAAATTTCACTGGTTTTAATTAAGTGTGCATAAATTTCAAGCTTTAATCATTATTGTTTGGTTTGCACCAGCAATATTTGCCCACTTGCAAATAAAAAAGTCCACACAAAGATATTTTACATGTGCATATTTGAAGAAATATACTTTTAAAATAGACATCTTATGATAAATTTTGAATTTTTAATAATATGTGTCTTTTTCTATTTCTTTAAGTTAAAAACTGTTTTGCAAAATTCAAAGTGTGGGTTGAAAGGCTAAAGGAGTCCCAGTCCACATATTAATGAGGGCAGGATGTAGTGAAATGTAGCAAGGCTACTTAGTTTTGGATGAACTTCAAGACCAGCCCCAAAGTATTAGAAACTTTGACTTCATGATATGCTTCCCAGTATCATTTTGCTAATTTGGTGAGTCTGGATCATTACCAAGGCATCTTTAACCTATTGTGTGACAATCTGATAATCCCCACCCATGTCAATTTTCCCATAACAAATAGTTTTTACACAAGGTGTGTGGAAGATATTAATGGGCCAGCACAATAGAAAAAGAAAAGAGGAAGAGAAGCGCTTTCTTAAGCACATATGTGATTCTAAGTAAAACTGAACTGGTGCCTGAGAAATGCTTGCCAATTAAAAAAGAGATGTCCTACAACATAATCAAAACATGATATGTATCATATGGCCTCCTGGCTGTTGGGGATGTGGTGGATATTTTTTTCCCTTTCTTTCTTTTGCACAATCAAATGCATTTGTTCTACCTAAAACATACATAAGAGTTAAGAAGAAAATTCTACATATTTTAAAGAAATTTATTCTCATGTTGTTTTTTCACACGCCCATTCAATCAAGGGGTATAATGCCATTATAAGAGGAGAGGGCTGCCTAGGGTTGAATGTGGCCTTTTGCCTGAACTCCTAGAACAATAGGATCATAGAGATGAAAGGGACCACAAAGAACCTTTAGTACAACCCTTTGCTGTGCTGGTTAAGCAGTACCAAAAGATGGTCATCCCATAAGCATTAGATCCCATCTGATTTGGAAAGCTAAGCAGGGACAGCCCTGGTTAGAACTTGAATGGATGTGCCAATGAATACTAGGTGCTATAGGCTATATTTCAGAGGAAGGGAATGGTTTTAAGTTACAGGAGGGTAGAG
>CM034704.1:15643310-15662836 GCA_020142125.1 Phrynosoma platyrhinos
CTATGATTCTATGATTCTATGATTCTATGCTTACACCCCTGTTTGATTGTTTTGCAATACTCTCCTGTCTCTGAACATAATGTCTGCTTGCATCTATCTAAAGTAAATCACCCATTTTTTTTCTTAATCAGGCACACAAATCCACATCCAAACTCATATTTAAAGGTTAGCTGTAAAATGTATGCATTGCCTACATACACATTTGTTTTTTTCTGAAATTTTGGGATTTGTAGTTTTGTGAGATATTGAGCCTTCTCTGGTAGAGAGCTCTGGTACCCAAACATAGCCATGACAGTTAAAGTGGTATCAAACTGGATTATTTCTGCAGTATGGGTGCATCCTCTGCTATTATCTATATTCATTTGAACACACTTGTGCACACTAACTGGGCAAAATAACTTGATCAGTGGCATTCAAACTAATGTTGTAACAACATTATATTCCTAGTAAAACAGTGACACCTTATGCCCACTGATGTTAAACTGATCTATTGTTCATAGTTAATTCACATACTTCATCAATATTGGTTGAGAGAAAGTGGTACCTTGGTTCATCAGCAAGAAACACAAGATCAGGCATCACTTCCATCCCTCTTGACTGCCCAGGAGGCATTGCATGGGGTTGTACTTCCTTTCCAAGCAACAAAAACTTCCATTTTAATATATATATATATATATAGAGAGAGAGAGAGAGAGAGAGAGAGAGAGAGAGAGAGAGAGAGAGAGAGAGAGAGAGATGCCTGCTTTCAATAATGTTATTAAAATCTGTTTCATTTTTATGGTCTCCATCTGGGATCCAGTGCTGTTTAGTTGCTCTATTCAAGTGTTTTCATATATGTGTGCACATCCACACACACACAAACATACTACTTTTTATAGCTCAGGGTAGTGAAATGGAGCCACCCACACAGGCTGTCCATGGGATTAAAAAAACTCTCCCCTTCATGCTGGAAAATATACATGTGCAAGGATCTGATGAGATATTTATGCAATTGACCTAATAACAGCCTGTAAAATAATGCACTTATTTTCCCCCTCCCCATCTATGATGTTGTAAAATTTAAAAATATTTGACTTTACTGAAGCTAAAGCTAAAAAGCAGGGCTGAACCAAGAAGATTGCTTACACATGGTGAAGAAGTGACAGTGGCATGGTGAATATGCTCTGGCTTTTATTCTGAACTTTAAGGGGATTTCCAGAGTTCTGAGCCAATTCTACAGTAGATTAACCAGTTTTCTCTACTCTGGAACAGGTATAACTAAGCTAGAGTCTTTCCTGTCCCTCATGGCCTAGTTATTAAGATTCATTATTCCTTTGTTCTTCATGGCCTCAATCTTGATTCAGTTGCTTGGTCAAACTAAAGCATTACATTGTCTTCTGCTTACAGACAGCAACTGCTAGAAGGAATAAGCTATAATAGGGGGAAACAGTTACAGGTAAACCAAGCCAATCTTGTTCATACTAGTTCATTTGGGGAGGGAAACCATCATCTGCATCCAGGGGCTTTTCTATATGGTTTCCCACACAGGCCAAAAGGATTGTATTCCCCCAGCTGTTTACATGCTCCTTAACTTGCTATGCTGTTGCTGGTACTGAGAAGTTTCCCTGTTGCTGTGTCTGATGCAGAAACAGGATGCCTGGCCAAATGGGGGCAGACAGGAGCATTGGTTTCTGCATCAGATGTGGTGACGGGGAGCTTCTAAGAGCCAGTAATGCCACGGCAAGGTAAGGAATGTGTGCAGATAATGGGTTCCAGGTCAGCGCAGACTTGGGTTTGTAAACACATGCTCATCCCTGCGCCGAACTGGGGACCAACCTGGATTAGCACCAGGCCAGAATACCATGGACTCAGGCTGTGCTGTCCTGGCCCATCTGCTTAGCTCATATATCTGACTCCTCTGTATCAGATTATTCTGATTCCACTGAGGGAGTTGTGACATGCAGATTGTTGAATATCTTATTTGCTACCTCTACATGTAGATATTGTTGATGTTAACTGCCTTCAAGTCAGCCTCAAATCATGGCAACCCTGTGGATGAGACATCTCCAAGATCCCCTGTCCTCCCCTGCTCTGCCCATGTCCTAAAGGCTTACGACTGTGGCCTCTCTGTGTAATCTAACCCTCTGGCACCCTCCTCTCTTTCTACTGCCATCTACCTTTTCTAGAATCATTATCTTTCCAATTTTCTGTGTCTTCTCATGCTGTGGCCAAAGTATGACAACCTCAATTTACTTCTCGGGAGAGTTCAGGCTTGATCTGTTCTAGATTGTTTGTCTTTTTGGTTGTCCATGGTATTCTCAGTACCAAATCTCAAATGAGTTGATTTTCCTTCTATCAGCTTTCTTCACTGTCCAACTTTCTTATCCAAATATGGTGATGGAGAATATGATGGACAATCCTCACTTTGATTTCATAATTACACTTTTACACTTTAGGAACTATAGCTTGGAAAAGTTCGTGTAATTCCTAGATTCCCCTAGCCAACATAACGCAGAGGATCCAGGGAGCTGTAACAAAAAAAATAAAATAAAAAAATTTAAAAAAATAAAAAAATAAAGAGTTTTTCAAGCTCTGAGATAGATGCTGCTGCCACATTGCAGAATCAATGCATTTTGACACTGCTTTCACTGTCATGTCTCTATCCAAGGATTTGTAGTTTCTTTTTGCACCAGAGAACTCTGACAGAGAAGGCTAAATCTCTCACAAAACTACAAACCTCATAATTCCATAGCATTGAGCTATGACCGTTGAAGCAGTGTTAAATTGCATTAATTCTCCAATTAATGTCAATGCAGCCCATGCTATAGAAGTAGATATATAAATAGTCTATTTACTAATAGATGTTGAGGACCAGTGTGGTGCAGAGGTCTAAGTATTGGACTAGGACTCCAAGAGACTAGGATTTGAATCTCTGATCTGCCATGGTAACCCTCTGGGTGACCCTGGGCAAGTCATACTCCTTTAAAAATCTTGTCAAGAAAACCTTTTGATGGATCACCATAATTCAGAGTTGACTTGAAGGCATGCAACAATAACAACAACAACAACACATTTACTAATAATGAACTACAGGGAGGAGGATGGTGGCAGGTTTTGGCAATTGTCAAAATACAAAAAACAGTGGGGGGGGGGAACTGAGCAAGCTGAGTAGCCACAGAATGCAAATTGTTGCTTGTGAAGGAGACAGAAAATTGGAAAAAGCAGAATGAAATGTCTTGGGAAAGGGTTACTAGAATCTTGTAGAGGAATACTCCATAGTCCATGTTGTCATTTGCTTGGGTAGTGTGTGTGTGTGTGTGTGTGTGTGTGTGTGTGTGAGAGAGAGAGAGAGAGAGAGATCAGTCCACAATCTTTCATTACATTCTAGCTTCCTTTTGTGTCAAAAGAAACAATATCCAGCTTACTTTCAATATTATCCATCAAAAGAAAATCCTCAGTCACTAGCTAGTTAAATTTGTAGTGTGTATAGAGTATTGGAGGGTGGGGGAAAAGAAACAGATATTTTTATTTTCTTCCATATCCATTTACATTGTAAAAAACATCTCATGTATAGATATAAAAAAAGTGGGGGTGCTTTATATAGCAGGAATTATACGCCATACTGCCTTTTTCCTGTATAGTTTGGTTGGTGGTACATATTTTCCATGTAGAATGCACCCAGAATTATGCATGGGGGTGTGTGCTAAAGAAAACATGCGGTAAATGGTTGCTTTAATAAGTCCTGTCCCATTGAAAGGAAATAAAACCTGAGTATTAATGAGATATAATTATATATTTAAAATCTTTTTTCCCTTGTGCAGTATACAGAATTAATGCCAGTAAACTCACAAACTGCAACATTCTACTCCATTACATCTGCAATGATTAGAGATAGTTTGAACATCTGGCATATAATCTGTGATAGAAAACAGCATTCTGCACTTTAATGGACGTCTGGAGGCAACACATATCTGATTTTATTTCTCTCACTTAACTCTTTCCTGGAAAAAGGAAATTTGATGCCTCAGCACCTTTTTTTCTATGCATTTGGGAGAAAGGAGGGGTTTTTTCCTGTCCTCTCTCTCTCTCTCTCTCTCTCTCTCTCTCTTTGTTTTGATTATATTTCCCAGTGCTCTGCTAGACAGACTTTCAGATTCACTTTATTATAACCGTGTGATAAATGACACTATCCATAAGGCTACCTTTTAAAAGTATTTGGAGATTGTAAAAGATAACCAATGCACCACCTTGAGTTCCAAATTAACATTGAAGCACATGTTTTCAACTGAGAGTTTTGGATTTAAATGATAATGGAGGGAGGCATTTGGAAGCATGATCATTATTGACCAGCTTCATGTGGAGGTTAGCAGCTCCCTACATCCTTCCAAGTTTGAATGGGGCATGGTGGGGCAGAGCTGGGTTTCTAGGAGGAAGTCACTAAAAGATGCTCTGTGATAGGAGGCAGTCACCAAAAGATGCTCTGTGTTAAAAGATGCCAATCACTGTTGACCCCATCACACAATGCATCTTGCCCTATCAGTCTCTTGTGTCTATGCATTTTGCATTACAGAACTTTGTCTGGGTTGTATCTGAAGTTCGACTTGATAGATATACTCTTTGAAGGACTTTCAGAGGACAATAGTCTAATTGAAGATGTCTTTTTGTTTGAAGGTCTGCCCAGTTAAAGATATAAGGAGGAAGATTGGGGACTTTGAAGTTGCCCATCAATATCACCTGGACAGCAGACGGTGGGGAGGACAGAAATCTATTGTTCACAGTCTTTCTCATTATGATGAGATGCTTGGTACTTCTATATATAACATGATACTGATTTCTGAATTTACAGCTCTGCATATAAATATGATATGTGCATTTATGCAAAATGACACACACACACACACAACTTTTATGAGAAATTTCCTCTTTAAGAATAATACATAACTGGTCACCCTGTGCCCATAACAGGGAACAGAGAAGTAGGAGAAAATATGAGAGATTTGGTGGTCCCAGAGGACAAAAGGAACTATATGATGCCAAAATAGTGCATGTGAACAAACACAAACAAAAAGGTAGTGATTATAGAACATGCTATGCCCAACTTCTAGAGAGCCACATGTAATCTACCAGGTGGTCAGGCATGCAAAGGTTGCTAATCCCAACAGAGAAGACCAATTTACCAATGTCAGCTCTTGACTCTCATGCATTAAAGAAGCTATTCAATTTACTGAAGAGATAGGGTTTTGGGCTGTACATAGCTCTTAAAACCTACAGTGTAGTTACTGTTCCATTGATAGGGGCTAGCAGCTGCTGCCACTGACATGGGGGTCAGTAGCTGCCGATGCACCCCCAAAATGTGTTTCCAGTGTAGAAAACAACCTTTGCACAAAATATTTCAGAACAAAAATAGTTTTCTGCACTGATAATAAAATTTCTGCACAGGAAGCTTGTTTTTGCCACATACATTTGCTTTCTCTTCAGAAAACACTGTTTTTGTGTGGGAAAACATGCATTTTTTTTTCACAGAAAAGTTTTACTCTTTTTTTGAGACAAGAAGAAAATTGAGGAATTTGTTTATTTTACCTGTGAAAGGAGAGCTATGAAAGTGTACATCCTGGACAAGGAATTAGAAAGGTTATGAGGAGGAGCATCTTTTAAAAATTAATTTGAACATCTCCTGCTTCATCCAGTATCCTGAAAGTGTCCCTGTATTGACCTTTGGGAAATATGCAGACTTATCAAGAACTACAGATTTTTTTGTTTGTTTGTTTGTTTTTGTTTGTTTTTAAGGAGGATAAGAATAATTTACCAGGTTGACACAGACATTCAGGCTAAACTGTGTTTAGATCTGTTCAGCATTATTTTATAAACTAAAGGCAATTGGACATGAATATTATTCCAAGGAGGAAAATATATAATCAGTGAGAATGGAGATCACTTCTTATGTTATCAAGGGAATCAAGAATATTAAAATGAAGGAAATAACCTTTTGCTATGCCATAAACTCTTTGTGTGTGTGTGTATGTGTGTAAGAGAGAATACATGTTCTTAATTTCATAATCTATCATGCTAAATTTGCCTCTCTCAGATAGGGTTTCTTGTAGCTGTACATTTTTGATGTCCCTTAAGTCCAACTCTGCAAGAGCTTGACTGGCACCAATTTTCATTGAAAAAATTAGATTATTTCTCTGCTCATGTAGGGTGTGTTTAGCCCCAAGCGAAACAGGCAAGGCTTTAGCCCTACTGTGTTCTATAGGGAGCATCAAGAGCTTTCAATGAAAAGAGCAATAAGTTGACAGAGCTAGATTTCTCTTATTTATTGGGCCATTATCTCATGCCAACACCTAAGGAAGACTTGAAACTGTGCTCTATAGGCTGGAATTAAGACTGATTGAATTGCTAGCTTCAGTAGAGATTGATATCACTGTTGAAAGGGATTAACAAAACTGGGGGTTGAGTTGACAAAATATTTTACATCTTATCCCTAGATGGATATTTCTTTTGTTGCCTACCCTACGCATAAAATTCAGGGCTTACATTGCATCCTGGACACAGATGCAATAAGCCATTCAAAAATTATTTATATAAAAAAAACTTAAATAAAAACAAGCTAGGTAAAATGCTGTTCACAAACTACCTTGAATACCTAGAAATTTAAGCACTGATTTTGTGTATCTGGTGTGGTGTGTATGTATAACTCAGTGACAGAACATTCATTTCTCTTGCAAAACAGCTCAGGATCAAACCCTGGCATCAACAGAATGGGCTGGGAAAGACTGGAAAGCTGAGAGTCAGTGTAAACCAAATGTGAAGGATATATTTGGGTAAAAGGACTGTATTCGATTTCAGAGGGGTTCCTGGGGCCCCATTCCAGTAGTGGGTGGTCCCAAATAGCAAAGGGATGAGGCCAAGAATACCCACATATTTTCACTTCCACAACCATACATAGAAATGGGAAATACAATAGCATGGGCAATCTTAACTTTAATATTAAATTATATATCTTGACATTTCAGGATCATTTCATTTCCTTCATAACTGTGCTTCCAACTCCTAGGCCTAATCTGCACTGCAAAAATAATTCAGTTTGACACCATTTTAACTGCCTTGGCTAAGTGCAATGGAATCCTCAGATTTGCAATCTGTTGTGGCACCAGCGTTGTCTGACAGAGAAGGCTAAATATCTCACAAGACTACAAATCCCAGAATTCCATAGTATTGAGCCATGGCAGTTAAAGCAATTTCAAACTGCATTATTTCTACAGTGCAGATTAGACCCTAATTTTCTGATTTCTTGACTGTCGTCTCCATTCTGATTGATTGAACCAAATTCTGAAAAATCTTGAACGATTTCAATGTCTTCATAATCTAATTTAAAGGTATGTAAATCATCTGTGGTCATTATTCTTGTTTTCTTAATATCTATTTTAATCCCTGTTTTCTGCAGTACTTAGCGACTCTAGATAAATCAGGTCTTCTGGGCCTGATGAACTTCCTCTAAGAGTATGAAAGGAACTTCTGTAGGTAATCTTACCTGAGTAATTCCAAACAGTCAATTTGCTGGCAATACCAAAAAAAGTTCTACAACAGATCATTAAACAATTAGTCTATGAACACAAAGAAATTAGTAAGAGCAAGCATAGATTTCTCAAAAACAAGTAATGCCAGACCAATCTTCTCTCCCTCTCTCTCTCGCTCTCGCCTGATAGAGTAAAAAGCTTGGTAGATTGGTAGATCAAGGGAATGTAGTATATTATGATTTCAGTGAGGTCTTTTACAAAGTTTCCCATACTATTCTTGCAGACAAGGTGGTAAAATATGAGCTAGACTATGAGTGGCTTAGGGAGCTGGTTATGTTTAGCTTAAAGAAGGGAAGACTGAAAACACTACAGAATGAGGAATGTTTGCAATTATTCTAAATGTACATGCATTAAGGCATCCATTGAACCTGTAGGCCTTTTTGGAATGGTTGGTGGGGGGGTTAAGAAACTATAATGGACACATTGCTATACACACTGGAACATAATGTAAAGCAAGTGTTCTACATAGATGATAATCACTGCAAACTAACATTATCTACGTAGGTGACATGGGGGAACAGGTGACATGGGAAATACATTGCTCTGTTGAGTTGAGTTGATTAATAAATTGAGTGGTGTGTTTATTTTGGTGCAGCAGGTCCAGTGTGGAAGGAAAGAATAGGACACTTTGCTCTGCAAAATTATTGTTGTCTCCCCCCCCCCTCACAATTGTGGGAAATGGTAGGGTTGCACCACACTCCAGAACTTGTTCTGCTCTACTCCTGGGTAAGCATTGAGCTCAATGGCATGATGGGATCATAGAATCAAAGAGTTGGAAAAAACCACAAGGGTCATTCAGTCCAACCCCCCTGCCATGCAGGAACTCCCAAGCATACCTGACAGATGACCATCCAGCCTCTGTTTAAAAGCCTCCAAAGAAGGAGACTCCACCACTTTTTGAGGGAGAGTGTTCCATTGTCAAACAGCCCTTACTGTCAGGAAGTGCCTCCAAATGTTGAGGTGGGATCTCCAAGAGATAGTACTACAGCCAGTACACAATCTCCTAGGGTCTTAATCCTTGGCTGGATGTCACAGTACATAAGTGACATGCCTTATCAGATCTGGGACTCAGCTATATGCAGGCCTGTGGTCATTATTTTTCTTGGTGGCAATGGGTGTATGTGCTGCTGCTGCTACTACTGATGATGATGATGATGATGATGATGATGATGATGATGATGATAATGATGATGATGATGCAACTCTGTCATTCTAAAACAGGCACCTGAGTAAGGTCTCTTCTTTCCTCTGTGTAGTTTTCATGTCAGGCAACTCAAAATGGCATGTTTCTTCTCCTTTTCTGAGGAATTTGTATGTTAATGTACACTGTGTCTACACTGGGTTACACCCATGCCATTTTCAAAACTTTGAGACAGATGTGAAAGATAAGGGGGAGAAAACATGTTGAACGTGCATTTGAGGTGTGCAACCAAGCTAATGTTCACCTGGCACTGTGTCATTAAATGAACTGTTAAATTCAATCTACTGTCTGATTCTGTTCATTAAACAACCATAAAGGATTTTTAAAAATCCCATTCATACTACAGGTCTGTATGGTTGATCTCTGCAAAGACCTGTGTACTACTGGGGGCTTGCACACATCAATGGCCTGTGTGTCCAGGAATTACTTGGTACTTATTTTCTCCCTAGTCCCTTCTTGAGGCATCTTTTTAAATTCTTCTATTGCAATACACTTGAGAGCCAGCATGATATAGTAGTTTGAGTGTTGGACTATGAATCTGAAGACCAGGGTTCAATTCCCAGCTCAGCCATGAAACCTACTGGGTGACCTTGGCCAAGTCACATGCTCTCAGCCTCAGGGGAAGGCAATGGCAAAGCTCCTCTGAAGAAGTCTTGCCAAGAAAACCCTGTGAAAGAGTCACCTTAAGGTCACCATATATTGGAAATGACTTGAAGGCAGACAACAACAATAAGAACAGTGTTAGGGACACCAGCAAATCTACCTTGGAGCATTTCAGATGGGAAAACATTAAACCTGGCCTGAGTTAAAAAGTCTATTATAGTTAAAAACCTATTAAAAACCTCAGTGCTTGTAGCACAGGAGAAGTTTATGTCCGCATCTCTTCCACAGTGAAATGACAAGCAGGCATGAGAAAACTTTCCAGTTTTGCGTTCTTCTTGAAAAGTCAATATGTACAAGTATTTCCAGAATGAAGAAGACCATATTTTACCTGCTTGCTAATGTGATTGTTCCTCTCAGAAAAAAAAAAAAGAAGTGGTAACCCTTATTCAATAGCAACAGGGCTGAATAGACAACAAACCAATCCAGATTTTTAAGAGTTAAGTGTTCATAGCCTTGGGCAAATCTATCCATTTCTGGTTTTGCACACACTTGGATTTTGAAAAATTCAGGTCTTTCTATCTTGAATAGAAAGAAATTTGGGGATTTTGATATTTTTTTTTTAAAAAAAACAACCTCAGTCTCATCTCTACTGGAAAGATGTGTGCAGGAATATCTTCACTATTAAACAGATTTCTGTGCAACCATTGGCATGTTCTTTGCAAGCATCATAAGTCATCAAAGAAAAAGCCTGGAACATGATGAAGTTTATGATACTCAAATCACTACCAGTGTACCAACCTATGCAAATTTGAACCTGTGACCTGGAAGCAGGAAGATCGATATCTCATTACCCATGGCCTGAATCATTCTCTGCTCCACATTTTGTAGGGTTTCCTACCACAGCCCTTTTACTTCACAATGTCTGATAACATTGATCTGATCAGCATGAATGCTAGCATCTGAAATGGTTGGGTATGGGGTCAAATACAAGCATTGCCGGAATGTGCCTCCTGCACGGATTCCCTCCCTTTAGCCAGCATTACTTTTTAAAGGACTCAATCTTCAAAAATCCAATTTTACAAGTGGTTAGACTTTAGTGGGGACTGTTGCTTTTCAGTAATATGAATAGGGAAAAATTAATGGCTGGGATATTTAATTTTCAGACACAGCCTCCACATGTTTAAGTATCTCTCTCTTTTATAATATTTTTTATTGTCAACAATAGCTTGAACGCTGTAAGAATATCATTCCTGTAGGAATATACTTATTCTTGAAAGGTTTTATTCTTGAAAGGCATTGCTCCAGTATTCTATGTACATGTAGTAAACCATGGATTATTCAGCACTATGTATCAAATTTAAAATTTTCCATTCTAATTGAGAAGATGTTCCCTAGATTTCTTCAGGAGGAGATGAACAATATCACAGTTTCTTTTCCCCTCAAGGTTTTCTTTCCTCCTTTCTCCTTATCTCTCCTTCCTTCCTTCCTTCCTTTTTTGCTACCACTGCTGGGGGTTACCAGCTTGACTTCTATTTTGCATCCAACACAGTCTGGCCCAGAGCTTCTGGCATAGGAATGTTGGACTTTCAGACTAAGAAGATGAAAACATCGCTAGCTATTCATCTCAGGATTCTGTGTTCTCTTCAGATTTAACAGAAATCCCCACAGAGGCTATAGTGGGAGAGAATAGTATTTTCCCAGAAACAATATGTTATTTAAAGCTATCCTTGTTGTAGTGGAAAGTTTTTTTGGGTGGCTTGGTCTTGAATGTGCAGTTAAGACCATTAGCTTTACAAAAGACATGTTTCTGTCAAACTGAAAAAAATGGCTCAACCTGGGTTGTTGACCTGGGTTCAAATGACTGCCTAAATTTTTGAATTTCCTTATGGTAGCTTTGGATGCTGCTATGATGCACTTTTAAATTTATAATTAAATAATTTATTTAAATGCTTCAATCTAACCCTATTATATGTTTAAAATGGGTTCTCTTTCAGTAGCTCTCTCTCTCTCTCTCTCTCACACACACACACACACACACAAAGATAAAAGATGTGATGGACTGAATTTGCTATTATCATAGAGGAACAGAAAGCCGTACAGTGCACATTTACTTAGAGGCAGATACTGAAGGTAAATGTATCCCTCCCGAGTAAGTATGCATAAGATGACAGCCCTAAACATTGCTTTTTGGCCTTTTCTCTTGTTAAACCTTCAGTCAAGGAAAAAAAAGGTGAAGGAGTTACATTTTACACCATGTAATCTAGAACTCAACATAATCTCTGCAGATAGTTAATATTCTGGGCATGTGTAAGTAACATATATGGAACAATCTGGATTCCTGTTACTCAGGGCTTGATTTAGCTTTTGCTTTTCTGCTTCTCACTTTCGGTACATAAGTTAAAATGTATATTGGTGTGCACCTGAAGCATTTAATAATGAATGAGGTCATTTTGGTTTCTGCAGTGGTTATCTGTCCTTTAAAGCATATCATTATTCTATATGGGATAAATAGGGTTATTGTGTTGATATGCTTTAGGGCTAATGAGCCAGTGTCTTACCTTCTGAGAAGCCAGATAAGACAAGACATGTCTCTCTCCACTGGCTTCTACTGATGTCTTTATTAGTAGAAATCAAGATTTTTTTTTTTCCTGGGAGAGATTTTCATTAACATTATTCCAAGCTGAGGTTCAGGCTGAAAACAGCAAAGAAAAAAAATGCAAAAGTACAACATAAAAACAATCATAAGCATACAGACTTAAAACATAAAAATAAATTTAAAACAAAGAATCAAGCCACCAACACAGCTGAAAGCCAAGTGAAAAGTTTAAAATGAGAATACTGTAAAGTCCCAGCTCACACTTTCACAGTTTGATCAACAAGCACTTGACCTTCGCAGTCATTTTTAAACTATCCTCAGCACCTTCCTTCTACAATAGCCAAGAGGCAATGACACTCTCCCCATATCTGTTCTAATCTCCCCCCCCCCAAAAAAAATCCACTACCCTGTCCAACTTATATGCAGAACATATCGTAAGGAATGCAGGCTTGGACACAGAAGAAGGAGAAAGGAATATCAACAATCTGAGATATGCTGATGACACTATAATAGTAGAGGAAAACATCACAGACCTCGAACAACTACTAAGGAAGATCAAAGAAGAAAATGCAAAAGCAGGCTTAATAATGAACATATAGAAAACAAAAACAATGACCACAGAGAACTTACATAAATTCAAACTAGATAATGAGAAATTAGAAAAAGAGGTCACATATCTGGTAGCAAATATTGATAGAAATGGGGACTGCAATCAGGAAATCAGAAGAAGGTTAAGAATGGGGAGGATGGCTATGAAAGAACTAGAAAAGATTCTAAAATGCAAAGATATACAACTCAGCACAAAAGTTAGAACCATACAAGCTATTCTATTCTCCATTACAATGTATGGATGTGAGAGCTGGGCAGTTAAGAAAGATGATAGGAAGAAAATCAATGCATTTGAGAGAATGTGGGGCTGGAGAAGAGTGCTGAGGATCCCATGGATGGCCAAAAGGACAAACAAATGGGTCCTAGAACAGATCAAGCCAGAAACCTCCCTGGAAGCCAGGATGACAAAACATTAGGCTAGCGTACTTTGGACACATCATGAGGAGGGAAGACTCTTTGGGAAAAACAATAATGCTAGGAAAGGTGGAGGGAAACAGAAAGAGAAGAAGGCTGCATGCCAGATAGATGGACTTTATTAAAGAGCTAATGAGTATGAGTTTGCAGGATCTGGGCAGAGTAGTAGAGGAAATGGGATCTTGGTGATATCTCATCACCATAGGTTGAAATCAACATGAAGGCAGTTAACAACAACAACAACAACAACAAACTCCACAAAGCAATGACCTCTTTATTGGGCCAACTAAACATCTTTGATGAAGAATGTAGTGAAGCTTTGAAAGATTATATGATATATGTTGTGCATTTTAGTTGAATCAATAAAGGCATCACTGGGTTTTTTGGATTTTGGTTTTTGTTGTATTTTCCTGTATGACCACTATAGTTATCCCGAATATGTTTCCTGAATTTGAAGATAAGGGACTTAGCTACAAATGGGAAAACTTTAAAACGAGGGAGATAACAGGCTAGGACTTAACTCTTTGCAGTTTCTACCTTCAACAAAGGTAGACTACAATTGGCAAATGTTACCTGTACAGCACCTACGTATTTTTTCAGTTATAACAGTACAAAAAGAGACAATGAGTCTCACACCCTTGCCACCAATCTTCCACCAATAAAACCCTTTGTATAATATCTTGGGCTCTTTCATGTTCCACAGTTATAGTGCTCTCATTGTACATTAACTATGGAGTCCTGGGGTTTTTATAGTTTTGGCAGACACTAGAACTCTCTGGCAGGAAATACTAAATACTACCTAGCCAAGCTGGAATTCCTTTAATTCCATAAGATGGAATTCCATAGGATGGAGCTATGACAGTTACAGTGGAATCATAGTGCTATAATTGTGAAGTGTGAAAGGGCCTATTAAAAATTCTTTCTGGATATGGGGAATGTTTCATATCAGTTTTGAAAGTTTTGGGTGGTTTGGGATGAGTTTTTGGAAGGAAAACCCTGGTGCTGTGTCATTTCTTTTCTGTGAGGAAGGAGCAAATGCTCATAGCTCAGTGGTAGTTCCTGGTTCCATCTTCGCCATCTCTAGATATATCTGCCAGAGATTCCTGTCTGAAATAGTTCTCTTTCCTCCTTCTTTGTCTTCAGCTCCCATCAATTGCTGCAAACCAAGTTCAAAGTGCAGAAGTAGTTTGTACCCAATTCACTGAGCAGGGTAGAGAAATGAAATGAAGTAGAATCTTGTCAATAGGCTCTGGCAAAAGCAAACTGTTGCAGCTTTGCATAGCTTATGTGTTCATCCTCATTGATGACTTTTGCCACTTTCACTACATTCTGATATTACTTATGTCCTAGTTTCCATCTATAAAATGCTGGAGGATATAATGTATTAGAAACATTGCTAATCTAGGTAGAAAAATGGTCTCACTCAATATCAAGCAACCTCTCACTGTTCTATACAATGTCTGGAGGAGGAGGGGAAGCAGAAGCCCCCATCATAGTAAATAACACCCCTGTGGTTACCTCATAATAAATATGAGGCCTGAATGAAATCTTTTATGCCAAGGACTCTTTATACAAGTGTATCACCTTTGGTCCATTTTCTGTATTTTTCCAGCATCATTTCATTGGGCTTCTTCTCATACCCATGGAAGGTCTATTTCACCGTATTACCAAATTTCTTTTTGCTCTGTTTAATCCCATTACTGATAGCTATACACCTTTAAACCCCTCTAAGCTGTCCTCTCTCCCTCACTGGTGATTGTTAATATCACATACTTCAAAACATTGAAGAATAGCACTGTTGCTTTGATGGTAAATTACTCTTCCTCTGGGCTAGAATGTGTGATTTCATGCAGAAAGTCCCATATGCAATCCCCTGCATATCTAGGCAGGGCTTGAAAAGATTCCTTTTTGAAATTCCAGACTGATGGTGTCACATAATGTAGACAACCATGACTTAGCATTTTCAGAGCATGGAAAAATTACCTTTTTGTATTAGATCCTACTGTTGTCATCACTAAAGTAAACCCATTGAATAAATGACATTTGCATGAGTGTTGACTCAGTATTCAAAATCTTGTTGTCAGTAGGTCTACTGCAGCTGGAATTATCGATTGGATTCAGAACAGAGTTACCAACTAGCATGTCCCTTCAGTGATGCTAACTGGAGATTCTGGGAGTCTTCCAGTTCTGAGCTAGATGAACTAACAAAATGCAGTGATGAAACAAAGCAGCTATGTCATATCTGACTAGTATGTATTAATTTGCTTTTCTAGTAGATTATGTTTCTTCTGAGCTTGAAATAAATTTCAAGTTTTGGTCCACAGCCTTATTTCTTCTGCAATGTATTGACTTCACTTTATTTCCCCAAGCATTATACATTCTTGCTCCTGATCAAGAACAACGTTGTTCTTTTTGTAGTGTTGACTGGAGATTATTGAAGTCGGAAGGCTGGTTGTAGACATTGGTACAGATGTAATGTTCAAGCTTCTAAGGTTTTTCATCTATTCTTCCTCCTTGTAGTGTGAAAAATTGTCAGTATTTACCATTCTTCAGACTAATGTAATTTCCTGAGTTCTACACGTCTTCTGTGCAAATTGAGAGTTCAGAGGAATAAAAATCCATTGTCAGATCTCTCTGCAGGTTTCTGAGTGTGCAGTCCATACCACCAGAGTGATGTACTGGACTAGCATCCGAAAATGTATCATGAACAAGTTACAGCTTGAGTCCATGGGTCAGGGATGGGATCAATATTATAAGGGTCAACTCTTGTAAAGTTGTACTGGCCAACAATTCCCCTCCTTCCCTCCCTCCTTTCTTTGAAGAATAAATATTATCACTTTCCTTTCCTCCCCATTGTCATATCTGGAGGTTGAATTCTTATCCTAACTGTATTTAATCATGTTTATTGTAGCAGCTTTTTATTCTTAATGCTTGCCCATTTTTCTAACCTCCTCAAGATCCTTTGTGCCATTACTCTGTCCTCAACAGCATTTGCAACACCTCCTAATTTACCATCATCTGTGAATTTAATTAATGTACAGTTTCCCCCCTCCTTCCAATCATTAATAAAGATGTTAAATAAAACCGTGCCTACCACTGATTATGCCTTTGAAGGAGACAGGAAGTTACAATAGGATGCATTCTCATCATAAATTAATGGCTGGGATTTTGGGTTGTTGCATTTATCATTGGCCCATTTATTATGGATGCGAGCACAAATCAGCCATTGAACTTCACATACAAATATTAAATACCCTCCAACATTTCATGGTTCAAAACTGGGACATGTGTGGCCCAACAACATCAGTGTGTAGTCAGGATGATAAAAGTTAGTAATGAGGAAGAACACAGGACACGAGAGGCTGCAGCTGTTTGTTTTGGCCTAAGCCTACTGGAAAGGGAAAAATTCCACCTTTTCCCTCTCATCTCCTCCCTGCTGAGTTAGTTGAGCACAAACTGCTATTCTACTTTGAACTCAGTTTTCAGCAGCTGAAATAAGTCAGAATCAAGATCCTTGTTGCAATTCTTATTCATACTGCATATTGCAGAGAGGTAGAGGAGAAATGGGGAAAGTGGGAAGAGAAGATAGAAACTGGAACATTTTAACAGCAGCTGAAAAATTGGGATGATAAACTTGGACAGTTGGAGGGTGTGATGTTAATTTTTTACATATGTTGACAGGAAACAGGACCTAGCTAAGACAGCCCACTATCCAAGTGGCTGTACCACATGATCCAAAAGATGGTTCCCCATGATTCCATTCAGTGTTGGAACAGAATGCTGGGGATGCAACTCTTCTTGGATTTGTGCACCTGTTGTTAGCTGCCTTCAAGTTGACCTTGATTCATGGAGACTCATAGAGACCTTGTGAGGTAAGATATCTCCAAGCCTCCTTGCTCTCTACCTCTTTGAATATGCAGTATGAGGAAGAATTGCAGTAGGGAACTTGATTCTGGCTGTTTCACCGTAGATCACTGACAGGAAGGTAGTGGAAATACCAGTATACCGTGCCTTGCTCAACAAGAGAATAGATTCCCGCACCATTTGCAGTGGCTGCTGCCCTGTAAATCAGGATTAGGTGGTGGTGAGATGACGCTAGGAGATACTACTTAGCTAAGTATACTAATATAAGTATCTCATCTAGAATCTCATCTGTAGTACCTAACAATGATATCTAAACTAATAAAGACCCCCAAAGTGGGCCTATTTCCCCTTAGGTCCCAAATAGAAGCCTGGAAGTCTTCTATGAGTTCCTCTTTTTTGAGGAGACTATTTGAAGAAATATTCAGATGAGGATAATTAATCTCAAGGATTCAACAAATGACAGATAACATAAAAGCTTTATAAAATGGTTCTAAATTACTATGGCCTGAATATTTTTATTAGTCCTGTCCAAAGTAGACCTATTGTAGCAATGGGATTTACGTATTATGGATTCATAAGCCAAAAATGTATTCAGTGGATCTACTCGAGTTAGAAACAATCAACAAAATTCAGGCCAAAATTCTCCAATTCATGGGCTAAATGCATTAAGAATATAATATAGATTTTTGAAGGAATATAACCAGTTTGCTTATTATTTTCTAAAATACCATTAAACTGCTCAATTATTCAAACTGAAACTATAAATGTTGGCTTATGGAAAACATGGGACTTCAGATCCTTCCTTTCCTTTTTGGTTAAATGACAACCAATGGGAATGGTTGGACAGCTTGTTAATGTTGAATCTAGTTCTGTAGCAATGACCACTCTATTTTTATTTTTATTTTTTAAAAAATTAAGTAACATTTCACTGAAAAAAAATGGAGACTATTTTCTGCTGGCTGATGGTTTCAGTGAAATTAGAGTGTGGGCTGTGTTTAGCTTAAATCATTACATCATGTTTTTTTCCTTTCCTTTTTTTAAAAAACAAACAAAACAAAACTGGTCATCGGAGGATGTCATAATGGAACTTTTTCTCAAGGGCATTCCATGGGAGATTTCAAGGAACAGTGCAAACCTTATTGTCTTTACAAGAAGAATTCTCTTGCTGAGAGTGATGGGACAAGGAGAAAGGTGGTACTTTCCTTTTATCACCAACTGCAAAAGTTTCCTGCTTACCATTGTTCTTTTACTTTAGTTTTATCGACTAAAGGTCCTGTTCTGAGCTGCTGTATGGCAATGTACTGAATATAACAGATGGTTTCATCACAAGAATCATGATATCTCACAAATTGGGTCCTTTCTTGTATTGCTTGTATTCAGCACCATCAACATATTTGAATATACAAGGACTTTTAAGAGTGGAGAATTTAAAATTCTCTGGTTTGAAGTTTTTAAAACCTCAAAATATTTACATCTTATTGATGAAGAAATCATTGACTTTGGGTAAATTCTGATTGAAAAGGAACCCACAATTCTCACTCATTCCTAATCACAGTGGGAAACAGGAAGATGGTTCCAGTTGGACACTGGCCTGATCTAACAAAAATTCTTATTCTGTTCTTACTCCAATGACAAATTATGACAGATTTTGTCAAGTAGCAATTGGGTTCCTAAGAACACTCTTGAGCTTTTGCCTTATTGCTGGCTGTAAAAAGGAGTGAAACCTTCTCAGTTTTATCATGCTTCTGTGCCAATACTTGCAATTATATTGAGTATAACAGTTTATGGCAATGAAGCTATGTATCCATGTTATTTCTCCAGTGAATCTGTAGAAAGCAAAACCCAACTTGTTTTAGTGGCCTCCCGTTCTTTGTTTACTCTTATTATTGTAAATATGGAAAATAATGTCTTGAAACTATAGCAAAAAACATAAAAAGGGCTAAAATGTTTCCCAAGGATGACTAATTATTTCTTGCAGTGTTACCCTTAGGCTATTATACGATTATTAGCAATACCAGTTATCACCAACTGCAAAAGTTTCCTGCTTACCATTGTTCTTTTACTTTAGTTTTATCAACTAAAGGTCCTGTTCTGAGCTGCTGTATGGCAAACTACTGAATATAACAGATGGTTTCATCACAAGAGTCATGATATCTCACAAACTGGGTCCTTTCTTGTATTGCTTCTCCAGCTTATTGGGTTTTGCCATTCCTAAAACTATAAAGTCATCAAGTGGATCATGTTATCAAAATACATCCAAGGATCAAGTCATGAAATGTCAATAACAAAGCTTAAAATATGTTTGGACCTTTATTTGCATTAGCAAATGAAATTTGTTATAAATAGTTTTAAATGATTTTCATAGATTCGGTCCTTCATCTTGAACAAAAGCAGAGTAATGAATAGGTTTGAACCATTTTTACAGGTGAAGATTAAAGTTGATTTAAAGAGGGAATGTGCAAACAGGGGCTTAATAAATAAATAAATAAATAAATAATTTATACCCCACCTTTTGCCATGGCAATCAAGGCGGCTTCCAGCTAAAACAGATACAGACCCCAATAATAAGCATAACCCCCCTTAAAATACATTAAATACATTCTTAATTAAAATCAATATAATAGACAATTTAAAAGAAAAAAGCAAATTAAAACAGTAGGCCCTCTGGGGCGAGCAAAAATAA
>CM034704.1:15662936-15694112 GCA_020142125.1 Phrynosoma platyrhinos
CCAGTGGAGAGATCTTAATATCGGTGTGATATGATCCCTCCTAGATGTGATCAACCTGTGATCTAGGTAATCAACCTGGCTGACATGTTTTATACTAATTGCAGTTTCCGAGTTAGGTATAAGGGTAGCCCCATGTAGAGTGCATTACAGAAGTTGAGTCATGAGGTTACCAGTGCATGTACTACAGTTTCTAGGTCCCTTACTTCCAGGAAAGGGCACAGCAGCTTCACATAAATATTCAACAACATCGGGGACAGGATAGCTTTCTGTGGAACACTGCATTTTAGCTCCGTTTTTGAGGAGCAGCTGTCCCCGATTTGCACCCTCTGGAACCTGCCTGAGAGGAAAGAGTGGAACCACTGAAAAACAGTGCCTCCTACTCCCAACTCTCTCAGGTGCTCCAAGCATCCCCTCTGCATAGCATAAAGATCCACATGAATCTCTTACACTACGTTAGCCCATATACCCCCCCCCATCCACATACTTAAAAGCTCTAACACTACATCATACAAGCATTCAATGTTGCAATGAATAGACAGGATCAGAGGTCTATCCACCATGATAATATTACTACTGAGATCCATGGGGTCCGCAGAGATCTCAGCAGTTCCATAATTATTGTGAGTCCAAGTTTCAGGGGGATTGTCAGATGCTTCTCTAACCCTACCTGTTTATGTTGAAGCACAGAATGCTTGTATGAGGCATCCTGGAGGAGGAGTTCCTTTGGCTGTTGCATGGGGAAGATGTGAATGCCAACCTCTGCAACACCCAAAAAATCTCATCCACCCACATAAAGAACATGTATGTGTGTGGATGTCCCAACATGAATTCCAGACTAAGGTGTATGAACAAAGTGACTAGAGGTAAATATTTAATTAGTGCTAAATTACTGGGTCCAAGAGTGCTATTTTTTCAACTAGATGTACATTCTAGAGACTACATTTGCATTACAGATGTAAGGCATACAAAAGGTATCATTAGCCTCATGAGTAAAGATGCCCTAACAAAGGTTGATGTAGCATTTCTTTAGCCTTTTTTTTTTTCTTCCCATAATTGTGCAGATCTTACATCTGTCAACTGGAGTTTTCTACTTTTTTGCCATTTAGGTATGTTCAAGTATTCAAGTATTAACTTCCAACATTTTGCAGTGTTTTCTGACACCATGTGATGGAAAGCTCATGAATTGTCTTGAGCTTGTTCTCAGGACAATTATATATTTAGTGAGCTAAGGTTTGCTTGGGTGAACTGTGAGTGCTGAATTTGCAATAAAGTTGTTTGATAGTTCCAAAGGACTGGAAAAGCTGATAGAATTTTTTTTACTAGAAGATGCACTCACCATCTTGTTACCTTTCCTCCAAACATCTCACCATACAAAAGAAACCATGAGCAAACCAGCCTTCCACCCTGATTTTAACTGAATAAAATCAAAGACAGCACAGATGAATTCAGTTGGAAAGAAAAGAAGTTTGATTGTCTAAATCTATCCAAATTTCATTGAAAACTGCTCAGGTGCCTGAACTTGGAAGTAGGCTAAAAACCTAGTCATATTACTGGTAGAGGCTGTACTCAATGCAGGATTCCACTGGTGCAAGAGAGAAATATAGTGGTGGGAGGTAATTGCCTCTCCCTGCTATAGACCCATACACCACCAAAAATACTGAGTACTGCATGACACTGGAGAAATGTCCTGAGCTGATTTCTGTCCAGATTGGGGGCTGCAATAGGAAAGGGTGAGATTAAAGTTCCAGTGCTACCATTATCATCACACTGGATTAAGGTTTAATTTATAACTTAATGAAATGTCTGCTACTTCCTGATAAACTGGATGATTATCACCAAAATCTTGGTGATATACATGGGCATAAATCACAGTTATGTGTGTGCATATGTACAAGGTCAGTTAAGTGTGTGTGTGTGTGTGTGTGTGTGTGTAGGGGGATATCAGAGGCTGCTACTCTACCAGAATCCCCTGCTGCTGCCAATCTGGGAAGACTGCTGTACAGTTGATCTGCCTACAGGAAAATCCTGGAGCAGCAACGGATAGGCCAACACAGGTAAAAAAGCTGGGGCAGTAACACCAGTAGGAGAAGAGGCAATCAGTATGCAAAGGGATCTAGGAGCATCTTTGAGACTAACTGAAAGAAAGAAGCCGGTATTGTGAGCTTTCATACACTTGAGCCTATTTCTGCATGCATCTGAGGGAGTAGGCTCAAGTGTAGGAGAGCTCATGCTACTAGCTTCTTTCCTTAGTCTCAAAGGTGCTACTAGATCCCTTTGCATACAGCTAGGGATGTAATTCAGGAAGCAACAAGTCATTTCAACATTTCCCCCCCACTGTGAGATAGTTTTCTGAAACCCACACTGTTTTTGCATCCTATTCATAATTCAGAAGTGATTCTGTGTAAAATTCACACGTGGTTGTTTTTGCATAGAAATCAGCATTTTTCACAGAAAAACAATATTTTATTATTTTCTGCACAGACCATGCTGTTTGCTGGGCAAAATAGTCAGATGTGAATTTCAGGCAAAGAAAGTTCTGAATTGCAGAGATTTTTCCCAGTCCAGGATTTTTCTCATTAGGATTTCTCAACACTCCAAAAACATTGTTTTCAACTATTTGGTGAAGATTTTTGAATATTCTTTCCACCCTTAAGCAAAGTGTGGAAAAAGTGTTGGAATTGTCCCAAGCTCAGATGATCCTTATGAGCATTAGGGATCTTCTTGAATGGCCTGCAAGATGGAGGATAAAGAAAGGAGGAAAGCAGGTAAAATTTGCATTCTCTTATCTTCCTGTTGGCTGGAGTAGCTGAGCAGAATGATGCCTGGAGAATGTTCCCATGGGTACAGTGAACCCCCCGTATGAAATCTGTACCTTTGATAAGCTGATCTCAAAACTTTTGGGGTAAAGAAGCCACATTCCTGCTCTAAAACCAGTCATAAATAATTGCAGCTGAATCTAACCATAACCATTGATAGTGTGTATTCAGTCACTAAACATACAGCAGTGAATTCCAGGCTAGTTTGAATGAAAAATTGGTTTTAGTGCCAGGCTAACACTTTGTATAATATTCTGTTTGTGGAAATGATACTTCATTCATCAAAAGCTTTGCCTCCTGACCACATATATGGGAATTTGTAGCTCACCTCACATACATATTTGCGTAAATAATCATATGCTGTATAAATAATTACATGAAAGGAAGGCAGTAAAACACAAAAGACATTAATATTTTGGACATACAAAATGGAAATGATAGTATTATTCTGCAAGATGGGGGGCATTCTATGTTGAATGGACTCACGTTGCTAACATTTTCCAAAGTTTCTCCCTACTCCCTTGACCGTCTTTCAGGTCACACTAGCATTATAGTTAGCAAATTGATAAGGTTCCTCCGTTAAGCTTTATTACTTCTGACATGAGCCTATGACACTTTATAAAAAGAAGTAATCCAGAACAATCTCTAGGTAATTAACACCTAGATAAACAAACATAAATTTCTATATTGCATTTATTTGGACTACCACTCAAATATGCGTGAACCATGCTTTTTTAATTAAAAGATAAATCTATGTGACACTTAGCCTCAAACTTAATTATTCAGCATAGTATAATAAAAAATACAGCCCATTAAATGTGTCTTGCTCTGTATTTCTGTATTAACAGCAAAACAGTTCACTCTGGGATCATTTAAATTTTCTTCCCTCCTCTTTTCCTGCAATTTCCCTGTTCACCAAAGCTCTCTTGTTCATTTTCTAAACATGACTTTAGCAACACCAACAGGTGAGAGGCTGTAAAACTTTTATTTTGTCCATGATCCCAGCCTATAAATGCTCAGCTATTATAGTTGTTTTCTGTTCTCTTGAAATACCAGTTCACAAACATCATTTTTACCTCTCAGCCCCTACATGCTTCCCAATGGAATCACATTTTCAGGTTCATGGGTTCTGGCAAACTCTGAGATCCAAAAATGAAAACCACACTAGATCAGGATAATTTTTCTGGGATTATGCTTTACAATACACAAGGTAAAGTAACTTTTCTTACCTTTTTTTTCCTTCTTTTCTTCTTTTTTTGTTAAACAGTGGTTAGATACATATGTTAGATAGGAGAAGAATTCTGTTCCCCAATGGCAGTAGAAAGATGGGTTATATGCCTTATAAAAGTTTCAACAAGAAACATTATCTTAAAGATGAGAGCAGGTTTCAAATGTTCGATGGAGAATGCCTTGTCAAGACATTCACCATCTGCACAGGAAGTGTGCTGGTGTAACAGAAATCTTCCTTAATGTTGTTGTTGTTGTTTTATTGTGTTTTCAAAGAGGTGGGTAATAGCGTTTGATAATATTTATGATATTGAGCTTCTGACGGCAAAGATGGGCCCCAGCTGCTAAGTGCTTTGATGCAAGCATAGGCTGTGTCCAAACAAACAATTTTATCTATGGGCTTCTACTGCCCATAAAGGATGCAGTGGCTCAAGTGGTTAAGATGCTGACTCTGTTGATTGCAAGCTTGGCAAGTTGGCAGTTCGAGGCCCAGGTGCTGCATGATGGGGTCAGCTCCTGTCACTAATCCCAGCGTCTGCCAACCTAGCAGTTTGAAAGTATGCAAATGCAAATATATAAATAAGTACCACTTCTCAGTGGGAAGGTAAAAAGTGTTCTGTGCAATCATGTTGGTCTCATGATCACAGAGTAGTCTCTGGCAATACTGGCTCTTCCGCTTAGTAATGAAGATGAGCAATACCCCGTATGGTCGGACATAGCTTGACAACCTTTACTTTGTACTTTTTCTACTGCCCATACCAGGATGTACAGATTTTACACCATGATATCAATCAAGATGTATACAGACCAACTGCTTGCAATTCTACTAAGTTTATAAGCAAAAATGCATGCCTGAAATTGAAACTTTTATAGGTAAGTGGAAGCTAGAGATAAGGAATGGCGTCTCTAGCTGACAATTTAAAAAATACAACAACTTCCACTGAATTTCCCTAGTGAAAGTTTCATTCTTCAAATTGTGGATATAGCTGTATTGCATGCAAGGTAACAATGGTTCAAATATCCAGTGCTCAGTCTAATGAACTACTGTACTCTGAAGGCAAAGTCCACATGATCAGATGAACTAACAAATGATCAGCGTGTATACTTCTAAGCAGTCTGATTTGAAAAAGCGACAATGTTAAATGCCTGCAATTTTCACAAGTTGAGGTGCTCAAGTGATAATAGCAATTATCATCTGTGAAATCAGAGTTCAACCCAAAGACACTTAGCTACGAGAGGTTATGGGACACTACAATATAACTATGGGCCTCAGCAGACAGCTAATTGAGCCGTCTCTGAGGCAGGGAAGAGAAGGGGCAGCTGCACGCTTGGCGCCCCTTCCTCCTCCCAAGGTTGCCCTCAGAGCTGCTGGCCCTCCGCACGGCCGGCGCTCCGGGAGCAACCTCCCACCGCAGCATCCACACACTTTGTGGCAGAAAAGCCAGCAAAAGTGCACCTCAACCTTTTGTGGCATACTTTTGTTGACTTGTGAAAGGAGTGCTGATTTAGCGCTCCTTTCAGGGGCGGCGAAGGAGCGCCGCAGGAACGAGGCGTGGGGCTGCCTCGGTCCTGCGGCGCACCTTCCTGGGGTGGCACAGAGCCGCCAGTCTGCTTCCCCCCTAAGACTTCAAGCAAGCAAGACTACAGCACAAAAATGTTCATTGTAGTCTATGTGTCTCTATTTAATCTGTTTTACTGACATCAGTGAGGGTAGCAGTATCACCTCTGTTTAAGGGATGTATCCAAGTCATTTTGATGGCCATGAAAACTTTAGGTTCAAATTCAATATACTATAAGTTATTTGTCATAAAACTTTGATAGCAGAACCTCATATATATCATGGATATGTAGCTACTTTGTTAAAAATTGTTAATAAACTTGAAATTTTGTTGAAAGTAAATACAATATTTGTCAACCAGAGTTTGTTTGGAGAAAGTATCTTCGAATTTTTCAGCCAATTCTAATAAAAAAGCTTCCTATTTTAATGAACTTGCAGTCCTATGCAGATTAATCTAGAAGTCCCAGTAAATAGAGTTGGAGTTATTTCTAAATATCCATACCTATTTTTGCTTCCTGAACTCTGTAGGAAATAATCGGCTCAATGTTGATTAGATTCAATTAAATTCAATCATCCTTTAGGACTCAGCACAAATTATTCAATAACTTACACCTAGATTTAGTAATGCCTAGAGTAGACTCATTGAAATCAATGGACAAGTTCATAATGATTATTAACTTAAGTCTCATTGATTTCAGTGAGCCTTCTCTAAGCATGGCTAAGTTTGTATCCAGCTCATGAGCTTGGTCCTAAAGTTTGACCTATGAGATTTACAAACTAATCATTACTAACTTAAGCCCCACTGGTTTTGATGAGTGTGCTTTAAGCATGACAAAAGTCTGGATCCAAGCCAATAACTCATATCCTGCTCTGCAGAGATTTATTTATTTATACTGGATTAGAACTTGATTTTAATTATTCTGAAGTAATGCAGACCACATATATAATTTTTGTATACACCAGATTTGCATATGAGGATATAAACTGATGTCTTACTCTGCTATGAATTGTTCAATATCTACCAAGCTCTATAGGTTTCAGTATGGATATCAGTGTAGTTGTCCATTCATAAAGACCTCAGACTATGAGTGGGTGCCACCCTTACCAACAAGTCTTTAAAACTTTTCAACTCTGTTATAGGGCTAATTCTATATTACATTTCTCTATGAATGGGATCATATGGAAATATAAGACCTAAACAGTTTGAACCTTTCTGCAAAGAGTTCTGATGTTATGTATTTATTTGACCTTTCCAGAATTTCACATATATTCAATCCTCTAGTAAGGAAGTGGATTACCAAAAGTTCCTTTATAGATAATATTTCCACTTTAAAAATCATCAAACTAACAACTGACCCCTAGAAGCAAAACTAAAATATTAGAATTACAGAATGACAGAATGTACTTTTAAGCATGCTGCAATTTTGTTGCTGTTGTTGTTTGCTTTCAAGTTGTTTCCACCATATGGTGACACTAATGCAAACCTATCATTGGGTTTTCTTGGCAAGATTTGTTCAGAGAGGGTTTGCCTTTGCCATTGCCATCTTCTGAGGCTGAGAGCATGTGACTTGTCCATGGTCACCCAGTTGGTTTACACAGCTGAACTGGGTTTGAATCCTGGTCTCCAGAGTCCTAGTCCAATACTTAAAGCACCATACCATGCTGGCTTGAAATTTTTTTACCATAATAAATTGGCCAATAAAAGAATGAAGAAATCTAAATGAAAACTCTAAATGAAAGCTAACCTTAACTGGGGAATCCTTCATTCAAGTTTTTTAAAAACAAAACAAAACAAAACAAAACAAAACAAAACAAAACAGAATAGAAGCAAACTTTCCATTGAATAATACAATTTTTTGCACCAATATTGCCTCTAGGTAAGACTAACCAGTTATCCTATCCAGCATGCTCTTTAATACATATTTCTAAATCTCTCTACAGCAACTACTATATTAAAAAGGAAGAGAATAAGAAGAAGGGTATCAGTAGGACACATGAGCAGAACAAACATTGGGTAAAATTTGTGCTGAAATGTACCATTTCTGATTAATAGGTAAATATAAATTCTTCCTGTATATATGCAGATTGCTTCTCCTAAGATGAGTACAGTGGAATCTTACATGTACAGATACAAAATACAGAAGCTCCTAAACAAATAACCACTGGACAGATGCAACCATCCCAACAAACACTTCATCATGTGATTGTTCCAATTGTGTCTTCTGGTTCCAGTTTTATTTCCTTCTCTCTTGGTGCCAGTTTCCTTTCGTTTGGTTGTCTCCATATATGAAGTGCTGACTCCCTGGATATTACTCTTTCAAATGAGCAGCAGTCGAGAACTTCAGATCTTTTAATTACTTGTGTCTGAGTATGGAAATCAAACTACATACAGGAGGAAATATGAGGCATTGGAGAATATGACGGGTTTTGTGCTTGTAGGTTCCTGGAAGGACATCTGATTTGCAAGCATCATTATGGTAAACTCCATGATATTCAAAAGCCAAATCTTTTTTATCTATGCAAACAAATGCTTTCTTTTATGTTAAAATATGAATTTGTACATTATTGTGTATGAACAATTTAAAGATAAATGTTTGCTAGACTAA
This sequence comes from Phrynosoma platyrhinos, assembly GCA_020142125.1. Lineage (NCBI taxonomy): Eukaryota > Metazoa > Chordata > Lepidosauria > Squamata > Phrynosomatidae > Phrynosoma > Phrynosoma platyrhinos. The sequence continues at coordinate 15,671,144 of CM034704.1, forward strand.
ATAGGGTTTTTTTCCTGCAATACATAATCAGTATTATAGAAAACAAGGACAACTACATGCTAAAATAGATGTCAGCAATCTTTTAATTAATATATATATATATATGGCCTATGTATATACTGTGTATAGATTTGGTCAGAATATTAAGAGACTTGAGTAAACATCCTGCATAATATACTTCAGTTAATTGCCTAAAAACTGTGACTTTACTGACATTACTTTTTGTCTCAAATCTGGCAAAGCCACAGGAAACATGAATATATATAGATGTATATAACTTTCTAATAAACAGGAGTAGGTAGGAAAACTTCTCTGTTTTTTTCCCCAAAAGGTAGAAGCTTTATTGCATAAAACACTGGATAAAACTGTACTGCTTCAAAGACATTTTTATTCTAACAGCAAAAAGAAAAAGGAAAAAAATCAGTCATTTGCTCAGGAGGGAAACAACTTTTAATACTTCTATACCAGAATAAAGTTCTGTCAACTGATGTATTATAATAATAAATAATGACCAAGAATAAACTTTTAAATACAAAGGTTCTTTTTCCTAATCGTTACAAGCATAGCAACAAAATCTTCTACTCTATTGATCTCAGATTTTCTCCAAGATAGATTATTTTTTTTCCTTTTGTGTAGGAATGTAGACAGTATTTTGACCAATATCACAGACTACAGAAGTTACAGAGAAAAAACTTGACATGTTTAGATATGTGAAGCACGATGATATTCAGAAACTGACAATGTTTCACTGCTCCTGTCACTTGTTTGTATTCCAAGTTACAAATGTTCTGGGGGAAAAAATAAGGGTGGATGTCAGAGAAGCAAAAGATAGGGACAGTAGCACCAGACCAAAATGGATTCAACACACACATCACAAAGAACGGGGGAGAAGTTTCCAGTGTCACAAACGGAATTATTGCCTGTCGCATCTGAAAATGCTCAGAAGACACAAAAGAATACTGAAGAGAGCTCCAAAAGTGCAAGAAAATGGAATGTGGGATCTTTTTTTTTTCCTCTTTTTTTTTCCTCGCTAAGATACTGAAGGCGGCGCAAACACACAAAAAGCAAGCGACCGAAACACAGTCACCAAACACGGTAGTGCAGTTTAAATCCTAAAGCTTACTACAGTCAGAAAGTCTTCAATTACATTTCAATCCTTTACCTAGGATCATAAGAAACAGTTGCATTAAGTTTATCAACTCGATTTAAGTAAGGCAGTGAGAACTAGTCTAGGAAAGAAAAGAAAAGAAAAACCCTCGGGAAAAAAAATGAGAATAGCAGCTTGCCTTCTGCCAGATGGGGGTCCCAGTTACATGTTGACCTCAGTTTAACTGAAAACTTCAATTGAGTGGTAGTGTTTTTATTTTTTCTGACAGCGTATGCAAACCATATTCCTTATTAGCCTGAGAATCCTTTCCTTTCCTTTCCTTTCCTTTCTTTTCTTTTTTTCTTTCTTTCAGTCTCAGGGTAGCGCTACAAATTTTATTTACATTGATTGCAGTTTAGGGTTTTGTGGGGTTTTATTTCTGTAAACTGCTGTAGGCAGAGCTGAAGTTTTTAAGGCCCTGGGTTTTTTTGTATTCTGTGCTCCCAGCCTGTTGATTTTTCATATTTAACTTTTTCCCCCATAGTCTGAATCATTTTGTTAAGAGAAGACATTCATCCTTCTCTATCATTGTAAACAGCACCAATTCCACTTCTCTCAAAGGAAGTACTACAAAAGACATTCAAATGAGTGTAAGAACCATTAAGTGGTGTTCTTACTTTCTTCTTCGTTCTTTCCTTCCATTCCATTCCATTCCTCTCTTTTCCTTTTTTTTTAATGCTTTTGTCTCAGCTATGTATTTCATTATCATCTCTCCAAAGTGACTGAGGTGGGAAGCTACAGATTGAATTTGGAAGAGGCCAATTAGTAGAAAAGCTAATGTCTGCAAAAATATAGAGCACACTTTCTTTCCTACCCAAAAAGAGAGAGAGAGAGAGAGAGAGAGAGAAAGAGAGAGAGAGAGAAAGAAATATTAGCTAACACTTTTTTTCTTTTTATTGTTCTTCATCTTATTTCACTAGAGACAAAGAGCAGGATGTCTGGATTCGTATTTTAGATGAAATTGCTTGAAAAGCAATTTCTCCAGTTTAAAACACAAGGCTCCTGCACAATGTCTGTAACACTTATTTTATTTTATTTTATTTTAAAAAAATGCTAATAAATGAAAACTAACCTTGACTGGGGAATCCTTCATTCAAGTTTTTTTTTTAAAACAACAACAACAAAGCAAAACAAAATAGAAGCAAACTTGCTATTGAATAATACAATTTTTGCACCAATATCACCTCTAGATAAGGCTAACCAGTTACCCTATCCAGTATGCTCTGTAATACGTATTTCTAAATCTCTCTACAGCAACTACTGTATTAAAAAGGAACAGAATTGAAAGAATAACTTCCCCCCCTCAATACTGCAAGTTGAACTAACAAAGCAAAACGCCCCCCTCCCCAAAACTTCATACCATGAATCTGCATTCTCTCATTGGATTGCAGAATTTCTTTTCTTTTAACCCTTAATACATTTGGCCATCTCTCTCTCTCTAGTTCTCTGTATGTGTGTGTTTGTATGTGTGTGTCTATATATCTCTATATATCTCTATATATCTTTTTAAAATTAAAATGCAATAACACAATCCTTTTCAATATAGGTCAGCACTGACCATAGCTTATGGGCCGTCTAAAATTTCTCCTATAGTGCAGTTGAATTGATTTTCTCTGCAATGACAGCTCCAGTCTGACTGGCACCATCTCAGTCTACCAACACATCTCATTACTATGCTAGGCAAATGACAGCGGTTGGTATCATATTAAAAAGGTGTTTTCAGCAATGAAAACACAGGACCCCCCTTCTTTTCCCACCATCTTCAAGGCAACATTAAATTGGTAAGATGGTATCAACTCTTTCTTTCTTCCTTTTTCTGGTAAGAGCATTATTTCTGGACAAAGGCCACTTTCACACTGGAAATGTCCTCTTTATTTCAATAATATTTAAAAAAAAAACAAAAAACCTTACAACCTCCTCACGTTTTCTGGAGGGGGGGGACACCCACTTGATTTATCCCCACCTACATTGTTTGGAAGTACTTGTTGCCAGGTAACAGTTTAACAGCCATTTTCAAGGGCTAGGTTTTTCTTTTTCTTTTTTTCCTTTTTTAATATCTATATCTCTATATCTCTATATATCTTTTAAGGTCTTAAACATCCTGTATGCTTCTGGGAATTTGCACAAAAATTCTGTCTCGGAAGGCATTTAAGCAAACTCACTGTTACCCAAATGCATATCTAAACACTGTATAAAATAATATTGCAATATACAGATTGATTTGTTCTACTGCATTACTCTTGGGCCTTGCTGCCCTCCTCTGTTAACTCTGTTGAGCTCCCAGGTTTGACAGCTGCAGGTTCCTCTAAATTCCCAGAAGCCTCGGAGTCAACTCTGGAGCGCTTGAACCTCCGATCTGGATACTGACTGTTGTCAAAAGGCATGCGATGGACACAAAGAACGTGGGTCTTCAAATTTCCCTTCTGAGAGGCACTGTAGGGGCAGTATCGGCATTGGAAAGGCCGGTGACCTGTACAACAGACAAACATCAGGTTAGTTTCTCCTCACATCTGCAGTTTCTTTCTGTCTTTCTTTGCTACAGTTCACAGAGTGTGAAAATGTAAAATATCAGACTTTGTCTTTCATGACATTGGCTGATTCATGCAGACTGTTGTTAAGCTTTGCATGCAGGCACACATCAGCTTCACACAAAGATGGTGTAACAATTCAGTTTCACAGAAATCATTTCAATTCAGATGAAATGTGTAGAACTCAATGTGTACCATCCACAATATCACAGATTAAAACTAGGACACATGAGGCCAAGTGACATCAGAGTCAGGTCAAGAAGTTAAAAGTTATTCATTCTTTCATTCTTCATTCAAAGGGGGATAGTAAAGTGACAGAGAAGAGCATAGGAAAGGGAAAAGAGAGAAGGGAAAGATTCTGGATAGAGATGGATAAAGACTGGAATGTGAGAGAATGTAATGTAGAATGAATTATAATAGTATAATTGTTAAAATATAGAGTTAAACCAAGATGTCTCTTCTTATCTGGAGATGCTGCAGCAGTTTGCTTTTGCCTGAGTCTGCAGGGAAGGGCAAAATTCTGCCACCCTCCTCTCTTCTTCCCCCTGCTGAATTAGCTGAGTGCAAACTACTTTTTCACTTTGAACTCAATTTGCAGCTATTAAAGTAAGCTGATGACAATGGGAGGGGGGAATGGGAGGATAAGAAAGAAACTAGGACATTTTATAAGTAGATGAAAAAGTGAGAGAACAGAGGATTCATCAGGACTGTGCAGGACAGTTAGATCATATGTTTAATGTTTCAGATAAAATACATCTTTCTCTGGTTCTGCAGTTTTCAAAGGAGAGCAGTCTTCACATGACCAACAGTACTAATGAAATTATGGGGAATAGGCTGTCTGAGCTATGAATTTAGTTGGGACATGAGTGAAACTTTTCCTGAAAGGATGAGTTTAAAAGTTGCAAACAGCTGCATCAATAGGAGTGTAGTGTCTAGACTCCTCAACAAACTGTGGTAGATTATTACTAAATACTAATTTCCTCCAATATCTGCATTCCAAAGCTTTGTACATTAAATTGCATTGAATTACCATGTGTGTGTGTGTGTGTGTGTGTATGCAGTGACAAATAACATTTTGAAGTTAATGACCTAGTGTTATGTGATTTTCATGCAACACCAAGATGTGGCAATAAGGTACACCAATGTCCCAGGCGGAACTTGCTAGGGGGTGACAAAAATAGGCAAACATGATACAGAGTGGCTTCAGAGCTTGTAAAAGTTATTTTTGGGGCTACAGCTTTTACTATCCCCCACTCAGCATGGCTGGTGGCCATAGCATCAAGTGGTTTCATGGAGCTGTAGCCCAAAAAGTAAGACTCACAATTTCTGAAGTTTGCTTTCTGCATCCCCCCCCCCCTTGTCTTTCCTTCTTCCAAAGTGAGTGGAGCCCATGTGAATAAACTCCATGTTCCATTTTATATTCACAGCAACCCTGTCAGTTTGTCTTAGCTGAAAAAGAATGAACAGACCAAGGTTACACCAATTCTATTAATGGTTATAAAAGGACTGGAACTGCATCTCTTCCTACTATTTCCAACACTCTAGCCACTAAGCATTTTTCTTTTTCCAGGCATATCACCATCTATGACATCCTAGGAAAGTCCAAAGACTTAACCCAACACCTTCTGCATACAACATATGTATTTCATCACTGAACTATATACCCTTCCTCATTACATTCTTATATGAGACTTTATCACTTCTACTGTCATAACAAGATTAGAATGAGCAACCATAGAGAAGAAACAGTTTTGACCAAGCACTCGGCCTGAGAGCCAAAGCTGAACCAAAGAAGATATTTGGAAGCATGTGAAAAAGAATTGTTTGGTAGTCACACACAGCATTTGTTGCATATGAAGCATCTGGTAAGTACACAGTTTGTTAGAGGAAACATCTGTGGAAATATGTGCCCACAAATTTCATTGAAGAAACCCTTTCTTTACATTAAATAAATGTTTTGAGTTTTAACTGTTCAGCCATTCATTTACAGACAACAGCGAAATGTGTGTACACTGAATACATATGGGTAGAAAGGAAGAAGCAGATCTTGTCCCCGGTCTATGTGTTGCATTCAGTATATTGCATGTTAAATGATGGTCCTCATATGCCCATCACGATGACCAAACCATCACAAATTCGGACTTATTGGATTAGTATTTAGTAATAATCTACCACAGTTTGTTGAGGAGTCTAGACACTACACTCCTATTGATGCAGCGTATGATCATATTGGCATTTTTAGCTGCTGTATCACACTATTGACTCATGTTCAGCTTTTACAGTGGGACCTCGGTTCGAGCATCTGCAGATGGCAAGCCTGCATTGTCCCCAATGGCGGCATGTGCATACAGCTGTTCCGCTACTGGGGACAACTGCACTGAAGTCCTCCATCCCTCCCTCCTCTTCCTTCCTTCCTTCCTTCCTTCCTTCCTTCCTTCCTTCCTTCCTTCCTTCCTTCCTTCCTCTCTCTCCCCTCCATCCCCCCTGAGGTTTCTCCCCCAGGCTTGGCTTTGAGGGCAGTTTGGAGGAGGAGGCTGGAGCCGTCAGCCGGAGGGAGCTGGAGCTACAGCCAGGGCTTGGAACCCAGAGCCTGGAGGTTCCATCCTGGATGTTGGGTCTGGGACCCAAGCCCCAGCCCCAGCACTGGTTCTAGTTCCCTATCACCAATAGTGCTCCAGCCACTACCTGGAACTTGAGTACACTTGTCCCTAATGGGATTTTTAGGGATTTGAGCATCCATGGATTTTGGTATCCACAGGGGGAATCTGGAATGGATCCTCCACAGATATTGAGGGTCTAGAGAAAGGGCAGATGTTCTGTTATTGTGCTGCCCAAAGCAGGATACTGGCCTTCTTTACAGAAATATGAATGGATCATATGACAAGTCATGATTAAAACATTGAAGCCAGTTCTCATGAGAATCTGCCCTGCAAAAGGAAATTGTGGCTCAAACTGACGAAGAGCACAGCTGAACCCAAACTTCTTATTCTTATTGTTGTGTGCTTCATGATATTTCAAACTTATGGAGATCCTAAGGTGAACCTATCACAGAGTTTTCTGGGACTGAGAGAGTATGACTCATACAAAGTCAACAAGCAGGTTTCCATGCCTGAGCATGAATTCAAACCCAATCTCCAGGGTTCTAGTCCTGTGCTCAAACCACATCACACTGGCTCTCCAAAACCTTTTAGAAGGTGTGTATTTATTTTTTACTCTTTGTCATAGAAAAAGAAGGCTGCTTGGCAGCATTGTCTTCAAATATTATAGCCAACCTTTGATTATATTTTCAGTGTTTCTGTGGTGGCTACCATTTCTCCCCTGCAATGCACCAGAATGATATTTGATCTAGGGCATTGTGGTGAATGCAAAATTATATCCAAGCTGCCAACACAATTTCTGCTATTCTTTCAGTGGCAGCAGCTAAAAGGGGCTTAGGGAGAGGGAGGAAGGAAAGGAGAGAGAGGGAGCGCACAAGCAAGATAGATTGCCAATAAGTCCCATCCCTGAAAAATTGTTGGATATTTTTCCCCTCTTCCCAAAAATTCAATAAAATGGGCCCCAATTCTTGTGCCCCACATGTTGGAAGAAGAGTTTTAAGAAGCCATGGGTACAGTCTGCTTATGCTGTATGAGCTGCATCTTTCATGAATTACATTTTTGTTCCCAATTATTCAGATTCTGAGACATCCTAAAACTTCATGATGTCTCTGGCTTGGGAGGTTATGTTTCAGCAATCACATTTCAATTTCAATCTATTCTGGGAAGTTGTTGATGTGCTTTACTGGAACTTTATGAGCTTTGTCTCTCAAATTAACTTAAACCAGGGCCATCTGAGGTCAAATGCATTTAGCTTACTTTAATTTGCTGAAATAAATGAATAAATAAAATGTGCCTGACCATCTACATAGAAAGCCAAGGCTTTTGGAAGACACAGCTTATTAAGCACATATGACAAAGTTTTCCCCTTTTTTCCATTTGTAGTGTATGCATGCATACATGTGCATGTATATTACAAACCCACAAGTTGTAGAGGCACAAATACCCTAGTGACTTAGTGTTTATGCACATGATCCAAATGTGCATAGGCAAAACCAAATAATAATTAAAATAATTAATTTTATTTACTTCTATCTGTGCCATCATTTGTCTCCCATAGCCAAGAGGAAGGAATGTTTTATATAAGCTTTGCAGGCATCAGCTGTAGGCTAAATTACACATTCACAAATTGCTGTTGACCCCCTGTCTAAGATTATATATGTCTGCCTTAGGAGTAGAAGTATAAAATTGGTCCCTATCATTTTCACATGTGTCCACTCATAAATCTGTTATTTTCCCACATCAATCAGCAAATTTTACTACTCAAAATGTAAATTTTAAAATCTACATTATTTTATTGCAATTTTTAAAATGAAATTATTGTGTGTGTGTGCGTGTGTCTTCAAATTGTTTCTGATTTATGGCAATCCTAAGGTTAACCTAAAACAGGGTTTTCATGGCAAGATTTGTTCAAAACACTTTGCCATTGCCTTCCTCTGAGGCTGAGAGAACATGAATTGGCCAAGGTCACCCAGTAGGTTTCCAGGCTGAGACCATACTGGTTCTCTTTCATGAGATACACCTTTGAATTTTACCCTAAAGCATATTTTCATACATTTTATCCTTAACAATGCACTTGTGTAAGAATTGCAAGCTAATAAATTATTTCATTGTGCATTTTGGTACTTTTTGCACCAAGAACATTGGCTGCATCCACACTGCAGATATAATCCAGTGACACCACTTTAACTGCCATGGCTCAGTTCTATGGAATTCTAGGAATTGTATTTCTGACGCAGAAACTATCTGACAGAGCAGCTAAATGTCTCACAAAACTACAGTTCCCAGAATTCTATAGCACTGAGCCATGGCAGTTAAAGGGCATCAAACTGGATTATTTCTGCAGTGGGGAATGCAGCCATTATCACAAAATTCAGACAAATGTGAACGTTGAAAGATAAATGTATGAGTGAGGTCAGTGGTCTAACAAATGGGAACTGAATGAAATCTTCAAAGGACTTCAGTCTCTTTCGACCACTAGTCATCCTGCTGTAAAGTTAAAATGAAGAAGGGAGAAGAAAAGAAGAATTGCTTAGATGTCAGTTTTAACACTCAGAAGAAGAGTACTGGATCACACAGAGAATAACATTATCAACAGGAGATACGTATAACTCTTGAATTTTCAGCAGAAGGGTTTTAAAAGCTGTTAATGGAGAAATTGCACCTTGGAGTTCAAAGCTATATCTGCTTATTACCTTGTTGACTTATATAATCTATGTTATAATACACAAAGGGATTTTTTCATAGCAACAATGGAGCCTTTGGTACCCATTGGCTAAGCTGAACTGATGCCATGGGATGTCCATGAACATTCTATTTGTTGAGGGAATCTGTCCACAAGAGAACGTTCAGAGCAATTCAATGAGTTGAAAAGAAAGTTAAGTTTGGCTGAGGGAATCTCTGACAGTCAGGCGTTATGGTTGAGAGGAAGTGTTTGGAAACAGATACAGTTGTGGAAGACTACAAAGTTTAGTGGAAGAGCTCCCCAGAGCAAGGAGTCACAAGACACAATGATACAAAGTGGAGGATAAAGATTGCAATGGACTGGAAAAGTCCAAAGAAGGAGAAAGGTTGAGAAGACAGAGACAAAGAAAGGGAGGACAAAGCATCTTATAGCTGTCTGCATTCATAATTTATTTTATGGAGTTGTAATTTTTCAGATTAGGAATGGAAATTTCTGAGAAGAGGAAAATGTTGACAGATAAGTGCCCATCAATAATGGAATGGTTAAATTTCAGAAACTTTTGTGCAAAGTTGCATTGTTACTACAAGAAGTTCATGATGCATAATAAATGCAGAACTTGGAGGAAATTAATAAAATGTAATTTGATACAGAGGGATTTCTGTATTTAAAAATTATTAAACCTTTCCAAATAATGTATAATTTGGAATTGGAAATCTAGTGTTGAGCTCTCCTTTTCCCCCCACAAAGAAATATTTCACTAGGTTTCTTCTCAAATGATACAATGAGTGATTTATGTAGTTTTCTTCACATTGTGAGAAATTTTTCAAAAAGAACACCATTTTTAAGGCTGCATGCAGAAATATTATTTTATGTACAGAAAATGTTGTTTCCTGTGTAAAACAGTGTGAATTTTGTGCAGAGAAGATGTAATTTAACAGCACACGCACACACACATGCACACACACAAGTCCTGGGCTGTAAAAATTCTCTTCAGTCCAGGATGTTTCTTGACAAGGTTTCTCAACACTCAAAAATCCAGCCCTGGGAGAATGATGGGATATAAATAAATATAACAAATAAATAAATAAATAAATAAATAAATAAATTGTTTTCAACGACTTTATGAATATTTTCAAATATTCTTTGCATCCCCTTTTCACACACATACCTTCAAAGTACTGAGAAGATCCTCAATAATATTTTAGGTTGTGGAAAATTTAAGCACTTGAAGTTTAGCTTAACTTGGGGAGGGAGGAAGCAGCAGGGAAGGGGTGGTAGCAACCTTTGTACTTCAGTTTTAAAAAGTGTCAACACACTTATGATGTCACAAGGGTCTAGGCCACTTCTGATTGTTTAAAAGGCTATGGAAACACCAGCAAATGTAAGCTTCTTCTTTTTTTTAAGCAGTTTAGGTAAGAAGAAAACACTTCACATTGGTTGTAAAGTTACTGGAAGCACTAAGTATCAAATCCAACCAAACATCCCCTCCTAGTGTCACCAACATTTGCATTGGTTCTATCCCATAAATGAGCAAAGGAAGTCTGGTAGAAAAGACTTCTAAGTCTGCTCACATTCATTAATGGGGTGCCTTAAGCACAAGATTGGATAGAATTTCCCTCCTCCTATGCATTCATGTCTTCCCCTATTAAGAATCTTAGCTGTTGGCATCGTGCATGAAACAGCTTATATTGGCTAGAAGAGGACCTTAGTGAAAACTTCACTTGCTCCTCAGCCCTGCCCACCACCAGCCAACCAGGCTGTCTCTGACATTGTTCAATATATATATGAATCCACTGGGAGAGATCATTCAGAGGCATGGGGTGGGGTGTTAGCAGTACAGTGATGACACCCAGATATATTTCTCCATGCCTCAGTCATCGGCCATGACTTCAGATGGCATCTCTCCTCTCAATGACTGTCTTAAAGCAGTAATGGGCTGGATGAAGAAAGACTGATTGAAACTGAATCCAGATAAAATGGAAGTACTAACAGTAGCAGTGCTGAAACTAGGTATTGGGATACAACCTCCAGTCCTGGACAGGATCACACTCTCTGCAAAGGACTGTGTTTACAGTCTGGGGTATTCCTAGACCCATCACTCCAGATGTCAAATCAGGTAAAGGTGATGGTCACACCCTGCACCCTTTCCTGGAAGTAAGGGATCTTGAAACTGTGGTACATGTGCTGGTGACCTCTCGTCTTGATTTCTGCAATGCACTCTACATGGGGCTACCTCGTGCTTAGTCTGGAAACTAAGTACAAAATTTGGCAGCCAGATTGGCCTCCGGTACATCTAGGAGAGACCATATATCACCTGTCATAAAAAGACTCCACTGGCTGCCGATCAGTTTCCAGACTCAGTACAAGGTGTTGGTTATTACCTTTAAAGCCCTAAATGGCTTGGGTCCATCCTATCTTCTGGACCGCCTCCTTCCATATATCCTTACCCGCACACTCTGGTCCTCTGGGAGGAATTTGCTTCAGCCTGTTAAAACTAGGCTGTCTGCAACCTCACAGAAGGCCTTCTCAGCAACTGCTCTCAGATTATGGAACGACCTGCTGGATGAGATCCGTCAGATTACCAGTTTAAACAACTTTTAAAAAGTGGTAAAGACGGATCTCTTCCGGCAGGCCTTTCCTGACTAATTTTCCCAGCCTAAAGTGTGAGTTCACTCCTATCCCTACCCTCTGCCATATTCATAACTGTTCACCTGCCCGCTATTAGGACTCTGTAGCTGTATTATCACTTGTTTTTTTATTGTTTTAAATGCTTGATGTTTAAAACTATTTTAAGGAGTGGGTGGGTTTTTCTGGGATTGTACATTGTGGTATTTTATTGTTGTAAGCCACCCTGATTGCTTTGACAAAGGGGTGAGATAGAAATAAATTATTATTATTATTATTATTATTATTATTATTATTATTATTATTATTATCAGCTCAGCCTTGCTTAATCTCATGTATCCTGAATTCATTGAGATGTCTATGCAGTGGTGTCACTAGGGTGTGTCAGAGGGTGTGGACCACTCCAGGTGACACTCCAAAGAAGGTGTGACACCCAGTTGAACCCTCCTCCCCCTTCAGTGTAAGAGGGGCAAACACTCACCCTTCAAGAATGCTCCATCGCTGGGCTGTCTTCCAGGGGAGGAAGCCCACCACAGAGGAGAGGACAGGGGGAACATGTGCCCTTCCCAGGTGACACCTTCCACATTAGATGACACCCTATCTAGTGATGCTACTGCAGATATGGAAGCCCTCTTCCCCCACCAATGCCTATTAGTAGAACATTGCCTAGTGGTAACACTACAAACTGAGACCAACTATGGTACAATGGATTGAGTGCTGGACTAGAACTCTGAGAGACCAGAGTTCACATTTCTACTTGGCCATATTTACTGGTTAATCTTGAGCAAGTCAGACTCTCTCCGGGGGGTTGCAGACTGTCAAAAATAGTGTGAATTCAGTCCACTTTTAGGGTTAGGGTTAAGGTTAGGGAATCATTTGAACTGAACTTTATTGTGGCACTACAGTTCTCTGACAAAGAAGGTTCAATGTCTCAGAAAAATAACAATTCCCATGATTCCCTAGCACTAACCCTAACCCTAAAAGTGGACTGAATTCACACTATTTATGACAGTCTGCAACCCCCTTCAGACTCAGAGGAAGGAAATGACAATCCTCCTTTGAATAAATGTTGTGAGGAAAATCTTATGATAGGTTTGCCATACAATGCCACATTGCAGAATTAATCCAGTTTCACACTCCTTTAACTATCATGGCTCCATCCTATGGTACCATTGTTTGAAGAAACACCACTTCTCTCTGACAGAGAAGGTTAAATGTCTTATAAAACTACAAATCTCAGAATTCCATAGCATTGAGCCATGACAGCTAAAGTGGTGTCAAACTGCTTTAATTCTGCAGCATAGATGTAGGCTATGATGCTTGCATTTCAGGTGGGCTTTAACTTTCCTTACAATAGCTTACAACACAGTTATTCCATGCTAACACAGAGAAGGGCCTATAAGCAAATACTAAAATCTATTTTCCACGCATCTGTGATGCCAGTGACAGCTACCAAGTATATTAGCCTAATCAAGAGCAGTAATCATTAAAGCATTAACAGCCATTCATTAATCAATTTACTACAATAATTTTTAAGAAGGATCAAATCAGAGTGAACTAAATAGCACTTAATTACACACCACAAATGCTTTCCCTACTTATTATCGTACTCTAACCAAAAAAGTTTTAACATTAATATCTGCACAAACATATTACACATTTTTGCATCTTCACTCAACAGCATTAAACAAGCAAGAGAGTGTGTATAGCACCTAAAGTAGCTTCAGTTCTCCACCATGGAGTTTTTTTTTATTGCTAACTTTTCGAGGCCATCAAAATTTCACATCACTGTCATGCAAAAAGTTAAGTACACAATAAGTTAATTTGTATTGTCACTGTGCAGTACAATGGCAGTAAAGAGCACATCAATTTTTAATCCAGCATGAATAATATATAAATATGTATACACAGCAAGGGTCAAAAAGTGTAAGAACAGAAGAAGTGGTATGTTGTTTACAGCAGCAGGCATACAAAAAATAAAAGTATAATAATAATAATAATAATAATAATAATAATAATAATAATAATAATAATCCTAGACATCAGTTTTACAGAAGATAATGTCTGCAATTGGCTCGTAACTAGGGGCAAAGCAGAATGCCCATTTCTCTTGGGTAGCGGCATCCATTAATTACTGCTCAAAACTAGTTGAAATAACCAAGCCTAGATAAGCAGGCAAGTAAATTATACCATTTTTATCAGATGGTAGTTGGGGAGGATTTGGGGGCTGTGGGCTCTTCCTTTCAAGTCATAGATCACATATATATAGTAGATGAGATGTGTGTTCCAACATATAATCATTTGAAAGTCATTTTAAGAGAATACTTTCTCATAGTTCAGAAGACAGATACTGCTGCACTGTTATTCCCAAAAGCAAAATTATCTATGTGGTTAGGCATCAGTAACTGGCAATCCATGGGTGGTAGACTTCTTCAAAACAGCCAAGCACAAAAGTGAGAGAAGGGTGCTTCACTGGCAGCCGATTTGTTTCCAGGCAGAATCCAAAATGCTGATTTGTTACCTATAAAGCCCTATATGACTGCAGAAATAATCCAGTTTGACACCACTTTAACTGCCATGGCTTAATGCTGTGGAATTGTGGCACCAGATCTCTCTGATAGAGAATTCTAAGTGTCTCATAAAACCACAGTTCCCAGAATTCTATAGCATTGTGGCATGGCAGTTAAAGTGGTGTCAACCTGGATTGTGAATGCAGCCGATGCCTTAGGTACAAATGACATCTCTCCACATGAGTCTACTCAAGTTTGTTCACTGTTTTTCTGTTCAATGAGTGAGTCCTATTGACTTTAACTCAGGAGTCAGGAAGCCTCCATTTATCTGATGAGTTATGCACTGGAGGACTGGCAAAAATTGGACTCAATTGAAAAGCAAAACCCAGTCTTTTTCAGCTTGCAAATATAAGACTTAATACTAAATGGTGCCAAGCTGACTGAGATCAAGAAAAACCCAGCAGGCCAAGTAGTAGTCCAAACAGCAGACTGAGGATCAAAAGTGAAGTACATGGCTGTAATTTAGATCTGTCAAAACAGCAGAACATCCAAAGAAGAGTGATCAAAAAGAGAGGAATCTTAAGGATAGATGGTATGTACCATGTACCATATTCACATAAGTCTTTCTATTCCATCCTGATTCTTCCGTAAGCTGTGATTTTTAAAAAATCTATGTGGAAATTGGTGTTTATACATGCACATTTAATAGTATAATTTTGAAGATTTTTCTCTCAAAATATAGGCTGAGATTCTGTATTGTCAAACATAGCAGAGCTCCATTGGCATAATTATGTCAGGCAATGCCATCCCCCCAAAGCCTACCTTTTGAGACTGGCAGTGCCCCAGCCCAAAACTTTCCAAGGCACTGTAGATTGGGGTGCTGGGAAATGATCCCTGCAGTGCCCTCCAACCACCATATAAATCTATGCTGTATGGATCTGGAGAGCTTGGGCTGGGATTTGTAAAAACAGATTTTCTCTAACATGCCCAGAATTAATGGTCATTTCTTCTTCCAAAGGAACCCGGGCAACTGTCACTAAGACTGTATTTTTGTTACTTGGTTAAACCAGTCTGATGCTACTTTAACAAAGACTCTGTCTTATGGAACCCTCATAAGTATCCATTTGGTGGGGTAAATCTCTGCTGGAGAGTTCTAGTACTCCAGCACTGGAGTTCTCTAGCAAAGAATTTTAATCATATCTCATCAAACTACAAATCCCAAGATTCTGTAGATTGGAGCTAAAATGATATGAAACAGCTATAACTATGTGGTCCAGAGGCACACTAGAGTTAAAAATCTTTGGTTGCAGAATTCTTGGCACTATCACCATTGGACAAATGTCAGGTGTTTGGGGGGAAATCTGTGACATTTAAATTAGTATGAAATCAAAATTATTTTATTGTTGTTATTGTTTATTTATATACCACCATCCATTTCCATGGCACTTAACAGTTATGAAATGAAACATTTATAACTATCCAATAACACAAAATATTAAAATATGTACAAAAAATGCATCTACACAATGCAAAATAAAACAAAATAAGCTGTTGAAATAATTGAATATAGTAAAGACGTAAAACATTTTCTAATGCTAGTATACTTTTTTCCCCTTTCTGATTTTTTTTTAAAAACTTTATGGAGTACCATCTTGTAATCTCTGATACTTCTGAAAAAAATTGGCAGTCAGTTTGGAACTTGCTGAGACATTATTGGCTGAATCCACACTGCAGAAATAATCCAGTTTGATGCTGCTTTAACTGCTATGGCTCCAAGCTATGGAATTACGGAAATGGTAGTTTGTTGTGGCTCAGGTCTAGTATCAAACCAGATTATGGATGCAGTATGGATGCAGCCAGAGTTTCATTTGCTTCTGCCATGTATTTTTCTGGTAATGGCAGAATTTAGCTGGCAATAGGATAAGAGAATGTCTCTTGGTCAAAAGGAAGAGAAAAAGGCACAACTTTCCATCTTCTGTAGAACCGTACCTTCTTTCTTGTTAATGTTACTCAATTAATTTAGCCTTTGAGGGAGAAAATGCTTTGTTTTGTTTTCTTTTCTTTCAAATTCATGATCTGATATGTTGCTTTGCGACACAGTATGTCAGCTCGCATCAATCACATCACTTCACATTAAGTTTCATGAGATGGTGCGCCTGGATGCTGTGTCCAAGGAAGAGCATCAAACAGAATAGGTTCTGAAATTCTGAGGGTATTTTCAGACCTCAAAAGCTGCTTTCATGATGATTATCAGGTTGACACAGCTTATGGCTGAAGCTTCTTCTTTTTTTGTTACTGCAATTCATTAGTAGGCTTCTAGGGACTGAAAGATTTCCCAACTAAATTTTTACAGTGGCAGTTTTCAGATCACAATGCAGCATTAAACAAAGCAATACAACTGTATACATGTGTACTGGAAATTAAATCCCATGGAATTCTATGGGGCTCACTCCATTGTCACAAGCACAATCCATTCATTATGTACATGCAGTCTTTCCCAAAAAGGGCTTTCCCATAACTGTGGGGAAATGCTTTGAAAAGGACAATGGCTTTGACCTGGCACATTAGCATAAGTTCAAACATTTCACAGATGAAAACTGGGACATGAAAGGTTAAGTAACATCAGAGTGGGCTCAAGATGGTAAAAGTCATATATGAGGAAGAACATACACAAAATAAGGCTACAACTGATTGTTTTTGCCTTAGTCTTCTGGGTAGGGCAAGAATCTGTCTCTTCTGCTCTTTCCCCTCTTTCTGAATTAATTGAGTGTAAACTACTTTTGCACTTAGGCTGCATCCACACCACAGAAATAATCCAGGTTGACCCCATTTTAACTGCCATGGCTCAATAAGATGGAATTCTGAGAATTGTAGTTTATTCTACATAGGATGGAAAAGAAGGACCCAGAGCAATGGATGCAAGCTACAGGAAAAGAGATTCGACCTCAACATTAGGAAGAACTTCCTGACAGTGATAGCTGTTCGACAGTGGAACACACTCCCTCAGAGTTTGTGGTAGAGTCTTTAAGCAGAGGCTGGATGATCATCTTTCGGGGATGCTTTGATTGTGGGTTCCTGCATGGCGGAATGAGGTTGGGCTGGATGGCCCTTGAGGTCTCTTCCAACTCTATGATTATATGATTCTGGCACCAGAGCTCTCTGACAGAGAAGGCTAAATGTCTCACAAAACAAAAGTGCCTACATTTCCATATCATGGAGTCATGGTAGTTAAAAGGGTTCAACCTGGATTATTTCTGCAGTGTGGATACAGCCTTTGTTTGCTCCAATGGAAGAAGTCAAGGACAATGCTGAAAGGGAGTGGTGGTGTAGCATGGTGTAGTGATTTGAGTCTTGATTATGGTTCATGATCTGATATGTTGCTTTGTGACACAGTTAGCTCACATCAATCACATCTACAGAAATAATCCAGTTTGAGACCACCCTGCTCAGTGCTAGGGGATCCTGGGAATTAACGTTTATTGTAGTACCAGAGCTCTTTGACAGAGAAGGCTAAATGTCTCACAAAACTATAGTTTCCAGACTTCCCTAGCATTGAGCCAGGCCAGTTTCTGCAGTGTGTTTTGGACATCTGAATCTGGAAAACATTGTTTGAATTCTGGTTCAGCCATGGAGACTCAATGAGTGAACTTGGGCAAGTCACATACTCTCAGCCTCAGAGTATGACAATGGTCCCCCCCCTGCAAAAACTTTCCAAGAAAATCCTGTTATAGGTTTGCCTTAGGGTCACCATAAGAAGGAAATGATTTGAAGACACACAACAACAAAAAGAATGTGGGGCATTTTTTGAAGCAGCTGAAAAAGTAAGATGACAGAGGGCTAACTGGGACTGTCCCTGCCAAATTAGAACAACTGGAGGGCATGCATTTATGCATTTTCTTCTTCCAGAATTAAATAGAAAAGTCTTATGTACATAGAGTTTGGAAACATGGCCAATACTTGCCTGAGGGTCAAAGGCTGATCTACTGTAATCCATATTCCTTTAGTTGTTACTCAGTAACTGGCATCCATAAAAAATCAGTATTGCAAAAGATATCAGTGATTGCACACAAAGAAGAGAAGGTAAAAATAATAATAACCAGCATTAAAGATGTTTATTTGCATGATCGAGGTAAATTAATTCTGCCCTTCTTTGAATATTTGACCTGTGTCCAAATTCCATATAGATTACCACCAAGAAACATCCAGGTTTTGTGATCTAAAAAGCCACATATGTAGGGGTTTGTTCAGAAGTGTTAAAAAGACCATTAGAATAGTCATATGGCTGAGATGAGGAATTAATTCCAGATTGTTACGGGTGTACTAATAGCAGAAAATTCATGGCTTTCTCCCAAAACAGCAACAAACGGTAATTTCAAAGAAAAATGCCAATAGTCTATTACTCAAAAGCCTTCTGCTGTTCCCACTATGCTGTGTTTTATTGTTTTGAATATCTGTATGAATATTGTTTATGCCCAGATGCAAAGAGAAAACATATCAACACACACACATATTCACATTCTTTAATGGTAAAATTTAGAGACAGAACCAAGAAAGACAGATCATCTAGTAATGAACATTAAAAGCCATAAAGGAGGCAATAAATTCAAGCCCAAGGGTGACATATTTCCCTTAAACACAAAAGTTTAAACTAGGGATCTACTCACACACTGAAGCCTTGCATTGCCCAAGAATTTTTACTAATGTTATCAAAATTATTTGGACTGTGCTCAAAATTATTTTGGATATCTCTTTCTCCCAGACCTTGGAAGTTATTCATAAAAAATTAATTTGTCAACCCATAATATTTTTAACAATGGCTGGCATCACGTTCATTACTCCCAACCAGAACAGATGCATTCATGTCATTGTTGGTGAGCCTACACAAAAGTAAATCCCATTGATTCAAAGGTTCTACTTTAGTTTTGGCTACAATCAAAATTTAGGATGATTTAAAATTGAATCATTAAATGACAATGCCATCAACATCTTGAGTAACAATTGATATTCAATATTACTTTCATTTGTTATTTTGAGTGAGTTTGGGACATTTTTGTCATTTTTAGTAATTCTAATTGATTTTTTGACATTTAAAAGCAATGTGTTGTGTGTTATTAATTACAAATATAATGAATCAATGTTATTGTTTTCATGAAAACAATTACAATTAATTAATTCCAAGTGAACTTTAACACGCTAATGTTTCCAAGCTTTCTGCATTCCCAGCAGGAACATTCAAATTCAGTGGCTTCTTGAATGAAATCTATAAAACCAGAAGGTAGTGATTGTTTCTGGGAGTAGGATTAAAGGCATCCAAGACACTGCAGCAGTATTACTTTCTTTCTATGGAGATTGACTTATTTTTTTTTTTAAATCCAGATAATTTCAAATGTATTCATCTGTTTCCAGTCCATGAAATCATGAAAAAAAAAAAATCTACACTATGGCACTGATAGAATTGAGGACTACATAGCAGAAGCTTCCCATGGTTGTTTTCTATTCTAGGACTTGAACAGGAAAGGCATATCAGAACCTAGAACTGAATCCATACCAAATGTTTATTCATCAATCTATAACTCAGCGATAGAGCATGAACCTATTCACATTACACAATTAGAGTGATATTCTATTTTAACTGCCATGTCAACATCCTATGGAATCCTAGGATTTATAGTTTGGTGAGACACTCGAGATCTATTGCTGTGAATTCTAAATATCCCTCCCTTTACTCCAAATCCATGATCCCATTAACCTTGGCAGTTAAAGTGGAATCACAGCTTTATAACTGTGTAGTGCGACTGGGACCCTGGTCTTTAGTGGCAGGGAAGAAAAGTACAACCAATCTTACAAAAGAAATTAGCATGGCACAGTAGTTTGAGTGCTGAACTATGACTCTAGACCCAGGGTAGGCAAACTTTCCCCTTTAAGGGCTGAGGGACTTCAGCTCCCAGAAGCCTCAGCCATGTTGGCCAATAGTCCCATGTTGGCCAATAGCTCCTGGGATTCTGGGAGCTGAAGTCCCTTGGTCCTTAGAGGGGAAAGGTTGCTTACCCCTGCTCTAGATTCTAGGGTTCGAATTCCCGCTGAGCCTTGAAACCCATTGGTGATCAGGGCACAGCAGGACCTTGAGAAGTCATTATCTCTCAGCCTCAGAGGATGGCAATGGCAAACCTCCTCTGGAGAAATTTGCTGAGAAAACCTCATGACGGGTTCGCCTTAGGGTTGCCATAAGTCAGAAACAACTTGAAGGCACACAATGTCAGCAACAACAAGAAGAAGTGGTCAATAGTGTTCATAAGTGATTTGTGGCCACTAGAGGTCAACAGAGGTAGAAACAGGCATTTTTTCCTAGTGAGAGGGGACCAAGGCAAAGATGATGTTGAGTACCCCATCCCACCAGTTATCAAAACATGAGGAACGGAAGTGGGACCCCTGTTATAACTCTTTATCCCATCGCAGATCACTGGTGGGAGAGAACTGGAAACATTATCCTGCTGTGCCTCGATCACCAGCAGCACAGTCCTCCTTCTCTCAGTGCAACTACTGGTTGTTAAGGTAGGATTTTGGGGGTCAGGCACAGAGACAATCTATAGTTGCACATTTATAACTATGTCATTGATGCAGCATATCATCATCATCATCATCATCATCATCTGTAATGTGGTGGGAAGTTCTTACCACCACCACCCGTCCCTATACTTAACCCATCTAAGCAGAAACCTGATGTAAACTGGCCCATTTTTCAAGTGGAATTGATACAGAAGACAAGTTCACCATGTTCCTACTGCTCACTCATTTTCCAATCCATCCTTTACACCCGCTTTTCATTTCCATTCTCAGATATACCTATGAAAGACAGTAAGGGAGCCAAAGTGGGACACAGATTCATAACTAAACACTGAACACTGTTTAGGGATCTGCTCCCATTTTTAAAACATGGCACCACAAAATAAAGTGTGTGTGTGTGTGTGTGTGTGTGTGTGTGTGTATGTGTATATATATATATATATATATATATACACACACATTCTATATAAGCATCCTGGTGACTATTGCTGTGCTTTTGCATTTAGATTTCCCTTCTCTCTCTGCAGTGAACTCCTGGCATATTTTTACTATCCTTAGCTAACATTCTAAAATAGTGTATGCATTACCCGATAGACTAGAATGGTCCTAAAGCAGCCATTCTGACCAGGAACATAATAATATGGATGGAGGAAAATGCTGAATAAATGCATTTGTCCAACAGACAATAATGGCTCTGATAAAGCCATTCTACTTTATGAGTCTCACAATATACATTTTGGAAGGAGAAAGAAAATCTGCAATTGCTGGGCCAATTGCCATGGCTCTAGTTAACTACTTGCCCATAATAAAAGTTTGCAGAAACTTTCTAGATGAGCTTTCATCCAGACATAGGCATAGCAACTACTGAAAAGTGCTGCTGACTAAATAGCAATATTCCACACAAAACAATTACCCCAATTTGTGCAAGAGCTTTTTTGGCTACTCTGGAGTCTGGTATCAAAGGAGGTAGCTACTGAGGGGGTGACAAAATGAGGATATTAACACTCAATCAGAACCCCCCCCCCAAAAAAATGATCTTTTTCTTAACTTCCCAAATTTGCAGTAACTTAAAAGATCAGTAAGGTTTCTCAAAAAAATAATTTATGAGTCCAAAGAAAATTGTGAAGCCACAGGCTTTCATGGCCGGCATCCATAGTTTTTTGTGGGTTTTTCAGGCTGTGTGGCCATGTTCTAGAAGAGTTTCTAGAACGCTGGCATCTTCAGAGAAAACTGAAATGGAAGAGAATGGGTCTATATATAGTGTGAGACCCTGGGTAGGGAGGAGTGGTTCCCAGGTGAACTGTGTGTTGTTCTGTGTTGAATAGGTATTATTCTGTTGTTAATGGCATGGCTTCAGGGTATGCAATCAAGGATATTGTCTGCTGTTCCCCTGTAAATTGTGTATTGTTCTGTGTTGAATAGAAAAGTGGTTGGAAAAGTTAGCAAGGGATGCAAATGCTGCAAACATAAGAATTCTAGCTCTTAATGATGTTAATGATTTTCAGTGTCTCAGTCTTTGCAAAGCCAGAAATTTGGGGACTGAAGGATTTTTTGTTTGTTGGTTTGTTTGTTTGTTTGTTTGTTTCTAGGATTTATACCACACCTTTCTCCCACAATGGGATTCAGTCAGAATACAGTTGGCCCCTGTATTACACAAAAAGCCCATTCTAGACCACTTGCATAATACAAAATTCATGCATAATCTGGAATGCTATTTTTCTTTCCTGAAATGAACAACAAAGTATTCAATCTAGGCATTTTTTGATCCCCCAGCATGATTCATGTTGGTGGACCTAGAGATTCCTAGAGAGAACTCTTCTCAGCATTTCTAGGTCCTCCAGCATGACTCTATGGTCATCTTCTAATAGAAGAATACCATAGGATGATGGTGGAGGACTTAGGAAATTCCTAGAGAGTATATGTGGGTGTAGTCAATTCTACATTTGTGTGTATAATTGAAACAATATGAACTTGTGTTATAAAGGGTCTGACTATATTTCATTGGGAGGGGGCAGAATTCTAATTTGGAGAGGCAATGTCTTCATTTTGCCCCTCCCTGCAGCTACATCCTGCTAGAGTTCATATATGAGGAAAAGTGGATCAGTTTATGGTCTTGTTCAGAAATAGTTGTTGCAAGGTGATATTAATGGGGGACCAGAAAGGAAATTATTGGACAGAAGAAAGAAAAAGAATGCAAACATTTCAAGGAGGGTGCTCCTTGACATCTTCTTTTAAAAAGTAGACTTTAAAACTTTAAAAAGTTAAGAAGAAATGTTTTTGCCAACTGTCCAGTTGGAAGAAATGTTTTTGCCAAC
>CM034704.1:15709622-15734581 GCA_020142125.1 Phrynosoma platyrhinos
ATGCTATCTTCTTCTTTTCTACAATAGTCTGCTTTGTTTATGAATGAGTGTGTCCCTATTTCCATGAGATACAGACATTGACAATAAATAGTCCTTTTCTAATTGAACTGATATGCTGAAAGTGAACATGCCCTTGAATTTACACTGAAAGATAGACAGTGATTATTTATAATAAGGGATGTACCTGTGCCATTCTGTTGGTAGAACAAGGAATTTATCACAAAAGTCGTGTTAAGGCAAATAGTGCCCCATAATAAAATAAATTCTATATTAAAAGACAAATGTTTGTTTGGTGTTTTTTTTAAAAAAAAACAACAACAAACAAACCTGTCAGATGTGTAGCAAAAGAGATGTCTTGCTGATGGCATGTTGTGTAAACTGTAATAAGAGGGAGGGATTAGATAGTGTGTGTGTGTGTGTGTGTATGTGTGCGTGCGTGTGTGGTGTTAGTGCTGCTGCCAATATATCAAAGTTTCCTCATCCTGACCATCTTCATTCCAAACCATATGTCAGGTTGCTTTTAATTTATATCTCAGATTAATTTCATCTGCAATGCTTTCAGCCAGAGGTCCCTGTGTTTGTAGCTTTAGAAAAGAATTGCTGGATTTGCAAAATAGCAGGGATGTGTGTGCATTAATAAATGGTCTCTGTGTTTAATCAGACTTGAATCCTTTCTTTTAAATCGCACATGAACACACACACACACACACACAATCTCCCTGTGCTTCCTTTGCTCCTGATATTAAAGCTTAGCTATCTCCTTGCTGAAGGACCTATTTGTCTACTTTAAGTGAAATCACTCAATTCTCAAAAGTCAGTGGAGGACTTTGGAAGGGGGAGGGCTCAGAGAGGCCACTCCAAATAAGTTCCATTAATCAAAAGACACAGTCTAATGTAACTAATATTTTACAATTAGAGAAGACAAGATGGAACTAAAAGCCATCTATCTCTCTTACACCACATGATCATCGATTCATAATCAGAAGACTGAGAGTCGCACAAAGATGCATTTACAGGGTTTGGGGGGGAGACAGAGAAAGAGAGGGAGGGAGGAGGGGGAATTGGTCTGAGCTTGAGATAATGAACACGATGAGAAGGAGCGGTGCTGAAGGCTGGGGAAAGATGACAGAGTGGTTCAATGGTGACGGATGACACGAAGATGAGTACTGATACCTGACAGGCAGCAAATGATGACTGGGGGTTCTTTCCCACCATTATGATACTCAATTATCTTGGTAAGAGCTAAAAGAGAAAGAGGGGGAAGGAAGGAAAGAAAGAAGGAAGGAAGGGCTCCAAGTGGCTCAGCCCATCCGTTTATTTATAAAGCTTGGTGAGGAGACTGTTTGATTGTGTCAGGATCTACCAGGGCAATGGGTGGGAAGGCTACCTTTTCAACATTGGATCTGCAGCACCTAAGGAGAACAGAGTGGTCATTTTTGTTGTCACCCGCCACTCTTGATCACAAGGAGAAAGGGGTAAAACCAAGGCCTTGCCCATCTGTTTGGTAAGCTTTGAAGGGGAAGGGATTCTTTCTCTTTCACTGCCACCTTCAGGTTAAAGAAAAGAATTTTTTTTTGAAGAAAAAGGGTTTTTTTTTAAGGATGCTAGACTAATGGTTGAGGAGGAAGTCACTTTAACATCTCTATGTATGTACAGTCAGCCTTCCTTCTCTACCAATTCTGCAACCATGGATTCAAGCAACCACAGCTTGAAAATATCTAAAATAATGTGCATTCCAAAAAGCAAACTTTGATTTTGATATTTTATATAAGGGACACCATTTTAATAAGCCGTTGATTTTAATGGAACTTGAGCATCCACGGATTTTGGGGGGAGGTGTCCTGGAATGAAACTCCAGTGAATACCAAGAGCCCACTGTATTCACTAACAACTCAAATTTCCCATCTAGACCTAAATGTTGGGAAATTAGGCAGGCTGGAGGAATGGACTGGAAACAGGGAGAGAAAGAAAGGGATGGGCCTTAAACAAAAACCCTCATTGACTTAGGGAATTATTAATAAAAAGGGAATAAAGTTTCTAAGAGAAAGCTTTGCAGGAGATGCCACAGGCTAACATTGCTTTCCCAAAAGACAGGGGGCTTGCATTAATTTTTTTTAAGATGCAGAAATCATCCAGATAAAATGGTGTTCTAGTCAAAGGTTTAGAACAAAATTAGAACAGGATTCTTAGACCTCTTCACACCCCTTTCATTTCACCATGCTGCAAACAGCTTGGAAAAGCAGACACATATCTGGATTGAGCCAATTTTTATCACTTTCCATATTCATAAGATTTTTCTTTTTGGAGATAACTTTTTCAATCCTGCATGGCTATTTTTCATTTCACATACCCTTTCAGTTTTAGTGAGGTAATAATACTAAAGTCATTTTGGAATATAAGTATTAGTTTAGTGAGTACCTGATTCAAAATAAAACAAAGCCAGCATTGTATTCTGTACTAAGTGGCTAAAGCAGTTATTGAGGCAAACTGCTTTTTCATATGTGAGAAGAAAGAAGTTCCATGAATTTAATGTGCCCATAAGAACCGGTTGGTGTGTTCCAGTTTGCTCCAATGCTTACTTCTTGGGATTCTTTACCCTAAAACTTCCCACGAGTCTTCACAAAAATATTTTGAGGTCTTTGCACCAGCCTTCCCCTACACATACAGAGACCATAATTAAAGTTTAGGGCCTTTGCATACTATAGGAATAATAACATACAAAGTACATCCAGAGTTACTACTAGATATGTGACAAGTAGGGATGGAAAGAATATATGAAAAATATTTGTTTTAAATGGTCAAAATATGTTGTTCTTTTTTGAGTCCTGGGAAACTATGGGCAAAAACCTGGAATGATGAGAATCTTCATAGTCCACGTCTTATTCTGTGCAAAATTCGTATATTTTTTTTTCATTTTTGTTTTTGCAAACCCTTCCACAAACAATTACAATATTTAAATGCAAAAATACTATTTTCTGTGCAGAATAGCTCCTCAATGACTGCTCTTTTTTTGTTTTTAGCAGTGGGAGAAAATTGTTAAAATTACTTGCTGTTTCCTTTCAGAATGAAATCAGTAATGAATTACATCCCCCAGTAACAAATTTTATAGGAATTTACCAAAATTTATTTTTTTTCATCTTTGGAAAGGGTATATTTGAGAGAAATTGTAACTGGTAGACATGTCAAACCAGGATAGGAGCTCTAAGTCTGCAAAGTATGGATATGAAGCACAGTGTGTATCCACACTACACCATTATAGCAGTTTGATCCCACTTTAAATGACATGACTCCATCCAAGGGAACCCTGACATTTGTAGTTTAAAAAGGAACCTATAATAACCTATTACACTCCCCCTGAACAGCTCCATTAGAGAGCTCTAGTAGAAGACACTCCCAAAACTAAAATTCCCATATTCTATAGGATGGAACTAGCACAATTAAATCAAACTTCTACAAGTTCATAGTGTGGGTATCCCTGTATGTTGCTGATGCACTAGGGTTGCCACCTCTTTTTAAAGCACCTATATGGCAGGTAGAAACAAAAAACTCTCCCTCCATTCTGGAAACTGCTATACCTGACGTAATTAGTCAAGCCAAATGAACTACATTTGTTGAAAAAATTATGAAAATGGAGAGATGTTTTCATAGTCTGGTTGGAAAGAACTTGAGGTTTAAAATATTTCAAGATGGAAGAAAAACAAGTGACATATTTCCCCATTCCTACTACAAGATGATATAAATAGATACTAAGAGGAAAAATACATTCTGAGTATGGGTAAGCATGTACAGACAAGGTCACACTAGTTCAAGAATAGGGTGGAAATCAATACATTGTATTAAGCTAAATATACTTGTGATTGTCTGCATCAGTAAATGATATGCTACCTTAAGCCTTTTGAGTGGTACACTGGACTTAATAGGCACTTAGGGAATATACTGGTTCTAATTGGCAACTCTGATGCAGATGGAACATGGAGGAAGATTATGACATATGTCTAGGAAGTTTTATATATGTCGTTTGATGGACAAAGAGTATTTCCAGGTGGCTGTTAAAATATATTACTTGATGTATGATACATTTTATGAAGCTGCCTTTAAATTAGTACCACTTTTGCTCACAATTTGATAAGATACTTTTTTTTGTCCTTCACTTATTACTTCAACAACAACCCACACTCAACACATAGCCACCCACCCACATGCCCACACATATAAAGCACAATAGTTACTATAATTACTGCACATTCATGTTGTCCCTACCATTAAATGTAATGGGTTGAAGCATTTAAGTGTTTGGAAAATCTCTGAGAGCACACTCATTTAAAAAAAAATTCTAAAAGTAATTTGAAACAAATTTCTCATATCTGGTAAATTGTCAGCCCGCTGGAATTCAGTCTATTATCTTTCATCCATTTCAACTTTCAGATCCGAGAAGTTTAACTAGTGATTTTTGCATGGGGATAACCACTGTCTGATCATTAAAGTCATTAGAGGAGGCCTTGTTCATAAGAGTCTATGACCTGCAGATTATCATTAGGGAAGCAGACCTTCTCCATTGTGGCCTCTATTTTTTGAAAGGACCTCTCAAGTATACCAGTGAAACCAGCTGTGCTAGTCATGGTGCACCTTTAAGACTTACCACTTCATCCAAGCCTTTCCAAATTAAATTGTGTCATCCAATTTGAAAACTGTGTTTTGAACTACAGTTTTTAAACATTTTGATCATGATGGTTTTAGGAACATAGGGAGCTGTCTTACCACTGGTCTGCCCAACCCAATATTGTTGACATTCACAGACAACAGCTACCTAAGATATCAAGGCAGGATCTTTTCCTAGTCCTACCTGGAGATTCCCTGGTGGTCTTCCATCCAATTCATAACCAAGCCTGACCCTCATCAGTTTCTGAAATCAGAAGAGATCATGTGTGTTCAGGATGGCATGGTGATATAATTGATTATTTAATGGGGTAGAATTCAGAGACACAGCCATGTTATCTGGAAAATCAGTAGGCAAGGGGATCTTGTAGCACAGTTTGTCTCAAAAGTGTTCAAGATCTCCTTGCATACTGATTATGTAATGTTTTGTATTTTTATGTTTGTTTTTGAACATGCCTTAATGGTTTTCTAATTTTTTTTATTTGCTGTGCACTGCATCGGGATCTTTTTAGATCCTTATAGATAAATTGCTACTCTTACTCTGTTACTAGTACATAACTAGTATCTATTCCTATTTGTGTTAATGTTTGATAATAATATTCAACAGGTTTTATATAAGTCCAAACATTTTTTTATTGAAAATAGGAACACACTTGAACAAAGACAGGCATGAAACCAGAAAATAACTGGAAGGGATGCTCTAGGTATCTGGATCGTGGTACGTGTTCTATATCTTGTTCTTCAGCTTTCCACAACTTGGATTTCTGGGGGGGGGGGGTATCTGTACCTTGCTTGGCTCATCTCTTTCTTCCTGACACTGTTAGGCCACCCAGACTTCCTTAGGCCTAGACAACACCTCAGCCCCACCCCCCCATTTTTTTCTGCTTTGTTTATTGTGGGATCTAAACACCCAAGCACAAATACTAGCTGCATAGGAGAAGCCATCAAACTTTTCTCATAACAGAAGGGAGATATTCCTTGGCTATCTTCATTGAGATTCCATCTTTCTAAACACAATGCATCAGGAAGGACCCAATAGGGACATCAGGCTACTTTTATGGTCCTGGGTGCTGGCAGTAATCCTAGCTACATGAATTGATTTTCCATTCAACCATTGTTTTATTAGACTTTCTCTACCTGGGACTACCAATAGGATTGAAATTGTGGTGAACAAACAGTAATAAATAATCTCAGTTTAGTATTGATATTGTTCTGCTACTTGGAGCCAAGTTAGTATTGTCCTCTTGGGGGGAAGCAGACGGCTAAAAGGGCCATCTTGGGGGCAAGGAAGGGGAGGGGCAGCCGCACGGTGGGCGCCCCCAACCCCTTCCTGAAGTCATCAGCGGAGCGCCGGACCCTTCACACGGCCAGCGCTCCGACTATGACTTCCCGCTGCAGTGTTCGCACTGTAGTTTATTGTGTCACCAGAGCTCTCTGACAGAGAAGGTTCAATGTCTCAGAAAAAAATACAATTCCCATGATTCCCTAGCACTGAGCCAGGGCAGTTAAAATGGACTCAATTTGCACTATTTCTAGCAATCTGCAAAGGCCCCTAATCATCTTCAACTCTATTACTGACAAATCACTATTAGAGTCTACTGTTAGTTGTATCCTAATGAAAGGCAGTGTACTGGCTCATAAAAGGCCAGCCTGTTGTCCACTGGCAGCCTGACTGGCAGCAACTCTCCACTGTCTTAGGCAAAAGCCTTCTGTATGTCCTACTACCATTATAATGCTTCTGTACTCTATACACAGTTTCAGCCTACATAAGAAGTTGCCAAACTAATTGCCCAAGTGGTTGCATCACCAGTTACTTAAGCAGTAGTACACCTGGGAACTCATGTAACAACCAATGGATTTCCATTAACACACTGTTTTTCATCACTAGCACTAGGTTGAATTTAGGCCCATCTATTGATTGAACAATATGTTTCATCTGTAGTTGTTGCATTATTAACAGTTGATGCTGAAGGTATGTTTATTGCCTTAACTTTGTTATTAAGTGTTGGAAACTGACTCAGGGGGGTTGCAGACTGCCAGAAATAGAGCAAATTGAGTCCACTTTTAGGGTTAGGGTTAGTGCTAGGGAATCATGGGAATTGTTTTTCTTCTGAGACATTCTTCTGTCAGAGAGCTCTGGTGCCACAATAAAATACAGTTACCATTATTCCCTAGCACTAACCCTAACCCTTAAAGTGGACTCAATTTGCACTATTTCTGGCAGTCTGCAACCCCTTGAGTTAGGCTTTCCCCCTTAAAGATGGCATACAACTCACCACCATCATCATCTGTACATGTATATATTTTATTGCATGTGATTAAATCAAACTACACCCCCTTTACTCTCTCTGAATTGTTAAGGATAGGATTGAGGCAGTTGGCCCCCAGAGAGTGACAACTGGCATAAATGTTAACAAAACATTTCCAAAAGACAAAAATAAAAAATAACAAGGGAAGAAAGTCCAAGTAGCAGACACTTTCTAAGATAGATCAGGAGATTTGGAGTATGAGATCTTATAATATTACAAATCTTTTTTGTTTAATGTTTCAATTTATCTCCTGAACCATACAATAACCCTGCTCAGCTCAAAGCATAAGTATACAGGTCCTGGAAACCTACACTCTCACACTACAAGATTCCCCCAGTGATAACCTTTCACAATGTGCATTGTAATTACTTGCTTGTGTCATCTCACTCACTGTACAGAAAGTGACATCTTCTGCAAACATGTGACCAGATATATGATAAAATAGTCATCCATGACCATACAGAATTCTGTCATAATATACCACTAGTGCAGAAACTGGTAGTTGTGGCAATTTCAAGACAGAAATTGGTAGTACCTACAGTTTTATGGAACTCACCAATTAAATCTGCATCTAGTGGATGGAAACATTTTTGGGCAAAACATCTCTCAGTCCGTTATTAGCTCCCCAACCAGCATTCACCTAGTTCTTTAAAAAATGCATTGTTCCTATTATTTCATGTGCCCCACTATCCTTTCCCTTAGAGGGTAAAATTATATTATTATTTTTTAAAAAAAGTCCAAACCAGGCAAAATATAATATTGTTATATTTATGTTAATTATTTCATTTTTAACAATTTGTTTGTGAAGCAGAAATGACCACTGTCAAATCTGGAATAGTTTAACAGTCAATCCTCCCATGTCCATTGATTAAAAATTCATCTTTGGATCTCTTAACTTTGGATCTCTTAACTTTGTAGTACATACTTATGTGCTTTAGACTTCCCTGTACTGATGACCAGTACATTTTACCCTTTAATCCAATTTGTACAGATATTTTGGGGTATGTGAAGGGGATCTGTTGTATGCTGATGGTATCAACTTTAGCTAATTAAACTGCAAATTGCAAAAGGAATTTGATTCTACCTGGTTTTCAGATGCCTTGTTTGTGTGTATGTGTGTGAGAGAGAGAGACAAAGGTATGACATCAGGAGATCCCTTAAATCTCTAAAACAAGCATTCAAGATGAATGATCTCTTTCAAGGAAAAAGTTCCATTCAAAGCAGCTGAGCTGCTCATCTCCTCAACATACAATTGCCATTTGTTTTTGGGTTTTTTCCTGCTGATCCAGCAGCCAGTTACGGTGCTGTTCTTAGATTTAAATCTGTTCCACTACAGTCTTCAGAAGGCTGAAGTGTGAGTTGTGTTAGCTAGCATATGCAACTGTGGTAAGCAAGAGAATAAATCCTTTGCAAGACCACAGCATTGTTTTTCCTGTTTGTATTCTTTCGTATCAGAATTAATATTTCTTTCACCTTTATCTAAAGAAATATACAGTAGAGAAATCACATTTTTACCAGCATTTGTACCAACATTTTTTTGATAAGAATGCCATGTTGTAAAAAATTAATATAAAATTTCTTCACAAAACCATAAGCCATTGCTCTTTTGATCCTAGAAAGAAGATTACTTGGAAACTAAAAATGTGAAACCACACAATTTGGCCATCTTGAATTTCTTTTATGAAACATACACACTTTCAGAATGCACGACCTGCTCAACATCAAGCTGATCATCAGTGGCAGCAATTTTGAAATTTGCAAAGAATTAAAATCTACCGGGTTTTTGTTTTGCCGTTCTCCGCACTGCATTTATCATCTGGTATGTAGTTATTGATGGTTTTGCAATACCAGCATTTAACATGCCACGAAGTTATGAAGCTAACATGAATCTTATGCCAATAATATCCATTTTAATGAGCTATTATCTATCTTATTTGTAAGCTGGTTGCTAAAAGTAATAATACTAGTATTTAACCAGTACTTATCCTCACCAGTGCACTAAGGTGCCACTAATAATTTTAATACAAATTAGGTAGGAATGATCTTCAAAATAAAACCATAATAAAATGCACTGTTACAGATAGAGCTCTAACTACATAATAAGGGAAGACTTCAAAATAATTATTTGGCCAAATATTAAACCTAAAAATCTATCAAATGTCTCATTAAAATGCAGATTACTTTGAGCTTATTACCCATTCATATACTATTTGACCAAAAAAAAAAAAAATAAAAAGAAGAAGAAGAAGAAGATTTCCCCTTTCCTCTATAATTTGATCTTAAACTGAAACCATTGTTCAAAGGCTAAAACTCATAATCCGCCTAACACTGAACCCCCTAACTAATGATATGTCTTCACATTTCTGGAAATGAGTTTGAACATTAAAATAACAAACCAAAGAATATTTGGGGTGGGAGGGGGGGGGCGAAGAGAACCAAAGGTTGTAAAAGTGGTCTTCGGCGCCACCTAGAGGATTTTGTGCAACATCACAACTTTTGCCACATGGAGGAAAATTAAATACAGCTGAATAATTGAACGAGAGGGCAAGTTCAAACAGGGGTCACCATCTGCCTGACTAGAACTCTTGGCAGATTTCAGCTAAGCCTCACGCGCATCATAAACATGCTTGCAGATATCATATCACACAGTGCCCTAAAAATAAAAGAAAAATTATTCCTACAACATCCTTGAGCTAATTACATGTATTCTGCCATGTCGTCATGGATACAAAAAAAAAAAAAAATAGGAAGGTCAAAAAGATTCCGGAGCTATTCTATCACTGGAAAACAAAGGCACACTTTGTCTTCAAAGCCTTGATACAAAACTGTGGTTCAGGGACACCCATTTTAGGACAACCCTATGTTCAGTCCATGCATGCTTATTACAGGGATTTTCAGTGATCGATTTCTACCATGCATGGGTAAGAGTATTCAGCAAAAGGAAAAATGGCAAGGTAAATGCTACTGATACCAATACAGTTGTCTCTCCATATGCACAGATACTTTATCCATGGATTCAAGCATCTATGGCAGTGATTCCCAGAGAGGATAGTACACCCCTGGAGGGTTTGGAAAGATCTGGGGGGGCAGTGAGGGGGAAAGGGGACAGCAAAGAGGGCAAGAAATGCAAGGGGAACTAGCAGCCTTCAGGACCATGTGGGAATGAGGGTTGGATGAAACTTGAAAAAGGTAAAGGTATTCCCCGTTGACAAGGTTGTCAAGTTTTGTCCGACCATAGGGGGCAGTGCTCATCTCCATTACTAAGCTGAAGATCCAGCGTTGTCAGAGACTACTCTGTGATCATGGGGCCAGCATGATTGCACAGAATGTTGTTTACTTCCCATTGAAGTGGTACCTATTTATCTACTTGCATTTGTATGCTTTTGAACTTGGCAGAAGCTGGGACTAGTGACAGGAGATCACCCCATCATGCAGCACCCAGGCCTCAAACTGCCAACCTGCCGATCTTGCCATCAACAGAGTTAGCGTCTTAACTCTTGAGCCATTGTATCCCCATACCTTTACCTTTACCTACCTTTCAAACCACAACACAGTCTCACTGATCATTTAGTGTGGTGTTAACTCCTGCTTTTTGCTTGCCCATGAGAGCTCACTACCTTAGCTGCATCTTTCACTGGTGATGGCAGTGGCAGTTGGGAAACTCTTGTAAGTCTTGGGTGCAGGGCATTGCTTCTATGATTCAGAATGGCACCATTTTGGGACAGACTGGAGAAAGTGGCATTGGGGAGCATGTGGCAGCAAAATGGAGTTTTCAGATTTGGGCCCCTGCTTAAACTTTGTGAGCTTTGCTAGGACTTGGCTGGCAGGTTGGAGCTGCTCTGCTGTTCCTCTTTTGTTCCCCCCCCCCCCCAATGTTTGTGTATGTTTCTTGAGGTGAACACTTGAAGCTGTGTGAGGAAGACATGTCTCTGGGGAAGGAGAGGGAGGTGTTTCTATGGTTTATTCTTGGAAAGAGTCCTTCATCTTGGAGCAGTACTAGTAATAATAATAATAAAATTTATTTCTATCCAGTCTAAAAGAAGGAAAGTACAATAAAAGTACAATAAAAATGATCAGGTCTGCCTGGAAAAGCTACTAATATTGGGGTAATATATAAAAGATGGATGCCCTAGGTTGTAATATAAACATTTTGTAAAGAAATTCTACTTAATTATGTTTGTTTCCATTCTGTTCTGTTGGCACTGGATGGCATGGAATGATCTTACAGCTATACACCTCTATAATTATACAATCCCAGATTTGCTACCTTTCCAAGAAACAGAAACGAATTCCTTCACTTAAAAATGAATTGAAATATACTGGAATGGAAGCATGGACATTAGAGCACACTTGGCCTAGACTAGGCGGCTTGGTCTATAAAATAATGTTGTGCTTGCCAACCTTTCCTCCTCCCACCCCCATGACTTTAATGGAATTATACCATCTGGAAGTTCAGTTTTCCCCAGTCTTCCACCCGGGGCAGGGAAATTATTTGTTCCTAGTCTATATTCACAGCCTTTATGCTATGGACATACCATTCCTCAATATTTGCAAAGCATTAGTGAACACACAGCTCTATATTTTTTTACTTGTTCTTACTAATGGGGTGAACTGTTTCCTGTTTTGTGAATAAATAAAAAACGGAATTGTAAAAGTGATCTCTACCATTTGGCCACTGATGAAGAATTCTATGAGGCTCAACCAGGTTCTCACTTGACCTTAAGAGTCTCTCAACAAGACTTGTGTCACATCTTGCTTACCCTGCCTTCCACAGTCAGAGAATAAAATCAGTTTCCCTCTAGGGATGCTAGGGCTTGTTGTTCTAGTGTCATCATTGCTGGAAAAAGAAGCTCCATCAAGGATCCTGATGTATACATCACTTCTTATATCCCATTTATGTTCTTTGTGCTCTGGCCCTTGGGGGAAGGAGTGGCAATTGTTGTTTTACATGTGCTGGACCAAAATGGATAAATAAAATAATAAGCTGCACACGCATGCTCTCCTGACATCTATGGACTGTCAGTTATTTTCCTTCCTTCAGATTATATTTTCTATCTGAGTTATGGCTTATTTTTGTAATCCTTATTAGCAGCTATATGCAAATTTGAACATATAGAATGGCATTTGCCTATTTCTTTTCCGCAATGCCATTTCCTACTTTCCTCCATATCTTTCCCCTCTACCTTCTCTTACTTATTTTAAACTGTAAAGTTCTCAGTTGAAGAGACCAATCTGTGTTGCCAATATAAGGTATAGTCAGCCCTCCACATTCACTGGGGTTAGGGGTGCAAGACCGCCACAAAAGTGGGAAAATCATTAATAAGTCTATCTTGCTCTCTGCCTCAGTCTTCTCATAAAAGGAAAAGGGTGTTCAACCTGAGGAAAATGGAGCAGAGGACACAATAAGGGAAATGCAGCATAGAATAAATAAAGAAGAAGTACAGAGATACCTGGTTAACCTAAATGAATTTAAGTCTCCAGGACCAGATGAACTACATCCAAGGATATTAAAAGAACTGGAAAATGTAATCTCAGAGCCACTGGCAATAATCTTTGAGAACTCCTGGAGAACAGGAGAAGTCCCAGCAGACTAGAAGAGGGCAGACATTGTCCCCATCTTCAGAAAGGGGAAAAATGAGGATCCCAATAACTATCATCCAGTTAGTCTGACATCAATGCCGGGAAAGTTTCTGGAACAATTCATTAAACAGAGAGTCTGTTAAATTTAGAAGGGAATGCCATAATTACTAAAAGTCAACATGGGTTTCTCAAAAACAAGTTATAATCTGATCTCTTTTTTTGATAAAATTACCAATTTGCTAGATGAAGGGAATGTGGTAGACATAGCATATCTTGATTACAGTAAGACTTTTGACAAGGTCCCCCATGATATTCTTGCAAAGATAATAAAATATGGACTAGACAATACAACTGTTAGGTGGATTAGTAATTGGTTGACTGACCGAACCCAAAGGGTGCTCAGCAATGGCTCTTCATCCTGGAGAGAAGTGACCAGTGGGGTGCCACAGTGTTCTGTCCTGGACCCAGTGCTCTTCAACGTCTTTATCAATGATTTGGATGAAGGAATAGAGGGTATGCTTCTCAAATTTGCAGATGTCACCAAATTAGGAGGAATAGCTAAAACCCCAGAAGACAGGATGAAAATTCAAAATGATCTTAATAGATTAGAAAGCTCAGCCAACAAAATGAATTTCAATACAGAGAAATGTACGGTACTGCACTTAGAGAAAAAAATGAAATGCATAGATATAAGATGGGGGACACCTGGCTTAATCCAACTACATGTGAAAGGGATCCAGGAGTCCTAGTGGACCACAAGCTGAACATGAGTCAACAGTGTGATGCCGAAGCTAAAAAGGCCAATGCAATTTTAGGCTGCATTAATAGAAGTATAGAATCTAGATCAAGGGAAGTAATATTGCCATTGTATTCTGCTTTGGTCAGGCCCCACCTGGAATACTGTGTCCAATTCAAAAAGGATGTTGCAAAACTGGAGTGTGTCCAGAGGAAGGTGACTAAAATGGTGAAGGGTCTGGAAACCATGCTCTACGAGGAACGACTTAGGGAACTGGTTATGTTTAGCCTGGAGAAGAGGGGATATGATAGCCCTGTTTAAATATTTGAAGGGATCCCATATTGAGGAGCGTGCTAACTTATTTTCTGCTGCTCAAGAGAATAGGACTCAGAACAATGGATGCAAGCTACAGCAAAAGAGATTCCACCTAAACATTTGAAGGAAACTCCTGACAGTAAGAGCTGTTTGACAGTTAATACGCTGCCTTGGAGAGTGGTGGAGTCTCCTTCTTTGGAGGTCTTTAAACAGAGGCTGGATGGTCATCTGTCAGGGATGCTTTGATTTTGAGTTCTGCATGGCAGGGGGTTGGACTGGATGGCCCTTGTGGTCTCTTCCAACTCTATGTTTCTATGATTCTAAATCATATTTAATCACACAAAAAGAATGATCTGTGGATTCAACCCAACATGGATGCCTTCAAGGTGACAAAGTTCATTAGCAAGGCAGAAGCAGCCAACTGGTGGAGCTTACTTCCCCCTCCACTGCTGTCCTATGCCATTTTTTAATAAGAACTTACAAGGTTTGTTTGCAGTCTCTTTAGGCTTGCAATCCCTATTAAAAATGGCATAGGGCAGCAGTGAAGGCAGCAGCAAATAATCCACTAATAATCAAATATGCGAAAGTAAAAACCCCAAATGTGGAAGGCCAACTGTACTGTCTACCTATAAGGTACTGGTCACAGTGATGATGAAACAAAACAGGAGGAGACAAGAGCTTGAATAATGGGCCAGAAAATGAAAATGTTACCTTTTTGGACTACAACTCTCAGAATCCTAAGTGATAGTCCATGCGCTCTGGGACATTCTGGGAGCTGTATAGGGATGTAATTCTTAATTAAATTTCTTCTCAAAGGAAGCAATGAGTAATCTTAGCAATTTTCCTCCACTACAAAAAAGACTCACACCTTTTTGAAGCCTATTCACATATTTATATTTATTCTGTTCAAACGTTCACCCATTTTTGTACAGAAACCAGCATTTTCTGCATGGGAAGCAGCTTTTTATACACAAATAATTTTTCGGTGTGGAAATATTTTCTGTGCAGAAAAAGCTATTTTTAGTACAAAATAAGAAAAATATATCTCCATGCAGAAATATTGTTTTGTGCACAGAAAATCCTACTTTCTGTGCAGAAAATGTTGTTTTCACACCCGTGTATATGCACTCATGTGCACACACACACACACATGAATTTTGCATAGAATAAAACCCAAACTCTGAAGATTCTCATCAGTTCAGGATTGTTCTCATCAGGTTTCTCAACATTCACAAAACAAGGATTTTTAAAATATAGATAGATAGATAGATAGTTTTTTTCTAATATTTTTTTTTTTTTTTTCATTCCTATAACTATAGTACAAAGCCACCTTTTCATGATCTGCACTGGAACCACCCAATCCATCTGTGAATTTTGTCAGCAGAAGTCAACTAGAGACATCATCAAGCACAAAAATCATCTTGGAGACTAGATGTGGCATACAAGCTGTATATTGTCCACATTATGCAAAACAAAAACAATAACCTTACAAGAAGCAACAATAATAAATGCTAAACTAAAATATGAAACATTTATATTTAAATGTATGCATTTAGAAATGTTTTGCTTTCAACCAATTCTCAGTGTATTGGAAGTATTGTGTTTCAGTGCTGTTTGATTCTCCCCTCCCCACTGTAAGATTTTTATGAAGGTATGTTGGGCAGGCACCATCAGCACTGATTTACAGCTGCACCACAGGACACTGTACTGCGACACTAAGTTAAACATGTTTATTTGAAGGTGACCACAATATGCAACCTAAAGTTTTATTAAAACAGAATATGTTGCATTTTTCTAGCCCCCGTAACTTGGGCAGAATGTCAGGGAACATTTGTAAACATGACAAGGTAATAACAGCATCTCACAAGAGAGCTGGACACTTCCTTAGGGAAATCCATCATTCCTGTCTGCAAATATAGTATCCCCAGGACTACACAGATGCAAGTTCAAAGCATAATATTTATTGACTCCATCAGCTGGATCTAATTCCAACATTAGTGCAAATAAACCAGTGGCCTTTTTCCGATGCCACAGGAAAACACACACACACACTTGAGAACATTAGTCAGTTGAAATCTGGGTTTTCTTTGAGAGAGGAGGATTTGATTAGATTCCTTTCCCTCTGATTCCTGCTTTGCCATTATTCTAAAGGCTTTGTGGAATCACTTATATATGGTTTTATTTACTAATTTACATCTGCTTTATGGTTAAGAAGGTCTTACAAGGCCACTGAGCTAACTCTGGTTCCAACTAGAATTCGGAAAGTCAACACATCTGTGAGTTCTGTGGGCTTGATAAACATATTCTAGTTGAGGTTAACAATTGGATTCCACCCATGATATGATAGGAATGGACATTGTAGAATGTGGTAGTAAAAGCTAGCTGGGGAAAAAGTTGGTTCATTCCAAAATCTGTTTCCATTGTGGCTGAGCAACTTCAAGAGACGTAGCTACTATGATGTTGCTCTGTTGGTTTAGCTACATCTCCAAATGTCTCCCCTCAAATTCTCTCTCCCCCCCCCCATAAAAACCCTACATTTTCAGCAGCAGAGTCCCCCAATAGAAAGAGCTCTCAGGTGCTGCATAGCAGGACACCATTATTCCTCCAGCCCTGTCTTTGCCACAAAGTGTTTTGTAGCAGGCCACTGTGATAAAACCCCCACAGTTCACCCTGCCTCTGCCTGTTGCAAAGTTTCTTGCTGTTGAGAGAGGACTTAAATCATCATTGCACACTGCCCTTCTTACCAGAACCTTGGAAATCTTGTTGTGGGAGAGAGCTGTGCCACTGAAAAAGTAGATGGAGGCACTTTTGTGATGTTGTAACTCCAGTGACAGCCTATGCATTCACATATATTGAATGAGCCAAAAGGATGTTGGTTCATCCCCATCTCCCCCCTCCATCCTATTATTATGCTTTGTACCAAACCTCTGAATGGTGAAACAAGTACATAAAAACAGTATATGCACATAATTGTGTCATAAGGACTTGTCTCTTCAGTTAGACAGCTTTATAGATTCTCACAATGTTGTTCTTTGAAGACAAACAGCAACAGGAGTGGTGAAAGAATCACTATTTGTATAAGTAGCAGTATGAGCAGTTGTAGTACGTTTCCTACAGTACAGTTAGTTCACTTATCTGTTTCAGTATTACATTCTTTTACTGTTGTTCACTGCTTCTTCCAAATGTACATTTTGTAACACAATAAATCTGTGTGTGTGTGTGTGTGTGTGTGTGTGTGTATCAATAAAGTAACTAAGGAAACATTAACAAATGTACAGATGGAAACTTTTGTAGACATAATGCAGCTAAGTCCTGATTTAAAAAAAAGAAAAAAAAAGAAAACCCACTTTATTTGCAATAAAGTCTCCCAAAATATTAAAAATCATATTTAAAGCATTCTCATAAAATGTGTATAAAGAAAAGACAAGTCTAATTCTCAAAGGCTCCATTATCAGAGCAAAAATTAATATTTGTACTGTTCCTAAATTGGAATAAAATTGCAAAGATGCAAACGCCATCCTATATCATAATCTATAAAGCAGTCACAAATGTTAAATCAGCTGTAAAAGTGATTTAAAATCTACATGAATAATTTTATTAAACTGATTTAAAACCACATTTTGTGCTACCTTCATTTATTAACAATATCTCAGACAACAATGCATTTAAAAAGAAATTTGCATGAATACAGCTATATAAAAAAAATATACTGGTTATGTTTTGGGTGAAGGTGCTCACAGATGAAAATCACCATGTACTAGAAGAAAGTCATTAACCTAGTAACCCAAATATTTGCATCAACAGATTAACTATTAGAGATCTATAAAGGTATGGCTAGGCTACAGAAAGAAGATTGACAGAATAACTTATTTTCTTCTTCTCCTCTCTCTCTCTCTCTCTCTCTCTCTCTTGCTTTCTATCTCCACCCCTTCTCTGGTTGTCTCTATGGATGGAGTTCCCAGTTGTCAGTACATTCAAGACAAGTAGAAGCAGATACTTCAGACATGTGGTAAAAGGATGTTGTTTGCCACAAATTAATTAAAGACCTAAAGGATATGGAACTGTGGTCAGTTCGTTCCATTCAAATTGGGAGCAGAAAGACAGCAGAAAAATCAATGGCCATGATTATGTACCATTACACATGCTTAGCTATGTAGCAGAAGTGCTATGGAACCTTCCTACCAAATTGTGAAGATTTGCATCAGAGCTCCAGCAAGTGTTCCAATGCACATTGGGTTCTACCAAAGTGCATCTGCAATCCCTAGATGGTGTTCTGACGCACATCA
This sequence comes from Phrynosoma platyrhinos, assembly GCA_020142125.1. NCBI lineage: Eukaryota > Metazoa > Chordata > Lepidosauria > Squamata > Phrynosomatidae > Phrynosoma > Phrynosoma platyrhinos. Next base: position 15,727,505 of record CM034704.1, read on the forward strand.
AGGTCAAGTGATGCACATAGGCAGTCCCTTAATCTTCCCCTGATTTTCTGGATGTGCACTGGGAATATCTGATACACATCAGCATCTGATTTGGCAGTTCCCCTAAGTAGTAACATCACGGCAGCCCTTTGCTGAATATGGATGTTGCAAAACTGTTCAGTTCTATTTACTGCAAATGCAAGTATAATTACATAGATGTTAGTCCCATACTGAATTCCAGCCAATATCTTGCAGGTGGTCCTGCACTTACATATATATATATTTTTTTCCTGACAGTGGAGACTGAGGATACTGTTTAACCAAGGACAGAGCAGTGAACAGGCTAACACAACAGTGAGCTAGGGTCTCTGATTCATTATTATAATACAGTGCTGATGCAGTCTACTAACTTTCCAGTATAAATGTGAATGGGAACCTTTTTTTGCATTCAGGTCTAGGAGGCATGGTTTTTCTAATGTGGGCCAATGTGTATACCAACACTAAAAGTTTCATTGAGATAAATGCCAAATTCCCCCTCCTCCAAAAGCTGGGAACTAGCGATCCAAATATGGTGTACTTCGATGGCATCTCATGTTTAGGCACAGATACACAGGTCTTGGCCTAGGTTCAAACTCAGAATGCTGACCTTACAGCAAGTACATTAGAAAAGTATGGTTGTTTGATAAGGCACTGCTATAGTTGCAAATATACCTTAGATTCTGCCATGTGTGGGAAGAATGAAACCAGCTGCTTCCTTAGTGACAGGGGAATGGACCTCTATTCATTACAGTCCAGTAAGTGGAGATTGCAGAACTTTCAGGCCCCTAAACTAGGGGCTACATGAAGATCATAAATACATGACAGTCACAAGAGCATAACTGCAGGTCACACATTTGTAACTTCTATACAGAATTCCAGCTGCTAACTTCAGCAATTTATGCTAACAAATGTGTTGTTGTTGTTGTTGTTGTTGTTGTTGTTGTTGTTAACTGCCTTCTTGTCAGTCTCAACCCATGGCAACCCTAAGGATGAGACACCTTCAGCCCCCCACCCCCATCCTCTACTGCTCTACCCAGCTCATGCAAACTCATATTTGTTGTCTCTTTAATAAATTCCATCCATCTAGCATGTGGCCTTCCTCTCTTTCTATTTCCCTCCATATTTCCTAACATTATTGTCTTTTCCAACGATTCATGCCTTCTCATGATGTGTCCAAAGTATGACAGTCTTGTCATCTTGGCTTCTAGATAGATCTCTGGCTTGATCTGCTCTAGGACCCATTTGTTTGTCCTTTTGGCTGTCCATGGGATCCTCAGCACTCTTCTCCAGCACCACATTATCTCAAATGTATTGGTTTTCCTCCTATCTTCTTTCTTGACTGTCCAACTCTCACATACATACATGGTAATAGGAAATATGATGGCTTGTATGATTCTGACTTTTGTGCTGAGTTGTATGTCTGCATTTTAGGATATTTTCTAGTTCTTTCATAGCCGCCCTCCCCATTTTTAATCTTCTGATTTAATGGGAGGGGGAATCAAACAGATGGAAATAGGGAGAGTAACTCACTAAGGACTGTCCTTCATCAATGGGATCAGTGAGATGCATGAAACAAGGAGCATATGAACCAGGAACCTTGTCGAATTTCTAGTGGAGCATTCATATTTGGTTTCATTTACCACAAGTGGTAAGTGGTTGTGTAAGATGTTTGCTCTGCCCACTGGACAGAAAATGCATCAGAGTATGTTTCGATACCAAAGTCCTCTGTCTGTCACAGTGTTCTGACAACATAAGGCAACTCAACCATGGTAGGATCTCTTAAAATTTTATTATGCATCATAATAATTACATCCTTAATTTTTCAAACAATATTTCACCTTTTTTTCCCAGTCTCTACAGATAATGTGGCATCCATGGACATGACAAAAGCACTAGCATGGTTTATCCAGATTCAAATCCTCTGTGTATGAGAAAGAGGTAGGGGGTGGAGAGAAAGACTAAAACAGATTCTGCTCATCCAAGATTCTGACCTTTAGCATCATTTCTCCCAAAAGTTAATTTCTGTGATTAATGCAATATACTAAAACCCATAAATTTGATCATCTGAAGGATTCAAATTAGGAATTATTGACAGCTGATAGAACAGAAGTACAGACAGGAGGCAGATTTTCTCATCTGTCCATCTAGATGTTGGAATATGTATTGATTACAATATGACAAGGAAGAGAACCTGCCATAAATCTAAACTCTATTAGATTAACACAGGCATTCAATTAACATAAAAATGACAACCTAAGAGAAAAGCTCTGCATATCAGCCTGCTCTCCATTTCAAATGTTCAAGATAACTTACATTTGAAACAAACAGCAATGATTTTAAGATGTGGTAATATTAAAATCTTTTTTGTGGCTTCAGTTTGGTCAACAACATTTCTAGACAGAGGGGAAAAACCAAACACTCAAGCTCTTTTCATATACACACAAACCATGCAAGGTGAATTTATGGAGGGGGAGAGAGAGATTGCACCCAAGTTAAATCTGTTAAATCTGGATAAACCATGCTAGTGTTTTAGGATGACTGGGATAATAATGCTCAGGCAGCATATATTGCATGGCAGCAGTGAAAACTCCCCAGCAAATCCTTTCAGTCCCAGCAATTCTTCTCTGTTGGAGGATGGCAAACACTTTCTGGTTGTGGAATGGAGTTGGGTTCCATTTTATCTTTTACCCTGGCAGCCAGATGTCTTGGGACAGCAGTGTAGCCAATCTTCATGTCTCCATTAGCTCTCCATATACACTGCCAATGATTGAACAAGTGGTATGAACAACAATCTGCACTAGCTTTCTATGTAAACTGGGTGGCTAGGATCCTTTTTCATCTATATCCAGGAAGACAAGGATGGATGTCACTCTGGATATTAAGTTGTGAAAGCAGGGATAAAGTTTTGTGAAATGGTGATACTTGAAATCTAGATATGTATGGCATTGAAACAAAGTTGTACCAAAAGTCCAGTTCCTAGGATGAAGAGGTAACCTCACACTACACACGGTGAGGCTCATTATACACTTTGAGAGACTCTGAAACTAGTCAGATTAATTAGGAGCAGAAAGGTTCAATGCAAAAGGGTATCAAAGGTTTTTTTTTTTAATAACAGCACTAATGTTGCTACTTCTATCTGAAATGCAGTGCCACTTCACCATGTCAGATGATGGGTGAGAGACACTTTGGATCTCCATAAGCAAAGATGAATAAAAATCAATTTCAGAGTCTTAAAGTGGGAAATTCTAGTTCCAAAGGTCATTGCATATCATCGTATGCACTCTGGCAGTAGAGCTCTTCTAAAGGGTTGATTTTAAAATAAAATTAATATGGAGGATTTTAAAATGCACCGCATCAGTGCTTTAGAGTTTTAAACAGATAATATGAAATAATTTCACCAAAACCAACAGTAAAATGGACTTTTTTAGGTAAACACGCAAAGCATCTATAAAGAAAGAGGTCACACAAGCAAATCCTAAGTGGTGAGTTAGATTTCAGATGCAAATACATGTATTATTATTATTATTATTATTATTATTATTATTATTATTATTATTATTCAAAGGTCCCTTTCAGATACTTTTTCGATAATTTGATGTATTACATATTTAAGGCTACACAGGTGTTTGGATGGGGAAAATAAAAGAATTGCTCCCTAAATAAAAAACTTGCAACTAATTTTTTTTTAAAAAAATCCTTCAGTCCCCAAATTGTTAGCATTGTCATCACTGAAAATTTCAGTTGAGCATTAAAAAATACAAAAAAAGGGGCCTGACAATGTTAACAAGGGAACGTGAACACAGCAAATAGAAGGGTTCTAAGTGTGAAGGCTTTCCAGAGCCTTATCACATTTTGAAAGTAAGTCAAGATGCAGCAACAGAGAAGTGGCTTTCTTTTTATCTCTCCACATGCCCTCAATGCACTTCCATTCTATTCTCAAGGGAGTTAGTCAAAAAGTATACCTTTTGTCATGCTGGGAAATTTTGTTTGACAAAAGGCACACTTTTACAAGCTTTGAAGAGAGAATGAAAGTGCTACAACATTATGCAGGGAGGTAAGCAGAAAGCCATTGCTATATCACTGCCTCTTGTCTTACTTTTTTAATATGACAAGGCTCCCAGTATCTCATTCTGCAATGCTGTAAATTTAGAGACTGAAGGAAAATTTCATTTTAGAGGGGGATAGATTTCTTACTTGGGTGTGCCATGTCCTCATTTTCCTCTTCCCTCCATAGCTACATCCGTGCAGCTACTCATGAACAATTGCTTGCATTTTGTGAGCATGGGATTATGGGGCAGAGAGTTCAATTCTGCTTCAGGCAATGGTGTCTTTGGTCTATTGGCATCTATGCAAGCACATTGATGATAAGAAGAACCTTTCCTTGACAGCCATTCAGGTATGTTGTCTGACACCATGGGAAACCCCAGGTAGCATGTCTCAGAAGCTGCATGGTTCACTCAGCTTGGAGGCATATACATAAGACATGGTCTTCTTATGAAGAAGTTCAAAACAAAATGTCAAGAGCCAAAATGAACTTCCAAGTAACCTGTACATTGAATTGGATCCAGGTTCATACTGTTCCAGAACTAGATGCATCCAGTTCAATCAAACTGTATATATGAAGGGCTTCCTCCATACTGTCATAGTCCATACCAAAAATGGACTCTCTCTCTCTCTCTCTTTCTCTCTCCCTCCCACCCTCTTTCTGTATGAACTATGATATAAAATGGCAGCTAGACTTATCAAAAATGGGATTTGTCCCAGTGTGGATGGAGATGGGGACAAAAAACAAAAGACTACAGTACTGCCAGTTTCAAAACAATTTGTGAAACTCAGGACCAAAAGATATTTTGCATTGCTAGAGTCTAGGACTGCTGGAGGAGGATGCACCTTCTGGAAAAGCAACATGTTGGGGTAGGTAGCAGGTGTGGATTAAACTCACATGAAGGGGTCCAAATACAGAAAAGATGGCTTTCGGGAATCAAATAGGAAGTAAGTAGGAAAGAGCAGCTGGAAAGGAGGAAAAGATAGCCTTGAAGAAAAGACGACATTGACTGTATTGAAGTTATTTTGGCATAATGGCAGAATAAATGAGCACCATCTGGTCCAAAGCGAGAAAGGAAAAACAGATGACTGGAAGCAGAGAGGAATAGAAGCATAAGGAAACTGGGGCAGGGATTAATTTGTTGGAATTCAGTGTTGTGAGGCACTTAGCTTACAAGAATCCTCTGCTCCTATACTCCAAACAACCCAAAGTTCAGAGATTGACTAGGATACTGCCTTCTTAGTCATGAAAAGAAGGCCTTCTGACTTTTCATTTCATCTATGTCCCTTATTCCTGAATACAAAAAGGCTGTTCAGTCCCATGGCATCCCCAAATCTATTGCCAGTCGTCATTTAAAAAATGGTGGTCATGGCATGAATCCTCCTTATGACATACAAAGGCTTAAACTCTTGTTAAGCTTACATGCACCATTTTTATGTTGTGCAACAACCCCATTACCATATCTCAACTTTCAGCATCTGGAGCACATTCTCATGGCCATTTAGTGACCAAGAGGTGTCAGAGGTAACATGTGGCTCTGTTTCTGAAGCTCACAATGGAAGGACATCTAAGAGATTCAGCAGAACATCTATTTTGTGCTCTCAGCAGTAGAAATACAGCTAGCTACTACCTGGGCAACCTTTTCCCTTCAGACACTAGTGGGGTATAGAGGCATGCTCCAGCAGCATACAGTTTGGACCTTTATATTGTGCAGTGGGGAGAAGGATATATATGCTTGGTGAATCTTTGTTTTGCCAGTCCAATGTAAGATTACAGACATAGTGTCCTTCTTTATGGAAGATGTTTTCAAGCTGGTCCAAATCTGGTTTAAAGATCAAGGCCCATAAGAAAAAAAAAGTCAACCATAGTTCTTCATACACACTGACCATAACAACAATAGATGGCTTTGGTAGTAAAAAAAAAATGAAAGGGAAGGAAAGGGTCTTCATTAGCAATTGAATAAAGCAATGGTTTCATTCAGAGTGCTGACATATCTCGTGGGAATGATACACCAGGTGTGAGGTAGGAAGACATCTTCATTACATCAAACAAGACCCTTCCAGTCTGTGAAACATAAAAAAGCTAAGCTCTTTCATTCAGAAATTGTGAGAAAAGATATGATAAAGGAACCACACAAAAGAGAAGACCTCATGAAGATGAAAGATGTACAAAGGCATACAGTGCACTTTATTCTAATCATCAAATTATCACCTTACAAATAATTTTCACATCATTACATTGAGATCAAATGTCCCCCTTTTTTTCCTTTCTGTTTTTGACAAGCAACAGGCAAAATCCAGTTTGGTGAAACTAAAATCATGCCTGTGGCTTTTTGCAAGGTGTAGATATATCTGTGATATATAGATAGTTCTTGCTGAACTGTGGGGAATTTGAAATATTTTCATATTGCTATGTCAAAGCTATCAAATCATAAGCAGAGAGGATCATATCAAGCAAAGGAAATAAAGATGGGTTCCTGGAATCATAAGCACAGAAAAAAGTAAAATCAGAGGAGAATATTAGCAAGGCCCTTCAGACTGCTCTTGAGCATTTTCCTATATTAAAACTGTGAAGCAAATTCAGAAACATATTGGTGGGGAAATCAGAAGGTGCTACTTCAGAAAGGGGATGAATTCAACTAGGTGGTAAAGAAGTTCATTAACAGATACCTTTCCCTCATCACCATATTTTACATGACTATTTGACAAGCTTTCCATGAAAATGTGCAGCATAAGTGGTGTAGTTTAAGACTTATATCTTCTTCATGGCTTTTTGGGAACATGGTTGGTTGGTACGTCAAAACAAGTATTGCAGGATGAACTCCACTCATAAAGCACCAGTCCACTGCTTTGTCCCACATTTAACAATTCATGCCATAACATCCAGGTTCTTTGTACTGGCCATTTAAAAGTGTGAAACAGATGCAAGGCTATCCAATTTATTAATATACAAAACTGCTCTTGAAATTACAGTAGTATAAAGCTAGTTTATACATCAGCACACATCACTTAATA
>CM034704.1:15756868-15766995 GCA_020142125.1 Phrynosoma platyrhinos
GTGATAACGTCCTAAGTTACAACTCCCAGATTTCATCTGCAATTGTGGCCTCTACAGTGGGGGCTGTTCAATCCCTCAACATCTCCAAGCCCAGGTTCTTTGTTGTTATGTCTGCCTCATAACTTATCCCAGGATCTGTCAAACTGTGAAGTCAGCAAGAATCATACAACTGGTCCTCTGTATCCACAGATTCTTATCCATAGATTCAACCATCCATCACTTGAAAATATTCAAAACAATATAGAAATTCCAAAACAATAAATTATGCAATTTTATATAAGGGTTACCATTTTACAGTGCCATTGTATTTAAGAGGACTTGAGTATGCACAGATTTTGGTATCCACAGGGAGTCTTAGAACCAAACTCCAGAGGATACAAAGGGCCCACTGTAGTCAATCAACATGTCATAATCTTTATATTATATCTCATGGAAGCAATGGGACTTCAGTAGGCCTAAGCAGGCACTGCTTGTTTGTTTGTGGAAAATAATGCTCAAATTAAGGATTTGGGTTTGTTTTGTTTTTTTAAAAAGAAATTACCTATATCAAGTATTCTAACATGAGCATAATTGTTTGGTTGGAACCTGGAATCTGGTTTGGTTCCAGGACTCTCTGTGGATACCAAAATCTGTGGATGCTCAAGTCCCATTAAATACAGTGGCACAGTAAAAAGGCATCCCTTATATAAAATGGCATAATTTGCTTTTTGGAATTTCTATATTGTTTTGAATATTTTCAAGCCATGGACAAATATACACACAGAGTTTGGGCAGAGCTCTAACCCCAAACTTCTAGCCTCATACAATGACCAGAGAGAGGGCAGCAAATATGAAACATAGGAAGAAAAACTGAGAATGGCATTGTTCCATGTAGGCTGCCATTTTTTTTAAAGTTTGAATTGTGTGAGGCAACTGACAAACTTTTTTTTTTTTTTTTTTGGTATAGCTCTGGTGTCCAACTGATGAATGTTTTATATTAGGTCTCATAACAAAATGACAGGAGTTGCTGTCCACTGACAAAGCCACATGACAAGGAGATGTTACATACTGACAATACAGTTGTATTATCACTCCACCACTTAGACAGGAGTGACATCTCCCAAATCTCAAGAGACAGCATTGAGGATGAGGCAACCTGAATGTGCCAACTGTACACTTAACAATATTGGCAGTCAACAGTTCTACAGACATTAGGGACAAAAAAATGCTAAGGACTACAGACAAGGTTTTTCCCTTCTGTGTCAAAGAGAATTGCAAAGGATTTTTTAAAAAAAGAAATGCAGTAAAATAAAATTGATGTGAAACAATGTGGTGTAGTAGTTTGAGTGTTGAACTATGAACTTGGAGACCTGGGTGATCTTGGGCAAGTCACACTCTCTCAGCCTTAGAAGAAGGCAAAAGCAAAGCCCCTCTGAACAAATCTTGCCAAGAAAACCATGTGATAGGGTTGCTTTAGGGCCTCCATAAGTCAGAAAGAACTTAAAAGCACACAACAACAACAACAACAACAACAACAACGGATTGGGTGTCATCCACCAGATAGTACTCTTGCCATTCAGCACTTGGAAATGAATAGGAATTGAATGCCTGGTAGATTGTAGTCAGCTTTTCCACATAAATATCAACAACAAAAAGACTACAGATTATAAGCAGCAGTGTTTAAACACATAATTTTAAAACTATGTTGCTATAATTAGGCTTTTTAATCAAAACACTGTATGAACCTCCAAACTGTATAAGGCTTACTGGAGATGTATACTCAAAATAAAAAGTTACCAGGAGGAGAGGAACTGTCTGAGCAGTTTATCAAAGAAAATAAGGTCACAGAACTCTAATAAAAAAATACTCAAACATTTAATAGTAATAGTAGTACAACCCCCTAGATACTATTAAGCTGAAATTACCTGCATCTCTAGTAGGCACAGCCAATGGGGAGTTGCAGTTTCAACATCTAGAAGGATACACAATCCTCACCCTGACCCTAATTTGTTATACAACCTAGCCTGATGAAGAGTTCTGGAAAACCTGAAAGGTTGCACACTTTGTAACATTTTGGTTGGTCCTAATGAAGGTGTCGCCCAACTGTGGATTCCATTTTTACTCCTACACTATTATTTGTAGTGAATCTTGTATTTATAGATGAAATAGTTACCTCTGGGTTAAGTGTGTGTATGTGCGTATATGGTTAGGCTTCCTTGGCAGGCTGGTGCTACTGAAAACAACTGAGAATTGCTTTCCCTTGGCACTTGTAATGTATACACAGGAGTAACATCCTTCCACCCTGAGGCCTTGCCATTCAACAACAGACCAACAGACAGATTAACATGTAAATCACTTCCTTCTAACCAAAGGGCACACAGTATATTTACCTCACTCACTTCCATGCCACCACCCTCTGAAACTGCCAGCCACAGATGCAGGTGAAACATCAGGGATAATTCTTCCAGAACATGGCCACACAGCCTGAAAAATCCACAGAAAACTATAGACATGAAAGAAATTGGATGCCATTCAAATTCTGAGTTCATGAATGTGGTGAAGAACACGGTGAAGGATCTCTTGGCATGGAGCTCTATATAGGCACTGAAGATGTTTTTAGGGCTACTCATGATGTATAGTCCAGGGGAGTGATCTTTTAAAGGAAGGTTATCACTTTCTTATGTAAAATCTTGTTTTCCTTTGAAAGAATGGAATATTTCATAAATTGTGTGGGGACTGAAAGATAACTGTTTTGCATATAATTCTAAATAACCTGAATTAACTACACTTAGTGAAAGGTATATATCTTTCCTTACACTCATCCTTTGCACCTCATGAATCTATTATTCCTCTCATTGTGTCATTAGTCACACCATATTTTTCATCCAAGAAAAGCACAACTAAGCAAAATTCTGCTTCAATTGCATTAGAACTGCACAACACAAAGTGGAGTCATTTTTACTTTAAATGTAGAGAACAGAGCTATAACCCACCAGAAAGAGTTGGTATGAAATAATTTAACAAATTTGTTTCCTCACATTAGGAGTGGGAATAATGGATTCACTGTCCTTCTTCCTTGGCTTTGGTTATTTATCATTCTGTGGTTTACTCCTGACTCATGAAAATAATATCTGTCTGTTATTGTCTTTATGACTGCTGAAATGTATTCAGTGCATTTTAGGGGGGGAGGGGGGAAGAGAGATTATAACAGGAGTGGGAAACCTTTGGTCATCCGGATGTTTTGGATTTTAACTCCTATTAGCCCCACCAGTATGGCTAATGATAAGGATATATGGGGTTAGAAGGCAAAAAACATGAAAGGTCAAAGGTATTGCACCCCTCAAATAAAGTGATTTGTGCATGAAGTTATGTGGATGAAAAGGCTTTGTCAGCTACTCTGTCTTCTCTTTCAGCAATGTCAAGAGTTGTTTGATGTGTATCAGATGCCACATCACTAGGCCCCATGTCATGCATACCTACATTGCAGTGTTGTTGTGCTCAATAGAGGAGCAAATTGATTCTTGATAAACAAATATAGGCTGTCACCCTATTAGTATCACACACTCTGTGTCTGTTTTGGTCAATGTGGAGGCTGTTTTTTTCCTTCATCTCTCCACACCAATCAAACCCACCTCACCAGAACTAATGCAGAACCCTCCTGCTTTTGCATACTTGATAGAGACAGGGGAGAGGATCATAGAAGCATCTGCCTATGTCACAATACCCAGATGCAAAGATATTACATCAGCTGCTAAAACTTCTGGAGGAATCATGTCACATCTGGCTACTGAGACATAGCCAGATGATGGAATCATTTCACATCTGGCTGCTAAGACTATTTCTGTCTTTTGGACCAATCCTCCTACTTCTGCTGTGCTTCTGTGCTTTGCTTCACAAAGGAAAAGGTATTCACCCTATAATCAAATTGGAGGAGGTCTTACCCTATATCCCACTTGTAAGAGAAATACACTGTATGAAGATATGGGAGAAGGCCTTCTCTACTATGGCACCCTGGTTGAATGTTCCCCCTCCCCATCTGACCCAACTGGTGCCAATTTTGGCTTCACTTCATCATCAAGTTATAATATTTCTGTATTTAGTAAAACCTTTAGGATTTAATGGTTTTATCCAACTTATGCATATGCATGGCCCATTCTGACATGTTAATTTATTTTCCACTGTCTACAATTTTCAATTGTTTTAAACAGAGATTGTTGGGTGAAGGGAAAATATGCAACTTTATAGTTCTAAAATAACAGTTTTACATAGAGATATTTTGCACAAACTGTGGAAATCTGGATTTAAAAATTCTCAGTCTTCCATTGTCATGCTAGAGGCAAGAAATCTTACTCTTGACAGGGTGTTATGATGTGTTGCGACAGTTTATTTCATGAGAAACAGGTAATTTAGTGAAATATATTCACCTCCCTAGTTAAGAGGATAAGATACAGCTAACCTCAGGCTCATGCACTCATCTATACAAGTATAGGAAACTCTCTGAGGCAGGGGTTCAGTCCCAATTTATAAAGGGAAAGTGGAGATCTGAATGGTTTAATATGCCTTGCATTTGTGAGACCTGAGGGCCTTGTCCTGTGTTCAGAGGCATCACTATGGGGTGCAGGGGGTGCAGACTGTATCAGGTGACACCTGAAGGGTGCGTGAGATACCACTGTTCTCCAAACATCTACCTTTTGGCAGAAATGGGCTGTAGCATTTCCCTGCATCCCATTAAATCCTGGGGCTTAGCAGAAGAGTTAGGCTGAGGCTCAGTGGGTGGAGATGCCTCAGTTTTTTAAAAAATAAAATTTTAAATTTTAAAAAAGTAAAAAAAATACTTTTTAAATTTTTATTTAAAAACATCACATCTTATCAAATTTTCACGTCAATGCCATGAAAATATGTACATGTAAATATATTTAGGCTTTGTGCATGTTGCTGTAATTTAAAGGAATAATTTTAATTTTGCTAGTTATATATGTCACAACTATTGTCATTACATTCGGTGATATATAGGAATTAGGATTTAAGAGTAACATAAGTACAAAAAACATTCTGTCTGTGTGATATGGGAGTAGGTCAATGGGGGTGTGACACCATGAGTTACCACACTGGGAGAGGCCAATCCTAGTGATGCCAGTCCCTGCATCTTCAAATTTTGTTGTTCATCTCCAAGCAGGAGATGAAGGTTGCAAATTCTCCAGTTTTGGTGGGTTCAGCTCTGGTCAAAGGAATATCTCTGTGCAAATTTCCAGTGCACTTAGTAGAACAGTAGCTTGCTACAATTTGTAAGGCCAAGAGGTTTTTTTGGGGGGGGGGAGGGCGGAGGTCTATGGAGCTTTCTTTCTCTTCTCTGTTGTTTTGGCACTAGAGTTCCCACTCCTCTCTGCTTTGCATGCATCTTCTGGCTAGAAGCAAGTGGGCTAGATCCAGTGCTTCTTATTCTCTTTCTCTAAATAAGTAGGAAGGAATAATCCCCTTCCAACTGGGAAGAGCCACTTTAGCAAAGGTTTCTGTCTCATTTTTCAAACAGGAAAATATATTCTCTCTCTTTGTGTGTTTGAATGACAAGCTGTGAGCAACAATGGTTAGAACTTAAAGCATAATGTTTAATGACATCACTGAGTGCTGTTCTCAAAGTCTCTGCTTTTGACTTGGAAAGTTCAGGTCCTATGGCATCCTGAACAGGTCTTGTGGTTTTATAAGAAATATCAAGTTCCAGATCAAGGAGATGATCCTGACCTGACTTCTTGTTTGTTTCAGACATGGGAAGGGTGGAGCTGGTGTGGAAAGTAGTGATATTCACTACTCTGCAAATCATTTCAGGCTTGCCTCAGTCATACTGCTAGAGTATCACCAGAAGAGGCCCTTGCTGTTCAAATAATGTATCTCTATTCCTCATCCTTTGCAACCTTTTTTCTCCAGCAAGTTTTCAACAAATATGCCCTCATGTAAATTACAAGGCCACCTAGGTACAATGTAAACTGCATGTGATGGGCAGATGAGAAACACCTAAAGGAATAGACTGATTATAAATATTTCATTTCTTATGTCTATTTCAGTTTTGTACAAGATATAGTGGCATATACATACACAATTATATAAAAATCTGTTGGGGTATTTGCTCCTCTGTGCACACACCGTTTATTAGTGTCATTCTAATCATAAATACAATTATTCTTGAGTACTCTATTGCAAAAACCAATAAAGTAGGCCTCAGCAGAGATTCTGAAATTGTTTAACTTTTCTCTAGAAAAATATTAAAACACTATTATCACATCAATGAGAGGAAAAGACAGGAAGATAATAAAGTTATGTTAAACCTCCCTGCATGTACTCATGTGTGAAACAGTTATGTCTGGTCACATAATTGCAATGGTTCTGAGAAATATTTCATATTTTATAATGAACATTAAAAGAGTTTGTGGATCATTACTTTATATGAGTTCCAAAGTTATTACATAAAACCCAACAGGAATGGTTATAAATTATTTGATCCTCCAGTCTAGCCTTTGTAAACATAACATGAAAGCTAAACCATCACAGAGTTGTTGGACAGGTTTCATGTCGGTAGGTAGGATGCATTTCTATAGTCAAAGTGGACGTGTATGTACAGGAAGACTCCATTAGTTATTTTCTTTTTTTCTGATGCTTGGACAGAATTTGATCCTACAATTAAAACAGAGGCATAATTCTAACACATGACCTGGAAGTCTTATTCAATTCAGTGGTGCATATTTCCAGATAATCATGTTTAGGATTGCAACCTTACAAGCAAATTTTAGGGCTGATACAGATGGCCCATTTGAGGTGGCTCTTGGCCGCCCCTGGGAACAGTGGATTGGGGTCACAACAACCACATGCTGCAGCCCAAATCCTCCTTTTTGCTGCCTTTTCAGCCACTACTGTGGCTGCTTTGTGCCCTTTTGGCACAACATGTGTGCATGCTGCACCAAGGGGATATCCTGATCCCACATGCCATGCAGACAGGTGCACAGCATCAGGATGGCATTGGGGTAGAGTCTGGACAGCTGGTGTGCAACTGCCCCACCCCAACTCCACCCCCAGGCCAGCCCCTTGTTCCAGTCTGCATTGGCCCTTAGAATGCCTTAGTGATGGGGTAGAGAATGTATAGCCATCCTGGTGTTGACTTGAAACTTTCATCATCCCTGGCTGATGATGGTGAAGGATGATGAGAGATGAAATCCAACAAATGGAAAGTCACTTGTAGCTCATCCCTTTGTTGCCAACATGGCTTCAAATAGGCCCTTGTGTAAATTATAGGGCACTAGCTACAATTTAACTTACACATGATGGGCAGATGAGAAACATCTAAAGGAATAGATCAGGGGTAGGCAACCTTTCCCCTTTAAGGGCCAAGGGACTTCAGCTCTCAGAAGCCTCAACCATGTTGGCCAATAGTCCCATGTTGGCCAATAGCTCCTGGGATTCTGGGAGATGAAGTCCCTCAGCCCTTAAAAGGGAAAGGTTGCCTACACCTGGAATAGATTGACATTGCCACATTGGGTGTGATGCAAATAGAGCAGTCATCACGTGGCCTTCTAAATGCTACTGAACAACATTCCCAGTATTCCTCATGATTGGCAATGATAGGAATGATTATTAGGAGCTGCAACCACATCTGTAGGCCACATGATGCCTACCCCTATCTTAGGTGCATAAAGACTCCTTACCAGTCCTACCACCATGATAGTACAAATGACCTTAGGCTATTACATAGGAGAAGTATTGCTTACCTTCTCTCTATTGAATTTATAGAGTATGAGGATATGGGGAATGACTGTCTACTGAGACTCAAAACTGGTCCATCCAACACAGGATGGCCTCCTCTAGGAATGTAATTCTTCACTAATGTTCTTCTTTAGGGATGTAATTATTAATTTCAATAATTTTCTTCCTGGTGCAAGAAATATTTCAGAAATGTGCAGTTTTTTAACACTCTTCACAAGTCAGGGCTTGTTTTGGTGTTTTTTGTTTTTATTTTGTTTTGCTTTTGCACAAAATTCACATGGGGTTGGTTTTTACAGAGAACAGCATTTTCTGCATAGAAAACATCATTTTCCACACATAAAATTCTGTTGTTTTTTTTTCACAAAACAATCACATGGAATTTTTTTTGTAAAATAATCCCAAAACTTCCAAGACTTTTGCCACTCTTGAAGCACATTTATTTTATTTTTTTTCAAATATTTTTTGGTATTGTTCCCATCTACCACCTACTCTGACTAGAGATTATGTGGGGATGCCAGGATTGAAACTTCACAGCATGTGCTCTGTGAATGAGCTATAATCAAAATTTTAAGTGAATAGTCAGTGATGGAAGGTATATGGCCTTCTAGATATTATTGGAATGCAATTGCTATAATCCCTCATCATTGGCTTTACTAGCTAACATGTGAGAGTTTTAGCCTTTGCAGACTGCTAGAAATAGTGCAAACTGAGTCCACTTTAACTGCCCTGGCTCAGTGCTAGGGAATCATGGGAATTGTATTTTTTTCTGAGACATTGAGCCTTCTCTGTCAGAGAGCTCTGGTGCCACAATAAACTACAGTTCCCATGATTCCCTAGCACTGAGTCAGGGAAGTTAAAGTGGACTCAATTTGCACTATTTCTGGCAGTCTGCAAAGGCCCGTAGTCTAGCAACAGCTGGAGGGACACACATTTTTTTACACTGGCCTAATGCAACACTTTTCAACATTTCAGATCCAACACTCACACCTGAATGCAACCTGTAGTGTAGGGCATAGTGTGTTTTCCACTCTACTGCCCCCTGCCCCCTCTCTTTCTTTGACTTTTAAACATACTTAAACAACAGTATCAGCAAAGAAGATGTGGTGGTAGTGCTGCCAGCAGTGCAGCTTCACTTATAGCTTTCAAATAAATAAATTGTAGGATAATCACCTGCTGAAGACCAACATCTTTAATCTTAACTTCATTATTGCTGAATCTCAGAAAATGTAGCCCTAAGTAGCCATATTCTTAAGTCTATGACATTAAGTATATTTATTAAGATATAAGTCCTATAAAAATCAGTGAGACTTATATTCAAGTAGACATTGTTAGGATGTGAATTACTGATGATCCTTAAAAAAAAAAACCTGCCTCTGGAACAAATAGAAGTTCTCTCCAGCATATTGTTTTGTCTATCAGTTTGATATTATTATAACAGTAGCTCTAAAGTCATTGTCATTGTTCTTGAACTTAACACCACAGTGTATGTCTAAGATATCATATTTAGTGAGAAAATAATACTGTAAGCAATGTATCTGTTGTTTTTTTCAAAAGGATTCTGAAGAGCATCTCATTGAAATATGAAAAATACGGTGTACTAACAAAAATTACGTACTTGACACAATTAACATGGGTTTTTTTTTCTTTCTCCCAACTATAGCTAGCAGGCAGCATTTTAATGAATAAATGATCATTTGTGTCAGAGATAAGTGTAATTCTAGATGTATTCCATGTGACACACTGCTTCTTTATTACACTATGGGTCTGTTGCCTTTTGCATTCAAAAACAGTGACTCAAAAAGCATTGTAAAAAACCAAATAAAAACAGCTTTACTTTTGCATCACCCTGTACTTAATGAATAGATTTTTGCTTTTTTATTCTTATAAAAGGACTAAAACCCAACCCTCCCACAAAAGGTAATATGATAAAATCTCTGGATGTGCATTTATTGTGGACAGAAAAATACTCCAATGTAAAATTCCAATACAAATTATGTATTTTTTTACGAATTCTGTGGATTATATAGACATACAAGTGGAAAGAGGATTGCATTCTATTTTGATTGCATTGGTAACTTATACATCAAGTATCTTTCAATGAGCTGGCTGGGAAATTGTAAGAGTTATAATCCAAAAAATGATTTCCTCTCCTCTGGCTCTGCTAAGACCAAGAGGGGACCATTTACTGGATCACTTCCACTTTTCAGAGTAGCCAAGAAGATAAAATGCATTTGAAGGGAATTCTTAGTTTGTGAAACCAAAAGGCTTTCATGGCCAGCATCCATAGTTTTTTGTGGTTTTGTCAGGGTCTGTGGCCATGTTCTAGAAGAGTTTCTTTCTGATATTTTGCCAGCATCAGAAAGAAACTCTTCTAGAACATGCCCACACAGCCCGAAAAA
>CM034704.1:15794439-15813468 GCA_020142125.1 Phrynosoma platyrhinos
GTCTGCGAAAGCCTAGTCTTTATCGGCTGGAGCAGATTCCTCCCAGATCACCGAAGGGCATGGGGGGGATCATACGGGAAGAGGCGGTCCTTAAGGTAAGATGGACCCAAGCCATGTAGGGCTTTAAAGGTCAAAACCAAAACCTTGTACCGCACCCGGAAACTAGCCAGTGGAGGGATTTAAGAACAAGTGTTATGTGCTCCCTCCTAGAAGCTCTGGTGATTAGCCTGGCTGCCATGTTTTGCACCAATTAAAGTTTCCGGGTTAGGAACAGGGGTAGCCCCATGTAGAGTGCATTGCAGTAGTCCAGAGTGAGGTTACCAGAGCATGTACCACAGTTTCCAAGTCCCTCCTATCAAGATGAGGACGCAGTTGGCGTATTATTTGATAAACCCCTAACTAGAGCTTAGAAGGATTCCTTTTTCAACCTATAACTCCCCAAATCTCCAAGATAACATTAAAGTCACTGCCTTTAACTGGAAACACTGTGGTCACAATTTTCCCCATACCCATTTCTATTGAAACCTGAAAAAGCAAGAAGCAGTTGCCATATTAAGATACCCTTCAGGCCTTGGTTGATACTGCTTTAGCACAGACACTCCTTAAAATTCCCATCTTTTCCCATTCTTGTTCCCTGCCCCCCCCCACACACACACATTCATCCCTATTTCTGATCACAGTGAGAAAGGACTCCAAGGTTTGAAGTTCAATCTGATAGTTTACCCAATGCCTTGACTATTCTTTTTTTCACTGCTAAGAGAGCAAAGCCAGGCTGGATGAGTTGACCCACCTCAAATAGCAGACTTTTGAGATGCTAGTATAACTATGGGCGAAGAAAGATACCAACTCGATTTTTCATCTCTAGCATCAAAATGTCTGCCGCTAACTCAGGGCATAACAAACATTAGTTCAGCTTACTATAGTGGATGGAACTGGAGGCTAATTCAAAAGGCCAGAAAAGTAGAAAGCTAGGATATGAAGCAACTTTATCTTCCCTGTCTTCCTCTACTTTGAGAGTTTAAAAGACAGAATCACTTGGTTGTCTTCAGTGAAAACCAAAAATGAGGCCCCAGTTTCAATGGTACAGCACATGTTTTGCATGCAAATGGTCATAGGTCTAATCTCAAGCAATTTTTTAATGATCAGATGGACAAGACTTGTATACCAGAGATACTTTAGAACCACTACAAGTCTGATTGGCCAACACAAGGCTAGCTGTACAAACAAGTCCAATTTGGCTAAGGCAACTCCACATATTTTTATGAAATGATGCAGGTTCAGCCCATGAATCTGAATCATGAGCCCATTCTTTTTAACAAATCTCTGTTGGTTCTTCAAATATGGTTCTAGGAGCACCAGGTGGTCTAAGAAATTGGGAAGGATTCTTCACCCTAATCCAAGTTTGCATTTTGGTCATCAGAACTGCACTGCAGAACAATTGCTTCTTTGTTTCCTGCTCATATATTTGCAGATATTTACTAATTCAACAGCTATGTCACAATGTATCTTTATAGCCACCATCCACAGAGTGCACTTTTGCCAACATGAATCTCTTGTTACCCTGGCCAGAAAATGCTGGATACTGTGAGTACTCCATTTCAGTTTTCTTGTCTTTTCCTACTAAATACACTTATATATAAAAAAAGAACAACAGCCAAAAACAATTGCACGCTTAATAACAGTTGAAGAATATTTAGCAGATGGTGCCATCTAGAATCAACTAATTTCTGGCCAAGCAATCTAAATCCCAGTTGTAGACAAGGATGCATAAACAAAATTTGATATCGATGAATAGGGAAAGTGGTGACAAATAAGAGAAACTGAGGATGGCATCTGTCTCAGCTGTAATTGCATTAGTGTTTGTGAATATGGCTAATGCACAACTTCATAAAAGACTAGATTCAGATTTCACAGCAGTATTGATCCTGTTGTGCTCTTAGTACCCAAAGACTAAAGACTACAAGCATGAATGCCTTAACAACACTGATTTAGGATGTAAGTGGTCTCATTCTGATGTTATGTGCAGAAACCTGCTCTCTTCTCTTGTTTCCTATTTCAGCATGGCTGAAAAGAAAATGTCAACATCCATTTCTCTTTTCAACTATCTACCCTTTGCCATTATGCTTCCAACTAGGAATTGTGGTTAGTTTTAGCTATTGTTTACTTCTACAACAGAAGATCATAGATCATGGTTTTGAACTGGTTTGTTCAGACAAATCATAGTTAAAACTAACCACAGTCTGTTCCAGCACATATATATCAACAAAACACAGTTGTGTGAAAATGAAAGCAAATACTTTCAGAATTGTTCATATTTGACCTTTTTGCAGATACCTCTTTGACATATGCTGCTAGCGGTGGAGATGGTGGCAAGAATAGTGCCCAAGGACTGAAGAAAGAGGTTTTGGCAAAAAAAAAAAGTCCCTACTGAACAAGGGACATATTTCATCATGAGCAAGAAAAGTACATGATCCAGGCTCAACTAAGAAGATGGATTCAGAAGCAGAAGTATTGGCCTTTTTTCAGTGAAATTTGTGCACTGTTACTAAGGAAATACACAATCATTTCACACCACTCCTTCATTTATACATCCCTATATTGATTATCCAAACTGTGAGGACTCATCATATTTCCTTACTAGTTAGATTTATATTTGACTTTTTCTGCAGTGATTCAAGTCAGTGAATATGGCTCCCCTCTTCAAAATGTTTACCCTCACAATGACCCTGTGAAGGAGTGAGGAGGTCAGGTTTAGAGAGGCAGACTGGCCCATGGTCTAATTCCAATGTTCTAATCACTACACCACACTACTTCTCTATTTATCTTTTCAAGGGTATGCAATCAGATACCCTTGAGATATTTAAATCATGATGGTCAAAGGACAGAGACTATGGGCCAATACAGACGGCCCAAAAGGGGTAACACAGAGCCACCCCAGGGAGCAGCGGATCAGGGCCGTGGTAACCACATGTCGCGGCCCTGGTCCTCCTTTTTGCTGCCCTCAAAAGAGCAGCAATATTCTGCTACTTAGGGGGGCGGCAAAAGACTGCCTTTTCAGCCACTGCCACAGCTTTTTTGTGCCCTTTTGGCACAGCATGTGCGCACACTGCACCAAGAAGGCGGCCTGATGCCATGCGCCATGCAGATGGGTGCACAGCATCAGGATGGCATTGGGATGGAGTTGGGGCAGCTGGCGTGTGGCTGCCCCATTCCAACTCCACTCCCAGGCTGGCCCTTTGTGCCAGTCTGGATCGGCCCCTTGACAGTTGCTGATGTATATCAATAACACCTATTAAAATAGCTGTTTCATTTATGCAGGCTCTTCATAATCAAAATATTTTGGCTATGGACCCAGGTTGTAATATCCAGCTGTACTGTAGAGCTCCAGATGTATTGATCTATATTACATGTTAGTTTCTTCTTCACTTGTAATGAAGGCAGCTGTTTTATGGAAAGAAAAATGAAAAGACAAGTACACTCTCTTACCACCTGCAGTGAAAGGTCGTATATGCCTGCTACCTAAGCCCAGACTGCACTTTCCATATTGTTCAAACATGCTCATTATTAACTGCCAACAGTACACGTAACTAAATTAAAATTGGCTCAATGGTAAGAAAACATAGCAAATTGAGACAGAATCAGGTCAGATTTCTGTTTGAATTATCTCACTGAGTTTCTAACCTGGTATGTTACTTAAATTTCACACATAAGCACTCAAAACATACACACAAGATACCTAAGTGAATATACAGAATGGATGACAAACCAAGGAAAACTCCTTAGTTCAGATCAAATGTTTGCATCCTTCCATTAGTCCCATGGCAATTTGTATAAAAAAGATATTCCTGTTTGGATATATTGCACTCATGGAATACTTTTCTCTTCCAGTGTTCAGGAGTTGTAGGTTCAGATCCTACAACAAGCAAGCAAAGCATAATGCTTTATGTGCACAATTCTCTCCTATCAAGCCTTGGGAGGGGTGGCTGCTGCTGCCTACCAGTATGGAAAGGTGGGAAAACAGAGGCACTTAAGAGGATGGATAAGCAGCTGGTTTCAGCTGAGAGACTGAAAGAAACAGAGATATGCTTACAGATAGAGTGCACAATACCTTGCCTTCCCCTCCAAGCCTAGACCAGCCTATCTTTATCTAATGAATTGCTTCCTGCTTTCTTCCAATACGCTACAAGCAACAGCAGTAGCAGTGCCTCCTGGGAACTGATAGTGGATGGGGGTTGGATAGGACACAAAGGGCTAAAGAATAACCCCCTCTGCCCCATCCAGAAAGACATGTGCATGGATAAGCCAAATTACATATACACATATACATATATATACACATACACATACACTCCCACCCATAGTGATACAATTTTATTCTTCACCATTTTTGCAACCCCTTTACATTTTCATACTGTTAATTAATCACAGCCTAAATGTATCAGTAAACACACAAATTCTGGATAAAACCATCCAAACCAATGAACCAATTTCTTTGTCATCAAAACAAAACAGCAATACTCTACATCTATTTCCTAGGCAAACTTGTAACATTTTCCATGTTAGACTGAAACACACTATTGATTGCTATCATAAGCTTGTCAAGAGCTCAAAAGGAGCGTTCCAAGGAAAGTTTGTAGTTAAGCATATGGTAAACTCGTCCGGTCCATATGACTGGTTGAATGTCGACCACTATTGTTGATACAATCTTCCCTCAATATTATGACAGCAATTGTCAATGGGACTTAAACTGCTGTCAAACTTATCCGACTAAGTTACAGCACAACAGTCAGAGAAAGCCAGCTCAGTGACACAAGCCAATTAAGACCCTTTTTTACTTCCCTGAACACAAATTCATTTTTACTCACTTGTGAAAAGGTCCTTATGTGTGTGTGCACATGAACGTATGTGTAGTTTCAGCAATTAGCAATATAAGCATTTGGCTTCCTTATGCATCTGCAGTATAGTCTATAAACTTCCAGCCAATTTATGTGGGATTGCACATAATTCCTTGCATGCCCATTTTTCCGTATTCTGCCAGGATTACAGCATTTGAAATTTGTAAGTAGAATTTACATAGACATGCACAACAAATACACTGGATGGGCTATAAATTGCATTGTGTTTTTTTTTTTTTTTTTTTTGCAAAATGTCCCATGCTAACAAGAACAAATCCCATTGTATTTTTAGCACATTCCTCTCTCACAGGAAGACCTGGACCACTTTTGCTTACACCTCCACAGCAGAGAACCAGACTGAATTTTGAAGCCATTTGGAGTGCTTCATTTGGAGTTAAGACAATGGAATCTACTTGGTTGGCCACTTGCTTAGGGTTATGCTCAGAGTTTCATATTTCTCACGACACTATTCTGATACCATGAAAGTAAATGCTTTCAGTTCAATTGGATTTACTTCCATGAAAGTGTGCTTGGAATTCTTAGAGAGGTTAGAGTATGGCAATTTTCCCAAAGACCCCACACAAGACCTGTCCTTTTGATTCAGTCTAATTACCAGTCCCATGTATTTAGGTTAATGGGACAGGAACATTAACAAGTGCCAAGGTACAAAAGCAAACATCATCCAAGAAACTCTCCAATCATGACCTCACTTAATGGGAAGCCCCATCTATTTAACTGGGACTCACTTCCAAATAAGTATGTTTAGAATTATGTGAAAATTGTAAGAGAAAATTGATATGGACTACTAAGATGCAGTTTTTGGGGATAACTTTTGCCAAACACAATACACATTTAAAAGTGGAATTATTTCATTGATTTTTTAAAAATAATAAATGAGTCATTCAAGCTGCTGTATTTAAAACAAGTATTTATTTCTTCCCTATCATATAAATCAGATTTACCATTCCACATAAACAACTGTAGTGATGCCAACAAATAAAATGGATTTTTCTATTAAAGTACACATTACTGTCTTCCTCCATTTGAATGGATGGGGGGTTGGGTGGAAACATTGTTGAATTCCTAGGTCTGGGTGCGTGGGTGTTTTCTCCCCTTTTCATCTCCCTGCTGTCAGTTTCAGGAAAGGAACTGTTGCTACTGAGGAAATTTGTGGGTTTGTCATTGTTGTGTGCCCTCATGTCATTTCCAAATGATGGCAACCCTAAGGAACGCCATATTTTCTTGGCAAGATTTATTCATTGCGACTTGTCCATGTTGACCCAGTAGGTTTCATGGTCAAGCAGGGATTCAAACCCTAGTCTTCCAGAGTCCTAGTCCAACACTCAAACCACTATACCACAGTGTTGCTCAATGTATAATTAGATGTATCAAATACAGCCCCAGCCCCATATGATCAGGACAAAAATCATAGCAAAAGACAATATACTTCATTTATTTGCAACCTTTGTCTTTTCACCACTGTTTTTTTTATAAAAATCTTGCACTTCATTTAAAGAAATGCATATCAAAGTAAACCTTACTTTAAACAGTCTTACAGAACTGATTTTGAATTTGAGCATTTTTATAATCTCCCCTTACCTGTTGTCATCAATTTCCAGATTCATATGAAAAACAGTATTGGGGAGGGGAGATCATAATGATCAAATTGATGTTCTTTGTCTGAACAGGCAAGCATTAATTCAAAACAGCCAAACCAAATGTCACCAAATCTGTCTCAGTTGTCAGGAATGCTGCCTGCTGTGATATCAGGCCACACAAAGGTACTGAGTGAACTCAAATATTAAAACTCCAGTCCCAAACATTTGGACCAATGTGTGTACCAGCAGTACCAAAAACAGCCCTACGATGTCAGCTATCATTATCAAGTGTTCTGATGTTGCACTGGCATTAAAGTTGGAACACCATATCCTGGCAAAATCCACTGTTGTTTACATGGGTGCTGTCATCTTAGAATGTATCTTTTCAAAAGGCATAACTATTGCATTGTATTGTATTGTAGCATGGATTCCCCATGTCTATACAAGTCTAGACAGCTCCAGATCGTTCATCTAGAATTGAGACCACATCTTCAGTAGAACAGATGTGAGGTAATACAGTGTGAATTCAAAACATATGCACTGGATGTGCATTTGACCTATATAAATCTCAAGGCACAGACAAGACCTCAAGAATGACAAAGAAAACCTATAAGAAACGTAACATTGAAGCAACTGAAGCATCTGTTTCTTTGGCCAGAGCAAGAATGATGCCTGCCACAAGGAATTATTTATTGGGATCATGGGGAATGGAGACAAATTCAGAGACAGAGTCCACTAGCTAGTGTAAATCAGGGGAGAAGTGATACTAGACACTGTTCCAGACAGGGTGCTGACAGAAGGTTTCTGACCAAACTACATGTTATTTTGAATCCTTTTGTTCCAAAACTTGTAGGGTTTTGATCTGAAAAGCAGACACAGGAAGGAGCAAAACACAAGGAAGATACAGAAAGAGTGAATTGCCATAGGAACATTAGAAGATGCTATATATGATTGAACCACCTAGTTCAAGATTTGGATATTGCCTGGCTGTGGCTTTCCAGGATTTCAGGCAAACTGTTTTCTCAGTATCTTCCCTCTTCATGGGGAAAAACAGGATAAAACCTGGATCATTCAACATCCAACACCCATGTGGTGGCACTGTGTCACAGGTGTTCTGTGTCAAGTGTTCTCTCAGCCACTACTCAAATATTTTGACTCCTTTCCTTTTCCTATTTTTCCTCTTAAAATCAATCATTCCTCTGAAGTTCATTTTCTCTTTGCAGGGACACTGTGCTGGCACCTGTTTATACCTGCCTTTTTATCATAGAATCATAGAATCATAGAATCATAGAGTTGGAAGAGACCACAAGGGCCATCCAGTCCAACCCCCTGCCATGCAGGAACTCCCAATCAAAGCATCCCTGACAGATGGCCATCCAGCCTCTGCTTAAAGACCTCCAAAGAAGGAGACTCCACTACTCTCCGAGGGAGTGTGTTCCACTGTCAGACTTTCAGGATCTCCCAGTCTCTCCCTTTAGCCAAGTCACATACCTATGACTACATCCCTTAGACCAGGGATTCACAAACTTGGGTTCTCCACATAATTTGGACTATCTCCCATAATTCTTCACTATTGGCCAAGCTGGCTGTGGCTTCTGGGAGCTGAAGTCAAAAACAAATGGAGGATCAAAGCTTGGGAATAAATGCATTTAGGAATTTTTCGCACAACTAGAAAACCTAACCTTACTTGGTTTAAACCCTCTCTGGAATCAGTTGAGTATTGTTGCTGGCATTTTGCCATTGATGCCGACTCCTGCCAGCATCCTACCTAGAACCCAGCTCTCAGCCACACTCAGCTGGCCGATTTGCAAAGCTGGAAGCTTCCTAACATTGCAAATCAGCCAGCTGAGCATGACTGGGAGCTGGGTTTTAGGCAGGATGTAGCTGGGAGGCGACATCAGCAGCAAAATGCCAGCAACAATATCCAGCTGCATCCCAGAAGGATTCAAACTGGGCAAGGTAAGTTGGGTTTTTTAGCTGTGCAAAAAAACTCAGACAAACAGATATTTCTCTCCATTAAATTTAAATGAGTCCTGTAGTTTCTGCAAGTGGGGAGATGCTCATGTTGTCTTAATCACATCCCTAAATTACTACGTTGCCTTTACTTTTTTTTACACTTACAACAAATGCTAAATATTCATAGTGGATCTTACAAGGCAAGTCTAAACAGGCTACGGAAAGTAAGACATTACATTAAAAGTGATTCAATATTATTCATACTATATTTTATTATATATCACCTTTGCTCAAAAGATTCCAGGTGGTTGAAGAATACTAATACTAATATTAATTGCACAGTTGTACTTGACCTTGGTACTCTTGTTGTTGTTGTTGTGTGGATTTGTAATTGGTTGACTGGTCAAACCCAAAGGGTGCTCAGCTCTATCTCTACTTCATCCTGGAGAGAAGTGACTATCAGGGTGTCACAGTGTTCTGTCCTGGGCCCAGTGCTATTCAACATCTTTATCAATTATTTGGATGAAAGAATAGGGGGCATGCTCATCCCATTTGCAGATGACACCAAATTAGGAGGAATAGCTAATATTCCAGAAGACAAGATGAAAATTCAAAATGATCTTAATAGATTAGAAAGTTGGGCCAAAGCTAACAAAATGAATTTCAACATAGAGAAATGTAACTTAGGGTGGAAAAATGAAATGCTTAGATATAAGATGGGGGACACCTGGCTTAATGAGAATACATGTCAAAGGGATCTAGGACTCCTAGTAGAGCACAAGTTGAACATGAGTCAACAGTGTGATGCAGCAACTAAAAAAGCCAATGCAATTTTAGACAGCATAAGTGTCTAGATCAAGGGAAGTAAAAGTTCCACTCTATTCTGCTTTGGTCAGGCCTCACTTGGAATACTGTGTCCAGTTCTGGGCACCATAGTTTAAAAAAGATGTTGACAAGCTGGAGCATGTCCAAAGGAGGGTGACTAAAATGGTGAAAGGTCTGGAAACCATGGCCTATGAGGACACTTAGGGCTGATGCAGAGGGGTGGAGCTGGGGTGGGGCAACTGCATGCCAGCCACCCAGACTCCACACTGACTCCACCATGACGCCACGTACCCATCCGTATGGTGCATGGCATCAGGGTGCCCTCTTGGCGCAGTGTGTAGACGCGCTGCCCCAAAAGGGCAGAAAAGAGCCACTGCCATGGCTCAAAGGCCAGCTTTTTGCCACCCCTAAAAGGAGTGGCATTTGACTACTCTTTTGGGGGTGGCAAAAAGGAAGATTGGAGCCATGGCATGTGGTTGCCACAGCCCCGATCCTCTGCTGCCCCTTACGGGCCGTGGGCATCAGTTCTTAGGAATCTGAATATGTTTAGCCTGGATAAGAGACAGTTAAGAGGTGATATGTTAGCCCTGTTGAGATGTCACATTGAGGATGAAGCAAACTTGTTTTCTGCTGCTCCAGAGAATAGGACCTGAAGCAATGGATGCACGCTACAAGAAAAGAGATTTCACCTAAACATTAGGAGGAACTACTTGACAGTAAGAGTGATTCGACAGTGGAACACACTCCCTCAGAGAGTCCTTCTTTGGGATTTTTAAACAGAGGCTGGATGGCCATAAGTTGACAATGCTTTGATTGATAGTTCCTGCATGGCAGGGGTTTGATTGGATGGACCTTGTGGTCTCCTCCAACACTATGGTTCTATGATTCCAAGTCATTTCCAGTTTATGGCAATCCTAATGTGAACCTATCATGGAGTTTCCTGAGGCTGAGAGCATGTTAGTTGCCCAAGGTCACCCAGTGGGTTTCTATAGCCAAGCTGGGTTCCAGACCCTGGTCTCCAGAGACATAGCTGAATGCTCAAACTACACTGACTCTTGAGATGTGTAAAAGGAACTTTTCAAATATGAAAAAAAAAAATCTTGCCCTTACAAGGACACCAAAACACAGAATGAATTAAACTTTTCCTTGACTTCTATTTTTTCCCATTAATTTCTTTTCATATCATTTCTAGACTTTTTTTTTAAAAAAAAAGTAGGCATGAATATCTTTGTGTGCATTTTTTTTTTTTGCAATGTATGTATTTTTGTATGCAAATTTGTCCAATATATGCATTTTTTCTTATATTTTCATAATAAAATGCTATTTAGGGCATGTTTCTGCCATTTGAAGAAGTGTATACTGCACATACTATGGTATACAATTCCTCAAATGGCCCAGATCTAAGAAATTAGTTGTGTAGCATCAAGGTATGCTGAAGATGTACTGCATTGGGTGTACTGCGTGTACTACATTTAATATATATGGAGTGCACCATTGTACACTTTATTGCACAGCTTACATCATTCTTATGCATATACATATTACACAATGGTTGAAAGGCTCCCAACCAAAGTGTGCTGAGGAATGCACTTACGCAATGCCCTGAAAAAGGAAAGTTATACAACAAAATTCCTTTTGCACAACTTTCATCAGAATACAACACTGGTGAAACATTCTAAAACATTCAACTACTTGCATTTGAGTATGTATGCCATTAAACAGGATTCTAGTCACAATGTGCATTCTAAAACTTTTGTTTTTATTTGTTTGTTCTGAGAATAGCATTGTAAAATTCTGAGAACTAATATCAAAGAATAACTGCATTCCATTTTGTATATTGTTCAAGTTGCCTATTGACTCATAATCTGGGAAGTAGGCATTTGGTCAGTTCTTATCAAAATGTGAAGTTTACTCCCCAATTCCTATATTCCTACATGTATTTTTTATTTGTTTACTTAGATTAATGGAAGTCGGGGGGGGGGGAAATCACCCATGACAAATGGCTATGCATAATGCTTTAATGCCAATATTCTTCATACTCTTTTCCTACATCCTTGTGAGAAATTTGGATGAGATGGCATGATGAAAAAAAAAGATTAGTAGGTAAACTAAAGCAGAGAGGAGAGAAAAAAAATATTGAAGATGGATGGCTTAGATCTCTGCCGGAAGGTGATAATGTCACACCAGCACATAATTTCAGCACAAGGATGGTGGAATTCTCAGTCCCAGTCTGCCATCCAATATACAAAGAGGTACGTTCTGGCAGTGTAACAAAAGCCAATGTGGGTGGCAAGGTAGCTGCAAATTTAAGCATGAATGCTCTGGATGTGGGAGCTTGCACCTGATTACCAGATGCTTCAAGCAGATGGCCGGGGAGAAAAGAGAACAGGGCTCCTAGTAGCTTCGATAGGGTTACAGAAAGCACCAACTCTTCTGAGAGTAGCAATAATCCATCCCTGGCTGTGAATGAACCAAGGCAGACTACTGTAAAGATATCTTACATATATCCTGCTGATTTTTCTTAGTGTCCTCTAATGGAAATTAGAGATAACTCTCACACCGATGCACACCCAATTTTGGCTGGAAAACATTTGTGGTGTTTGGGAAAAAAATATTATTTATTTATTTAGTATGTTTATACCCTTCTCATCAGCCATAAAGGCTCTCAGAGTATTTTACAGATTGCTAATTTGACAGTTCCCTGCCTTCAGGCTTATAATCTAAAAAGACATGATGCAAAAGCAGAAGGGAATGGCAGTGGGAAAAGGGAACAAGTCCAGCAGATACTTCCAGTTCTTCACTCCCTCCAAGGCCAGGATGGTGGCAGTTGGGAGGGTCCTCTGTCTGCTTCTGGAACTAGGCATTGTGGAGTTGTGCCTGCCTCTTCCTCTGAGGCCAGGATGGTTTCAGTTAAAATGGACAGAGGGGCTTTCATCTGCTTCAGGACAAGGCATGGTGGAGCTATGACTGCCTCTTCTTCTCTCCCTCCAAGGCTAGACTGGTGACAGTTAAGATGGAGGAAGGGCCTTCATCTGCCTCTGGGGTGATAATGAACATCTCTTTGGTCCTTGCCTCAGGGACTGGCAGATCATATTAAGACATAGTCCTGATACAATCTTAAAGTATGGTTTATATTCCCAAGTGGAGCTGCCCCATCATATAACAGGATTAACTATAGCTCATGTGCATATTTTGAGAATTTGAGGCTGCCATTGATTAGGTGACACAAGAGCAACTATAGATCTTAGACTGCAGCCCAAGAAGTCACAAGATATTGTACAACAATTACATGTTAACACAATTAGGAGTCATAAGTTTGGACACATTTTTTTCTACCGTTCTTCTGGTTTTACTAAAAAAAATAATAAGAATATGTTTACTAAGTATAGTGTATACTCAAATGAGAATATAGGGACAAATAATAAGAAAATGCATTTAAAATAATGTTGCATTTTTTAAAAAGGATGCACCATGGAAAATGATATTTTATAAATGAATTATATAAATTCATCCAAGTATAAGAGTTGTCAAGGTCTCAATTACACAGTCATTTTCATTGCCAAATTCTCCCTGTCATTTTGAACACATCCGTGCATGGAAAAAGTATAGTAGGAACCAGAGATTAATAATTGCATATCTTATCACACATCACATGAGCATATGCCATGTTTGATCAGAAGCTGGGGCTTTTATATGGATATCTGCTCTGGAACTCTAACCCCAAGCAGTCAGGACTATAACACAGATGCTACTGACTATAGATCCCGTGAGCTAGCCCATGTAGGTGAAGGTCCATCAGAGGGTACTTGGGTAAGCATTAGGTACATGCAGTGTTAAATTATTTTTTCCCCGCAAGGAAAAACAAATAATTTAACCAGTTTTCTCTCTAGTGCCAGATATCTTTAAAAATATCAATTTTTCAAAGAGGCCACATGACCCCAGCATCAATGATCCCCACTTTCACATTACATTGGTGGGAGGAGGCAACTAAGGATCTAGAACAGCCTTTCAGGATATTCTGCTGCCTTCCTCCTTGCTTGCTCTGTGTGACATTGGGAGGGTGGGTGTGGAGAGAATCTGGAAAGCTATGAGATCCTTTCCTGATTCTTCCATATCCACTTACCACATGGCATTGGGAGACAAGTGTTTTTGAGTACTGCAGGGTAAGAAAGGGACTTAAGGAGGATTCTCCTTGTTGGATTTTTTGTACACTCAAAAGATATTTTTTTTTCATTGCTAGCATTACCTCAAGCATAGGGTTGGCTCTGGAAACCAAGTCAATATATCGCAGAAGTAGTACACTATCATATCATTGCAACTACTGGAAAGTAAATTCTTCTAGATTTTCCATGGAATTCATCCTGTAAATTTCATTCCCAAAATCATTTTGTATGAAGTAAGCAATGTTGCCATAATACTGTTGTATGAAATATATATTGTGGGGTGGAGGAAAGGTGGACAGTTATGACTGTGGGAATGGCAAAAGTGATATATTAAACATGTCAATATTTTATTTGGTAAGAAGGTTTTAGGAAAGGGATAGACAGAACTGATTTGATTTCTTGATTTTTTTTTTTTTTACTAGAACTCCAAAGTCTGCCAACTGCAATTTAGAAAAAAAAAAAAAAAGCTATACACTTAGAATGAAAACATTTTGAGACCATACATTTTTTGTATTTGTCTCAAGCCCCTGAATCATTGGGACTTACTGAAATATTGACTTACCAAATTCTTGTGACAGTTTTGATCCTCTCTTTCTACACTCCAATATTCAGGACAAAGCACTTCAAAACACAGAAATGAAGTTATTAGTAATGTTTCTTCATTCTCCTGATTTGAACTCTCCTGATCTTGAAGATCTGAATTACTTAGTCTTATTTCTGATGCACTATGAATTCCCATGCATGGTTTCATTGTCCCCCACTGGCAGGTAAAGACATTTTTATTTAGTCAGGCCTTTGGTTCTTAACTTGTTGTAGCAGAAGGACTACAATAATGTGGGTGTTGTGCTTGTATCTTTTTTTATTATGCTTTAAATGTGTTTAAGGCTGTTTTTGTGTTTTTAACAGAATTGTTTGTTTGTTTTTTTACTTTTGTACTGCTACCTTTTTCTTAAAGCTGAACTTTATTTTAAGTTCTTGTAAGCCATCTTGAGTGAGAGTCAGCATGGAGTAGAGGTCTGATTGTTGGACTATCACTCTGGAGACCAGGGATCAATTCCTAGCTTGGCAATGATAACCTTGGGCAAGTCACATGCCCTTATCCTCAGAGGCAAGCAATGGCAAATGTCCTCTGAACAATTCTTGCCAAGAAAAACCCATAATAGATTCACCTTAGGGTTGCCATAAGTCAGAAATGACTTGAAGACACACAACAGCAACAAGAAGACATCTAGAGTCCTGTGCTGGAAGACGGGCAGCATATAAATTAAACAAATAGAAGTTAAATTAAATTGATTACAAGGATCAAATCTTCATTCATGTTTTTTTTTTCCTTCTGTGCATTGCCAATGCTGCACTGTGATTGTATACAGGTTTATTTAAGATTCTTTTTGTACAGAGTTTTGCCAGTGCACACATGCACTAAAATGTTGGCATCAATATTTCATTGGAGATTTTCACACCGAAAATGGGATATCATTGTCCCATTCCTGTCCTATCCTTCCCACATAATCCCGGGAAGGACTTTCATATGATGTTGTGCTGATCCAGACATTGTCCCATCTAGAAAGCACAAGTGACAGTGATAGCGAAAGCCTTTCTAATGACATCACACATTGCCCTGGCATTCTGCATTAATGGGAGTTCATGTTAATGCAATGCTGCTTCAATGACAGAATAGTAACAGGATCAGCACGTATGATATGAAAGGCTTTTGCACAATCTCTCCACACACAGGATAAGGATGAGAAAGCGATCGCACCCCTATCCCATCTAAGTGTAATAGGGTCTTGGAAGACGGCTAATAGAGCCATCCTCAAGGCAGGGAAGAGGAGGGGCAGCCGCACGCGCGGCGCCCTTTCCTCCTCCCAAGGTTGCCCTCGGAGCCGCCGGCCCTCCGCACGGCCGGTGCTCCGGGGGCAACCTCCCACCACAGCATCCGGACATGCTGCAGCGGATAAGTCAGTGAAAGTGCATTGCAAGCTTTTGTGGTACACTTTCACTAACTTGTGAAAGGAGCACTATTTTAGCACTCCTTTCAGGGACGGGGAAGGAGCACCGCAGGATCGAGGCATGGGGATGCCTCAGTCCTGCAGCACATCTTCCCAGGGTGGCCCCGTGCCGCCAGTCTGCTTCCCCTCATAATCTCCATAGAATCCCTTCTCATCATAGAAGAGACCACAAGGGCAATCCTGTCCAACACCTTGCCATGCAGGAATAGGCTGCATACTACAAAAACAACAAACAGCATATTGGGCTTGATTGTATAGAGATCTGAGTCAAAAATTCTGGTGTGTTTGTGTGTATGTGTGCATTTAACTGACTAGCAGTAACACAAGTAGGTATCAGTTAAACACTACACAAAAGGAGTTCTCAGGACAATGGGATCAGGCCATCAGGGCAGCCCTTTGGGCCAGAATTTAGGGTTCTATTCACAAGAATCAGCAGGAAGGCCCTTAAGCACAGAAAGACTGGTTTGCTATATTTTTAAAATAAGTGAAGGAACACACATTAAAGCATCTCCCGCCAAAGCACCACTGGATGAAAGATGCTTTTTTGCAGTGTTTCAATTCTAGATGAACTGCTGAACTAAGGATGAAACAAATATTCAAAAATATTTTTAAAGTGGTCAAAAACATGTTACTTGAGCACTGGAAACCCCTGCTGAGAAGAATCCTGGACTGACAAGAATCTTTGCAATTTGGACCTAATCTTTGCAAAATGTTCCACATTCATAAAGCAGAAACAGCATTTTCTGCACAGAAAATAATATTTCTCCACAGAAATGAGCAGTTTTCAAAGATTTGCTCACAGAAGGAAGAAAAAAAATGTCAAATTGCTTATTGCTATCATGGAGAATGAAATTAATGAAGCGTTAAATTCCTAACATTAACATAGGGAAAGGAATAGACGACCTTTAATATATGTATAGAAATGGTACAAATCAGTGCAAAGTGGTCACAAACAAAAGATGCTGCAATTCCAGCATTAATTTTAAGGATTTAATCTACTAAAAAGGGATTCATGAATAAAGGATCACAGGGGCAGTCTGAAACAGAGAACAAGCAAAAGGTATAGAAGTGGGAAAAGCCATTCATCGCCAAAAGTCATTAAACAGAAGAAACGAAACTACTACTTACTATGGACTTGCCTCTTTACATGTTCTAATCATTATAGCCACTTGGCATTACTTTTTCCTTCTGCACTAATAATTAAGAAACACCTGTCTTCTCTTTCAGTCATTAGCCAAGACACGGTTTAAAGAAATCTACCATTAAAAGCCTGCTCTTTAAATGTAACTATGGTGTCTCTTATCCCAGAAAGAGGGGGTATGTTTTTAAATGATCTACAAAGCAGATGAAGTGCCAAACAGATTTTTCAAAATGAGACTAGACAGTCTGATTTGATTCTAACATGAACACACATCAAAATGGCTGGTGCTCCTGTAGAACTTTTGAAATCTGAACAAACTCCTGGAGATGATTCTTTGCCAGCCTATGCCCCTCTGCCAGCTTTTTCACAAGCGAACAGCTTGTATCTCCATGAAAACCAATGGATGGAACAAATTGTATTAAATTATGTAAAATGATACTAAAAAGCACCATCAAGAAGTTAAGGCAAAATATTTGAAAAATATGGAGATGAAGGAGAATCTTGTTTCATAAATGCAATGGAGCTGTTGTTATTATTGAAATCAAGATATGAAGTTTGGAGAGACGGGTTTCATTGGATTGCAAACAAAAATAAAAAATAAAATAATGTATCCCTTCTATGGGGCAGGCCAGCATATTTCTTCCATGAATTTGGCATCTGTGAATTATTTAGCCTTCCTAATACTTTAAGAAATATCATCTTCAAGAATCCACGCATAATCCTGTGCTGTACCTCCCTATCACACCACAGGAACTGTAACTGTGGAAACCTTATCAAAATGTCCTCCTAGTCCATATTCCACTATTTTTTTAGGGCAGTAGGATTTATAAATATCCACAATTAACACCAGCTTTGCAATATGATTAAGTTCATTATAGACATATCCTTTATGAAACATAGAGTTGTATATATTTGAGGATGATTTTGTGTATTCTAACTATGATTTTTAAATTTCTGATTTTTCACATCTGACACAATTCATCAAGAAATACTCTCCACCCAACACTTTCTGCATCATGGGTGGCATGAGACATAGAGGGGAATGCTTTGGACTGTTTTATGTTTTTAAATGACACCAGATTGGCAGACAACATGAAGTCATAATTCATCGCTTTCTTAGTCTAGCAAAAACCTCTACCGTGGCTATGATGAAGAATTTTTCAACACTCTTGAGTGATTCAGCATCCAAATCATGTGTTAGCTGACAGAAGACTTTATACTGAAGTACCAGGAATATCTATATAAAACTTCCTCTTCAGATATTTGGGATAAATGTTTAAGATAGGTTAGCAAAAGTTCAAGTTGGGCTTGCAAAAGCACTAACAAGGAATTGGAACTAATGAGGATCAACCTGTTTGTATCAACTCACACATCTTAATACTTTTGATAAAGTATGAACTCTCCTGCAAAAATCTCTAAGATTTTCCCCCTAACTCCATATTTTTGATCTTTTCAATTTTTCTCTAACCACTAAGTGTTCTGATGGATATTCTCCATTTTAAAAAATTCTTAATGGACTCTTAAAAAAAAAGTAAAACTGTTTCCTAGGGGAAACTTAGGCTGTAACCACACTGCAAAAATAATCCAGGTGGACACCACTTTAACTGCCATGGCTCAACACTATGGAATTCTGGGGATTTTGTGAGCCATTTAGTCTTTTCTGCCAGAGAGCTCTGGTGCCACAACAAACTACAATTCCAAGAATTCCATAATATTGAACCATAATAGTGTAAGTAGTGTCAACCTGAATTGATTCTCCAATGCAGATACAGCCTCAGAGGGCTTACAGGGAGACCATTAGTTCCAACATCAGTGGGATAGCGAATCTATTCCACATTTTAGTCCACACTTTAACAGAAATTTCCAAGATGTTAAACTCTATCCCCCAAACAGGTTCAGCAGGTTGGATAGGCTTCTCCATTCTGATTCTGCCTTGTAGCCAAGATTTTGACTCGTCCCTGTAGAAGGATACACAGTGATGACATTTGGGACCTTTGGTGAAGCCCCGGGTGGTCCCAGAGGATGCTTTTGTCATTGTGTGTCTAATGATAGGGACAGAGCAGGATGCTTTTCTGCCATCAACCTACTTTCCACTGGCCTTTAGGGTTCAGATTAAAAGCATGAGTGGAGACACTGCCACTATTATGCTAGAAAGACCAAATTTTCTTGGACGGCTTCCCTATTCCAAGTGATCAAGAGTAAATGGATGGTGGAAAATGTGGTGGCAAGCCTGCAGTGTGAAACAGGCAAAGATGGAACTGCCTATTTTGCCCAGGTGATAGTAAACAACCATTCAGCTCTGAAAAGTTGTACATTTAGACTTTACAAAGGAAACTCATTTGTGGAATCAGGAAATCCAGACCTGAATGCTGTTGGTGGCATAAAATCATATAATCTCAAATTTGCAGATGACACCAAATTAGGAGGAATAGCTAATACTCC
>CM034704.1:15813568-15826212 GCA_020142125.1 Phrynosoma platyrhinos
GCTTTGGTCAGGCCCCACCTGGAATACTGTCTCCAGTTCTAGGCACCAAAGTTCAAAAAGGATGTTGAAAAACTGGAGCATGTCCAGAGGAGGGAGACTAAAATGGTGAAGGTGCTGGAAACCATGCCCTACGAGGAACAACTTAGGGAACTGGCATGTTTAGCTGGGAGAAGAGATGGTTAAGAGGGGATATGATAGCCCTCTTTAAATATTTGAAGGGATATCATATTGAAGAGGATGCTCGCTTGTTTTCTGCTGCTCCAGACAACAGGACCCAGGACAATGGATGCAAGCTACAGGTAAAAAAGATTCCACCTCAACATTAGGAGGCACTTCCTGACAGTGAGAGCTGTTCAACAGTGGAACACACTCCCTCAGAGAGTACTGGTGTCTCCTTCTTAAACAGAGGCTGGATGGCCATCTGTTGGGGATGCTTTGATTTTGAGTTCCTGCATGGCAGGGGGTTGGACTGGATGGCCCTTGTGGTCTCTTCCAACTCTATGATTCTATGATTCTATGAATCTTAGAGCTGGAAAGATCTACAAGGGCCATCTAGTCCAATCTAGACTCGTGAAAGAATACAGAACTAAGCACTCTCAAAAGATAGGCACCCAAATTCTGTGTAAAGACTTCCAAAGATGCAGAATCTACCATCCTCCAAGGCCATACCCCTGTTGAACAGCTTTTACAGTAAAGAAGTTCTTCCTATTGTTTAGATGGATTCTTTGTTCATATAGTTTGAAACATCTTTTAGTCTGTAACACATATGCTGGTTTAATTTTCTTTGTAGCTGGAAAATGAAGATCCTTCCAATTATGACAGCACCTGAATTTCTGGAACAGACAACCAGATTTTAAGTATCTCCCTTAGCTTTGACAATACTAATTGGGATTTTTCACTGGTGACAAACATGGCAATCTCATATGTGGCTATTCTGAAGCATGGCTAACTAGACTCAAATCTACTTGGTAAGGACTCAGCCTAAAATTTCAAATGATCATACAGGACTACTTCACATTAAATCAATGGACTTGATGTAAGCTCCATAGAAGTTGCTCTGAACTTCCTCAAGGAAATATAATGTGATGAATGAACATCAAGGGGAAGTTAAGCAGCTGTGCACCACGTTCCATTAAAAACTCCAAAAGCTCTTAGCCAAAGAAAATGGCCAGGATCCAAACAAAGGATACACATGGCATAAGAAATGATGCAGCCAATAACATGATTGCTGGTGGGTTTTTTTAAAGAATTAAGATAGTTTCTCTCCCATCTTTTCAATCCAAAGGGATCCTCAAGGCAGGATTCTTTCTGTTCCCTTTGATACCAAGCATTGATTTTGGACTGCATATCCACACACATGATGGTGATATCATTAGACCATTAAATGCCAAAGTTCACCTCATCCATTCCACAGATTTCCAATTTCTAATTGTGTTTGTGAAGGCTGTGATTGTATTTCAGGCATATCATGAGATATGACTTATTGGAAAAGACAATAATGCTAGTTAAAGTTGAAGGCAGTAGGAAACAAAGGAAGATCACAACATATGTGAAATGACTAGAAATAGTGCAAATTGAGTCCACTTTAAGGGTTAGGGTTAGAATTAGGGAATCATGGGAACTGTATTTTATTGTGGCATCAGAGCTCTCTGACAGAGAAGGTTCAATGTCTCAGAAAAAAAAATTCCCATGATTCCCTAGCACTAACCCTAACCCTTAAAGTGGACTCAGTTTGCACTATTTCTGGCAGTCTGCAAAGGCCCTCAGTTAAGGAAACCACATGTCTGCAAAACTTTAATACAGGGTGTTCTTGGAGGGCTTTCATCCTTAGGGTTAATATTAAGTCAAAGCCAACATGATGGCAGTTAACAAATCCACACATGTCCACAAGTCAAGTTTTCATTTGGGTCCTGCAACTATGTGCCTTGCCTTTCATCGTATCTCAACCCCACAACTGTTAATTTACTGTCAAAGGGCTAGTCTGTTGTCTGGCTTCACATTACTTTACTTATGTTTGCCTAGGACTGTATCTCTTCTCCCTCTGAAATAACTCACATACCACAAGATGTAATGATGATGGCTGCCAACTTGGATGGCTTTAAAGGGTACAAAGCTATCAATGGCTAGTAGTCATGAGAGCTATATATTGCCTCTAGAACCAGAGGTAGTATACATCTGCAGGCATGTAAACAGATGTGGCTCACCATATGGATAGCTGTCTTAAATACAGAGCTTTTTAAAATTCTGCCATGTCCTTAGGGTGGGCCCTATTTTTCCTTTTGCCCAGATCCAAACAGTTTATACTTTAAAGAAACACAGCCTAGCAATGGGCAAATAAGCAAGTAGATTATTTAAACTACATTCAGAGTAGGAGTGGGGGACTCAAGCATCATGTAAGTATGGTAAGCAGCTCAGAACCTAGAAAAGTAGCATTCCTTCTCTGGGAAGGAAGGAAGGAAGGAAGGAGAAAGAATGGCACAATTTGACTTTTTGATCAGGAAAAAAAATGATAACAAACCACTTTGATAAGTAATAACATTCAAAAATGGAAATAAGACTTGGAATATGCAGAAGCTCCAAACATTACTTTTTCTATGTACAATTGACCACTGCCCATGCTGACTTGTCTAAGGGATTCTGGGAATTATAGCAGAAAATGTTCAAAGCTTTATGAGGACCTATAGTTTTGTTTGTTGGTTGTTGTTGTTTAGCAAAAGTGAGGAGGAGGGGGATAATGTAAAGCTACGGACATTTTTCAATTTGTTCTCTACCTTCATCCCCATATGCTTCCAGACTTGGTATAAAGCATTCTCTGAATGCTGATCATGGCAAGCTGCAGATGGTGGACAGTGCTGCTAGCCACCTGAATTTGCCAATATGCTGCAGCCTAGTGGATGCTACCCCACTGACAGTTTAGAAATAAGGTTCCACTGCCAATCCACTCAGCTTTTGTATGTGGTTTGGGGAAGGTGTGCTGTCATGTCCTGCACCTCAGACAGCAAAATTTGGTGACCATTCCTCTGTCTCTGATGAATGGTATTATGAACCCTGCAATTGTCCTGGAAAAAGAAGAGATGTTGCCTGAGCACTCCTACTAGAAAGTAGTTTTGTGCTAATTAGTGGGGGTATCTCAGGATGTTGAAAAATATTATTTTATCCTTGCACTTAGTCCAAGAATAAAACCATATTTTTCAACACCATGAGACTTTGTCTTTTCTATACATCTCTTCTATTGGGTGTTGCCCTTTGCTTTTTGAGCCTATTAATCCTTACATACTGTCTAACACACACTGTCTTACACAACATGCTTTCCAGACACACATAGGGGGGAAAAAGCCAACAGGATGAGAGCCTTTTCACACTACACAATTATAGTGCTTTGATTCTGTTTTATCTGTCACAGCAATATCATATGAAATCCCGGGATTTTGGTTTAGGGAGGGGTATTTATAATTCTCAGTCAGAGAGCTCTAGTAACTCAATGAACTACAACTTCAGGATGGCAAAGGATGTTGTAATTGCCATTAAAATGGAACCATAGGTCCCTTGTATGGTGTGAAAGGGCACTGAGACAACTGTATCCAGGGCTCCATCTGCACTGTGGAAATAATCCAGTTTGACAGCCCTTTAACTGCCATGGCTCAATGCAATGGAATTCTGGTATTTGTAGTTTGTTGTGGCACCAGAGCTCTTTGACAGGGTAGGCTAAATATTTCACAGAATTACAAATCCCAGAATTCCATAGCATTGAGCCATGAGAGTTAAAGTGGAATGTGAAGAGATCTTGTAGCACCTTTGAGACTGAAGGAAAGAAATTGGCAGCATGAGCTTTTGTAGACTTAAAGTCTACTTCCTCAGATGCATCTAAATGCTTCTCAGTGCATCTTACATACTGATTTTACAGAGTAACATGGCTATATCTTTGAATTCTACAAGTTAAAGTTAAAGTTTTCTGCAGTGGAAAAGCAGCCCAGAAAGCAACTCAGCACAGGAGCAAAGAGAGAAAACAAGATGTATAATATCAGAATCAACACAAAAGTTGAGAAGGGTCTCAAACAGATGGTGCAAAGAGGGCGTTATTGGGTGGCATTTGGGTGTGGCATTTACACGACGTATGCCTCGAACATGGCCGGAAGCTGTGTCGAGCCCATCTCAACTCAGAAGAGCCAGGCCAAAAAGAAGCAGGAAAAACCCACTCCTTTTCAGCAGCCTGGCTCAGGACCGTGTCAGCGGCCCAGATTGCAACTGGGCACATGCCACATGCCAGTGCAAACAGTGGCAGCATGATCCCAGCACAGACCTTTTGGGCCGTCTGTTTGAGGCTAGATTTACAGGTTTTGAAAACTTGCTTTATTTCTTTGTTAGAATGGTAGTAGAAGAATATATCTAGTTAGTTTTTTTTGTTTGTTTATTTGTTTGAGAAAGTGAATTAATTATACATTTAAGCCATCGGTCAGAAAGTAGGAAGTCAACTTTTAGTAATTTTTGTGAGTGTTTTAGAGTAGGTTAGTGTTTAGTTTAACAGAAGTAGCTAATGTTTTTGGTGTATATGTAATTGGGTTTTATGTTTTATGTGTTTTCTTTTGTTTATGTAGAGTTTATAATATATTCTATAAATATTGATTTTTTTTTTTAAAAAAAGCATCCTTCTTCAAGCAAGTTCCCTACAGATGTTTTGGACTACAATGCCCATCAACTGAAGTAACTTCTCAGGAGTACTGAAAGTGCCATGATTTGTACTTTCACACATCTGGAGGACACCAGATGTGAAAGCTGCTTTAAGGAATGTTGAGAAGCTGCTCAGCTGGAAGGGCATCTGCATGTCACTTGGACATCATGACTAAAAATCACAGAGAGGACTTCTTTGTGTAAATATTCTTTAAATATGTAAGGCTGCAGTCCTAAACTCACTTCAGGGTGCACAGGGTTGAAATTGCACTGTAACATGTCCAAAGCAACTGTCAGCCTCTTCTTGGCCTCTATACACTATAGACTTTGCAAGTTCCAGTACTCAAGAAGACCACAGCTTTGTTCCTGGCTAGTAGATCAGACTATGAGGATTTATATTTTGGCATATATTAAGAGGCCTTCTGGAAAATGACATCATGGTGTTTATTAGTTGTCCTGGCCCTCTCTTTATGTTGAGCTTTAAATGCAGCTGTTATCAGTGGTGTAATGGTATTTTCTGAAGAGCAGGCACTCTTCCTGACAATCTCCACAGCTAGCCTCCCAAGGAAAATCCAAAAGTGCAGGCACATGTCTCAATCCACACCACAAAATCAGATGAAAGTTTTCATCTCCTCCTCCATCATCATCATCATCATCATCATCATCATCATCATCAATATTTCCCCCAAATAAGGTATCAAAGGGATTTACAAATTTTAAAAGTCTAATATTGACCAGCAATAACGTTTATTTAATTTATTAAATTTATTAAAGGTGCCTATTTA
Source organism: Phrynosoma platyrhinos (assembly GCA_020142125.1). Lineage (NCBI taxonomy): Eukaryota > Metazoa > Chordata > Lepidosauria > Squamata > Phrynosomatidae > Phrynosoma > Phrynosoma platyrhinos. Next base: position 15,819,022 of record CM034704.1, read on the forward strand.
ACTGTTTTATTTCAATATGGGACTCAAGATGGGTCATTGCACAGTCCTGGCACTTCAACCCTAGGATCCCTGACTTCACCAAACCACCGATTATTATATTTGCAACAAAGGTAGTGGAGAGATGTTCAAAAAGATAGGCTAAATTCTACTGCAACGTTATATAGGCTCTTTTGTTTCTTCCTCTCCCCAGGTTTGGCTAATGATGGGTAGGCAACCTTTTTGAGCCGGGGGCTGAAGCACCATAAATAAATAAATAAATAAATAAATAAATAAATAAATAAAATAAAATTAAAAAAAATAAAAACATTAAAAAATATGCATGCACACTCTCTCAGCCCCAGAAAAGCCATGGCAAAACTCCTGTGGAGATTTTGGGCCTTGGCAGACGGCTAATAGGGCCGTCTCCGAGACCCGGAAGAGGAGGGGCAGCCGCACGCACGGCGTCCCTTCCTCTTCCTGAGGTCGCCCTGGAAGCTGCCGTCCCTCCGCACGGCCGGCGCTTCCAAGGCAACCTGCCGCCGCAGTAACCACATGCGCTGCGGCAGAAAAGACAGCGAAAGTGCGCCCTACGCGGTTAGGGCGCACTTTCGCTGTCTTGAGGAAGGAGAGCTGATTTAGCGCTCCTTCCAGGGATGCCGCAGGAGCGCCGCGGTGCGGCTGCCATGGCCCCATGGCGCTCTGGACCAGGGCGTCCTGGACGCCCTGGTCTGCATCCCCACTAAGTCAAGAAAACCCCAAGAACAAGTAATAACAACAATAATCAATATCATCATGACGGGCGGCAGTGGTGGTGGCGGCGGCAGGGGGTGGGGGCAGCAGCGGCAGGACTGGCCTGGGGCCGGTCCAAAGGCCTTGGGGGGGCACATCCAGTCCCCCGGGCCTTAGGTTGCCTACCCCTGATCTAAATAATCTACTTCTTTATAAAGGCCTGGCCTGGATTCTTAAAATGGAAGAACAAGTATTTTATTTTATTTTATTTTATTTTATTTTTATAGGCACTCAGGTGTTACATATTTCCCTCTGAATTTGCCTCATACACAGGAAACTGAGTTTGCATATTGCATATGGTTCAAAAAGAATAATTAAAACCCTACATGGACACATCTCTGCCTAAGGGCAGACCTTTTATGTTGTTTTGCATTTGACATGTCACTCAAAAGGTAACATCAGCAAGAAATGATGTTGAACTAAAAGGCAAGGACACATTGACTATATATATATATATATATATATATATATATATATATATATATATACTGTCCAACTTACTGACACTCCTTTAGACATCTCACTACAACTGCTGTGGTGCAACAGCTGTGGCATGTAGGGGTGACACTCTGATTAGTGCAAAGTTGCACACTGCAATCAGACCAAAAAGGGAGATAAGTTATCTTTTGGATCAAGGAAGGGTATTAAAATATAAAAAGCACTTTGAATTCTTTACTAAACTTTATATCAGCTAAAGCATTTCTGAGGTACTGCTGCTAATATTCCTGAAAGGGAGGGCTGTGGCAAATCCTCTTGCCACCTTTCACCTTAGCACTGACTTTTTAAAGATGGCATCCTGAGGTTTTTGTTATTCCACCGTTGCCACCCAAATATGTGTAAAGGACCCACACTAAAAACTTTAAAAGGTTACTAGCACAGTTTTGTTTGAAAACATAGGTCAAGTGATGTTTAAATGAGAATAAAAGTTTATTCTAGAACAGAATGGAACAAAGGGCCTCGGCAGACAACTAATAGAGTCGTCTCCGAGCCCAGGAAGAGGAGGAGCAGCCGCATGCGCAGCGCACGGCCGGCGCTCCCAGGGCAACCTCCCGCCGCAGCGACCGCATGCGCTGCGGCGGAAAAGACAGGGAAAGTGCACCCTACACGTTTAGGGCGCACTTTCACTGTCTTCTAAAAGGAGTGCCAATTTGGAGCTCCTTTTAGAGACGCCGCAGGAGCGCCGCGGTGGTTCCGTGGCGCTCCGTCCGGCGGCGCCTCCGGGGCCTCTGTCTGCTGAAGCCCAAATATAACTTGTATCAAAGCTTGTCACTATAGTTTCTCTTGGTACTATATAAAAAAACGTTTGTTTCCCATTCCCTCTTAATATTTCAGCCACACAGGCTAGCAATATCCCTCATGATATAACACAACTGCACCTCCCTTCCTTAGAGTTCTGTATCTGTTCCGAGTCCCTCCTGTCTGGACTCCAACTAACAAAAATTACAGTTCCTTCAGGAACTCACAGAAATGGAGCTCTCTCTCTCTCTCTCTCTGACTTAACTCTCCCAAATCCCCAACTGCTCTCCCCCTGTCAGCTTGGGGGAAAAAATTGTCAAGTGCTCCCAGCTTGAATTCTATTGGTTGGCCCTCAGCTGCCTCCTGATTGGCTAGCTGGACATTCTATTCACCACAAGGGCATGCCAGGAAAACAGGAGAGGGCTAAGGCTTCACTGCTAAATTCTTGAGATTAAAGCAAGTTGTGAAAACAGGAGAGGTTATCTGAGATACTGCTAGTAAGATTCCCAAGGCTGAAAAAAGAAGAGAGGAGGAAAATAGGAGTTTTTGTTGTCTCTTTTGGTGGGTGTTAAGTATAGACCCATACAGTTCCACTTACACTTTACTTAGTAAATAAATAAAGTGCATTCAAGTCATTTCCAGTTTCACCCTAAGGTGAAACTATCATGGGGTTTTCTTAGGAAGACTTGTTCAGAGAAGGTTTGTCATGCCTTCCCCTGAGGCTGAGAGAATGTGACTGGCCCAAGGCCATCCAGTAAGTTTCATGATCAAGGTGGGAATTGAACCCTAGTCTCCAGAGTCATCGTTCAATATTCAGACCACTATGCCAAGCTAGCTCTGTCAAATAAATAAATAGCTATTAAGATTTGCACAAACCAGAGCATCTAATAGACAGGGAAAGTAAAGTGACAAGACTTTGATCTAAGTTATAGTTTTTGGTTAAGTCATTGCTTGTGGTGGTTTCCTAAAGCTGCTCCTTGGGTTTGTCATCCTATATTTTTCTTCTTTACCCAGCCTGACAGTCATTCTAAAAAAAAATAAAAAAACCCAAACTTTTTTAAAAAGTACTGTCTTTGAAGAAGTAGGGGGGATCCTAAAATGCCCACTGAAGAAGACATAAGAACTTAGTCAACATTTCCCTCTGATTCAACCTCTTCCTGCCCTCCTAACACCACTATCACCCCATACCAATTAAAATAACTTTCATTTGACTACTATATATTCAAGATCAAAAACCCTGATAGTCAGTTCAAAGGGTTTGGCCTAATTTGACAGAAATGGTGTAATCAATATATTTATCTTCCTATTTTCTTGAGAATAAGATTTTCTGCAAAGCATTTGATATATGACTCTTAGTAATGAAAGAATAATATGCCTGACCTTCCTATTACACATGGAAATGTTTAAGAGTTTAACATCAATGCATAATAGTATGTTACCAGGAGACAATTCCAGGGGTAACGCTTAACTGTCAGGAGAGGGTAAGAGTTCATCATGTCCTCTAGTTTCTCAAACTTCTGACAGCTGGAGCATAGTGTTCCCCACACCCTTTCCACAAATGAAAATGGGAGCCATAGTTTGGTATCACAGCTGAAAAGGTTATTCTAGTTTATTTATTTGTGAAAGTTATACTATTGGTTTCCTTAAATGTTCCAAGGTAGCATGCCCAAACTGGTGTGCATGCCATTCCAAACAAAATGTGTAGGATGGACTAAAGGTGAAGCAGAAATGGGAATTCACTCCGAGTATGGGAACAGGAGTCCAACAGATGTGGCAGAACCCTGGACAGATCTCTTTGAATCTGGAAGATCTAGCTGGATACTCAAATGAAGAGTAATTTCTTCCTCCAGTAACCAAAGGGGGAAAAAAATCAGTGAATCAAAGATGTAACTATATTGAAAGGAACACATTTCTGCCTCATACACTGACAGCCTTTGCAACCCACTAGAGGTGGGGTACCTGTGGCTCTCTATCAGATGATCCCAGATGTCAGCTTCTATTAGATCCATCTAGCATGGTCAATGGTCAAAAACACTGGATTTGCAGTAATCCAGAAACATCTGGCGGTTGTAAGCTTTGCACCCTGACAGAGTGTCATTTTCTTTTGAGAAACATTTGGAGTTCACGAGGGCTTTATACACAGCCTTAGTTTGAACTCAGTTCACTCCAGCACCACTTAAAGGGTTCTGCCCACTTGTTTCAGCACTTCCAATGGCAAAGAAGGACTTAAGCTTTGCTCAAGAAATTGACTGTTTGACATATCACTCTCTCCTCCTCTCGCTCTCCTTCTCCTCCTCCTCCATCTTCTTTTCCTACTCCTTCATCTACCATATTAAGAGTCTATGCTGAGATCCTAACCAGAAGTGAATGGGGTGTAATGCTCTATCCACACAGTTCCTTCTAGGCTGCATTTGCACTGCAGAAAGAATCCAGTTTGACATCACTTTAACTGCCATGGCTCAATGCTATTGAATTCAAGGAATTGTAGTTTTGTGAGACATGTAGCTTTCTTTGTCAGAGAGCTCTGATGCCCAAACAAACTACAGTTCCCAGGATTCCATAACAGTGAGCCATGGCAGTTAAAGTGGTGTCAAACTGGATTCTTTCTGCAGTGCAGATACAGCCCCAGGCTATGCAAGTCTGCTTCAAAATGCAGACGTATCTCCCTTGTCTATTTAATGGCTGGGGAGGATGTGAGGCACCCAGGCAGCAGGCAGCTGCTCTTCTGCAGCCATACTGCTTCTGGATTTTGGGGGAACTAGAAGAAAGACACTTGCTCTTCTTCCCCTTGAGCTGTATCAGAAGAGTTCTCAGAAGTATCACATCCACCCCAACCACTAAATGGCCTGACATTTCCAGCAAGCTTTTGGAGCTGGGTGGAGAGATGTTCCACAAAAAGCTACTGGCTAATTCTGTGCACATCACTATATAAGAACACACAAGCACATAACTCCAAGTTATTCGTTCAGATGTCACCAACATGATCTTAAAAATAATCATAAAACATTCTATGCCGGATAATGAGAAAATCAGACAATGATAGAATGCACTTTTAATGCCAGAGTATCAGAGATACTCTGCTTCTTGCCAAATTATGGAAGTTGTCCATTAAAGATGTTTTAATATGCATTTTCCCAATAAAACACTGAGCTTAAGCATATCCTTCAAAAGTTCTTGAAAAGGGCAAGATATCACTCGCACTGTGGCTTTGGAGGAAGATTAGATCTCAACTCCATGATATGTTATAAGGCCAAGAGGTGAGTAACTCTAGTTCTGTGAGAAGGATCATTATGTCTAACCCAAACACATCTCTATAGCTGTTATGCAATGCAAAGTATTATTTAAAATAAAAAAAATAAATAACAAAAAGGTGAAAGGCCACAGCAAGGCATTCCTGTAGGATTATTGACATGGATCTGACACAGATGATAACCAATCAAAAACAGCAATTTTATAAACATTATTATTAAACAGTAGGGTAATTGCTTTAAGTACTAGAGGAATGTTCAGGTCGCATTCAAACTCTGTTGGTGTCATCCTTTCCGATTTGACACTCTGCGGATCAATGACACTGGGCATATTTATTCTGAAATGTGAGCCATGTCACCAATCTAGAAATTAATCCCTTCCTGCACAGATTGCCCCACATTTATAAAAGAAATAATTTCAGAATTCATTCCATTCACTAAGTATGCTGAAATGCGACCGTCAAAGCTCTTTACACATAAAAGTATGGAAGTAATTAGGGATTATGTGGTAAGTGTACAAACATAGTTTATATTACTGGGTATTAGAAAGGACCCCTTTTATAGCTGCCTTTGTCAATTTGACAGAGCAAAGGGTTTTAATGTACTGTAATAAGAAATGTAAGAGGGGGCAAAGGACAGGCTGGATGTGATGCCTGAGCGGCCCGGAGGTCTTCTTCCTCCTCCACGGTCTTGTGCTCTATGCTTATTCTCTGGTCATATACATTTTAACTGAGTTAATAGCAATCCAACGAGGGAAACGCTTCTTCAGATGTCTGTTGTCAAATTGTCGGCAGAGTTCAAAGCAAGGCCAAAACTAGGGCAGATCTGTATGCTATGATCATATTTAAAAGACAGCATGGCCCATGGCGCATTTTAAAGATATGCTGGTACAATAAAAATGAGCTGCAAACAATTTCCTGAGGGGTTTTGCACAGCAGTACTCAAAATAACAAAAAGCTAGACTGGGATGGGCTTACTCCAAGTGTGAGGGAGCTTACTTTATTTATTTATTTATTTATTTATTTATTTATTTTAGAACTGTATGATCAGGTCATAGGACACAGGACCAGGTGAACCTATGCTAACAATTGGGGGAGGTGAAGTGGAGTGCCTCTTAGCACATCCAAGATCAATACCAAAACCAAACGCACAGATCCTTTCACTCAGTGTTGTCACTCAGGGGTTCATTTTCAGAAATTTAAATTAGCTATTGCTACTGATGGGGCCCTTTCACACTACACAAAGATTCTGCATCAACCCCATGACAGAGACGTTGAAGTTTATCACGCTGGGTGTAGTGTCCAAAAAATGTCCCTAAATCGTCCAGCAAGCATGAAGGTATGATAGTGATTAAATCATCATGGAGGCATCCCCTTGCCTCTCCTGTCACTAAAGCATTCATTGAGCCTGCCATTTGTTAATAATGGGAGTCCTGCAAATGCTTTAATGACAAGAGAGGTGAGGGGACACCTCCATGAAGATTTAATCATGGGGACAAGCATGCCTTACTATCACATCTTTGTGCTTTCCAGATAATTTAGGGACATTTTATGGATGGTAAACCTTTGTGTGATCATCTTTGCAAATTTTTGTTTACATGATTGTTTAAACTGCTCTGTCTATTGCTGCCTTTGTTGTTTTAGGGTTTCCCCCCACTGCTGTTTTTGTCAGTTCCCTTTTGTTTAATTTACCTATTTTCCAGGGGACAGTTTTTGTTTGCTTGTTTGTTTGTTTCCCCCAGCTCACCCACCTTCAGGTGTGGCTTTGCCTTTGGACTGTGTGCTCTGTTTGTTTTGCTAGATTTGGCTATTTTGTTTGAGCTTGGTCTTTTTTCTGGTTAAGGCATGCCTTTTGGGTTTTCAGCGTTTTGTTTTAAATAGTTCTGGTGATGTGGTGTTGTGGAGCTTGACTTGGGGATTTCTTTCCCTGTTTTTTTTTT
>CM034704.1:15838487-15849145 GCA_020142125.1 Phrynosoma platyrhinos
TGGGATTATTTTATCCTTGGTTATTTTTTGGCAGAACCCTTCAGTTTGTTTTTTTGTCCCCACTGCACGCCAGAGGAACCTTTTAAACCTTTTCAGGAGGCAACAGGATTCTTCTGTTGCCTAATCCATTTGTTGCTCCATCCAAGAAACATGCCCCATGGTCACAGTCAGTCAGGCCAGCAAGTGAGTTGCTAAAAATATACAAGTCATGACTCAAGTTTAAGTGCATCTTTTATTGCTAAGTTGAGTCCAAGACGAGTCATTGAAACAACTTGTGTCTGACTTGAGTCTAAGCAAATTGACTCAAGTCTGCATCACAGAAATATGTTGCATCATGGACATAAAATAGACAAAAAAGTTTTTACAAACAGTAAAGCCATCATTATGGTAAGGGACTTCATATACAAGTGCATGAAACAAAATGTATTTTAAATTATTTTTCATGTTACTATGATGTTTGGCTTTCAGATGAAATCCATGCTATCATATAATGTAAACCCAAGTATATCTGAAATGTAAAGCACAATAAACCCTTCATAGCCAGTCCAACATTATCTCTGCCAAGAATAGGGAACCACAATAGAGTAATCAGTAGAAAAAGTATCCTGTTTACTTCATGTTGATGTTTCCACCCATCTATTAATAGAGATATAATTAGCACACATGAAACCTCAACAGTTTCTAAAGCTTTTATAACCCACTGTTTCCATCACTAAATGATAAAATGGTAAATCTGGAGGTAGCACAGATTACAGGAAAAAAGAGCAAGGGCAGTGACGACTGTAAGGGACCCCACTCACAATCCAAAGGAACCCTTATTGCCATTATTTTGACTACGAATAAATCTCAGAACAGCTCTATAGCCACCCTTCCATCTCTAGCAGATTCATCAGACATTTTTCCCAGTCAAAATATTGTCCCTGTGCATCTGTGTTCACTCTTCTAATTTAATTTCATAACACAATTACTCTACAGCTAGTGACTGGCACAGAATGGAGATAAGAAGTAAATAAAAAAACTAACTAGTTGTAAAATAATAAATAAATTCTGGCAACAGTGACAGTCTGAAATTTGGAAAACATTTGTCTACGTACAAGGATGCTCAGAACAAAAAGGGCTTCTGCCAGTTATTACAATTACCTATCTCTCAGCATCATGCAGAGATGAAGGCTAAAGTAGGTTCTGGAATATACTGTTGGTTCCAACTATGCATCTGGTTTATAAGCAAGAATAAATACAGAAAGCAGTTCTTGGAGTCTTTCTTTCCACCTTCTTTTCTAAATTTATTTCTTTGGGTTTGGTTTTTTTGTCATTTTAATGGCCACAGTTCTATGCATTTTTTCTGCATACGTAGGATAAGTGCTACAGCACCCTCCAAATACGTTACAAAGATACGTATTAGGACATAAGAATCCCAATACTCACTGGGCCCTGTTGATGCACACTGTCAATCCTAGCCAGTGTCTTGGTGCACATCAGTCACACCACTGCTTCTAGTTGAATACTCACATTGCTAAACTGCTTCTTACTAGTCTACTTACACAGATGTAAATCTCATACTGAATTCCAGCCAACTTGTACCCTCATCTTCTTCCAAGAAGGTCAAAGTGTTTACCTCACTCATCGATTTAATTTAAGTTTGTACTGAATTCTTCTGGCAATTATTCCCAGAGCAGTTCCCACAGATGCTATTCAGGGAGCCACCAATTTTATCAATGGAGCCATAATACCAGATCTTAGAGAAGATTTTGTTTCGTAAACTGCAGTTCTTTTGCCTGAGTCTCTACAGAAGGGCAAGATAGTGCCCCTCCTCTCTTTGATTTAAATTCTAAGTACTTTTACACTTGAACTCACTTTGAACCAATGCAAAAAAGTTGAAAGTGGGGAAATTGGGAGGAGAACAGATAAACTGGGACATTATAAAAGCAGCTGAAAAAGTTGGACAGTAGAGGATTAATCAGGACTTTCCCTCCCAAACTGGGACAATTGGAGCATATGCTGTAATCCAGAAAAGTACCGTAACTTTCCTATATTCTGACTTAATCCAGAGGCCAAAAGTAGATGACATATAATGAGAGAAATATGACTAGCAGACTCCTCTACTTAAAAAAAGAAAAAGTCAGTATCAGATATGCTGGGAGGGGTAGGAAGCAGATCTGGATTAGAGTTGTAGCCCCAAAAAGAAATTTTCCCAAGCTCTGCATAATGCAGGCCCTCACAGGGCCAAAGTAGATATCATGCCAAGAGAGAATTTAGAAATAATGAAGTCCTCTGTTTTTCTTCCCCAAGTGCTAATATCAGACAGACCAAATGAGAAGTCAATTTAGATTAGGACCACAGCATAAAGTACCATTTCCTAGTGGCACATTCCTAAATTAAAATGTCCTCCTTGGAGATCCTGTATGTCTGAATGACAATATTCTACCAGATGAGATTCTCTAGCTCATTTTTTCAACAATGTACAGTATAAAAATTTGAAGTAACTAAAGCTCCATTTAAAGCACTAAACTCTAAACCAAATAAAAACAGGTTCTGTGATGTTTTTAGGTATGGCAGGGAAGGAGAAGCTGGTGCGGTTGTGTCAATGAGAAGCACCAAGGGAGTGGCAGTTTTGTGGAAAAGGAAGGACTTCTGGGAAGATATTTTTAAATATCTGCAACATTTTAGAGTGATAGAATAAAAAATGTTGCTGATGTCCACTTGTGATTTTCTTAGATCATCATGGAAAGTGAAATTCAGTATAGGAAGCACAGACTTTACTATTGAGCCTTGTAATAATTTCTCTTACATTCAGAGCTATCTCAAAATTAGGAATCCTCCATGAGCAATAGGCATGCCTAACATTCTTTTATTTCATTTTTTTTATAGGAATTATCCAACATTCACAAATTTCTTTGTAGACTGATGGTCAGGTCTCAACCATGGAACTCAACTCAATTTGTCATGTTGAATTAGAGTTGCTGCAGCTATTTATTTTTATGAGAGGCTTCTCAAGGGCCACCAAGTCCAACCCTCTGCCATGCAGGAATACACAATCAAAGCACTTCTGACAGATGGCCATCCAGCCTCTGTTTAAAAACCTGTAAAGAAGGAGACTTCACCACACTCCAAGGCAGCATCTTCCACTGTCAAACAGCTCTTGATGTCAGGAAGTCCATCCTAATGTTCATCTCTCAGATCCTCAATCTCAACCCAACCTCATGTCTAATAGATAACACAAGTAGTGAACTAACAAGATGCGAGGCTGAAGAAAGAAACAAAGATGGAGAAAGACACAAGGATCTGTGAAATGGCATGAAAGGGGATATGCATTGGGCACTACGCTTGGATTCCCACCATTTTACAGATCCGCAGTCTCTCTCCTGCTGTATCTCCCTACAGCTTTGCTTCTCGCGCCTCTCTCCAACCTCACTTATATTGTATGCACTAGGCTACTTGTGCTGTGTTTTGTGTGTTATGCGTTATGCATATGCAAATACAGATATTCCAAAATCCCAAACAATATGAAATACGAAACACTTCTGGTCCCAAGAATTTTGGTTAAGGGATACTCAATCTGTATATCCTGCCCAAGTATCTCAAGACAGTTTAAAATAAAATTAATGTTAACAGCTTAAAACAATTTTACAACAGTGACTAATATCCTGTTGAGAGCCAGCATGGCATAGTGATTTGAGTGTTGGACTATGACTCTGGAGACCAGAGTTCTATTCCCAACTCAGCCATGAAACCCACTGAATGAGCTTGGGCAAGTCACATGCTCTCAGCCTCAGGGGAAGGCAATGGCAAACCTCCTCTGAACAAATCTTGCCAAGAAAAAACATGATAGGATCACCTTTAAGGTCATCACAGGGTGGAAACGACTTGAAGGCACACAACATCCTGTTAGTCAGTTACAATATCATAAGTTAGACATACAAACGTATGACTGTTTCCAATACAAATTTATGAATATGTTACCATTTCCTCAATCATAAATTATGCTAGACTGACCTTAAAATCTAGGCAGTTGCACCAATGGTCCAGGGTCCTCCCACCAGTATGTGGCAATGTGACATCAGACACAGAGACTGCTGACGGGTCCTTTCACAACTCTTTAGTGCGTCATCATTCACTGGTGGAAGGGAGCTGGACATGTCATTATTCAGCACTCCACTCAAAACAGCACAGAGCTCCACTCCTTGGTGTAGCTGGCTTGATTTTAATGTGGGTTTCACATTAATGGGGTCAGATCACAAGACAACCATCGTGGCTATGTGTCTGATGCAGGATCTCAACCAATAAGATTAATCAGATGGCTAAAAGCATATTCAAGTATTAAACACTTAAAATAGGTCAGATTAAAAGCAGTTAAAAGAATTAAAACCCATCAAAATCTTCAAATTTCTTCATATATTCAACAGAAATAACTTGATTTAAATAAAAAAGATTTTTAAAAGAAAACAGATTAGTCCCTCCCTAATTGGTGAGCTTTTCTTTTGATTCCTGTTGTTTTCATGAAATGGTCAAAGAGAGTACAAAAAATACAACTGGGTCTGGGTGGGGCTAGAGGAAGACACACCAAAGCAAAAGCAAAAGACAAGGAAATGAATTATGGGGATGGGGTGATCAAAAGACAATTTGAAAGATAAAGGAGTGCAGGTAAAGATAGAATTCAAAAATGTCTTAAATGGAAACTCCCCACTGTTTTTGTTTCACGCATTATTTTGATGCTAACATCTAATTATGCACTACAGTGTTTTATCTCCACCATTGTAGTATCACTAGTTTTGGGTTGGGTTTTTTAGTATTATTATTGGCACATCTTGTATTAATGATTTCAACACCTACATTGAAAGAGCTATATGTGTTCTCTCTCTTTTTCAGTACTATAGAAAGAATGAGCAGCAGAGAAATAAGATCAGTCCACTAAGGGCGGATTACACTGAATAATTGTTGGTGAACTCACTGAATCATCAGATATTCATCACACATGAATAAATGACAATCTGTATAACCATTTGCAGGGTAAAATAGACACAGGCACTGAGACACAGAGACAGAAATACACCCTATACAGCCTGTCTGAGTGAGAAAAGTGAGAAACAAAAATAATAAAACAATGGCCGGAATCATGTTGAGGACTACACCTTTGTAAATGGACTTCCATCTGCAAGAATCAGAATTTCACAGAACTGTAATGCCCATATCCAGTATAGGGCTATACATAGTTACTATGTATGTGAGTCATTCAAGTGGTCAATGCACCTTGGAACCAATTCACAGCAGAACTGATGAGACCTACAGACATGTCTTATAAGTATGTCTTATATACTAATGGTTTTTGTTATGATTATGTTTTTGTTTATGACTCTTTGTTTTTTGTTGTTGTTTTTGTTTTGTAATTGTCATGTAGTGTATTATTATGTTTTTAATCAATAAACTTTAAAAAAAAAAAAAAGAAGAACTGATGAGACCAATGCACATAGCGTCCTGTTACACATCTTCACAATTTTCTAACAGGGTTTCTTAGCACCTTTGCTATATATCTAAGCATACATAAAGTTATGGAATGCAGGCCATGATTGTTAGGATTCAGGTGTCTCAGATTTTCTACCATACCTGCTTAGAGTCTGTGTGTTCATAATATTATTTATTAATATTATTAATGATGGATGGTGGGATGCACTGTGTTAACAATGACGTTGGCTGCTTTCGTTCCTGAGGGTGGTTAACAAATAGATGTGTGGGGAGCAGAAGATCACACTGTCCCATGAAAACAGCTGATAGGAGGTTGGAAGAAGGAGCAGCCCTGGGAAAGGAAATGCAAGTTTCATTCTATGGGTAAATGGGATGCAAGCCTGCCCAAAGTTTGAATTGTTGTGTGCTTTTACTGCCATTACTTTGTGCCTGACAACATAAGTCTGCTGTGAACATCTTTGGTTTCTGAATAAAGTTTTCCTGTTTACTACTAGAGCTTGGATTTCTGAATTGAAAGGATCCTGTATATAACAGTGATAGAGGATTCCAGCCAACATGAATAAATAAGCACATACATACATACATACATACATACATACATAATTATTTATCCCAAGTGATAGATGTTTGGTTATCCATTCTACAAATCAACATCACCACAAATTAAATTTAGATTTTCTTCTATGCCTTTTCAAGAAGCTCTACCTTCCCCTTAATAACATTTTGTTTGGAAAGTTCTTTGTATGAAAACATAATGGAGAACTCTAGTGAACATCCAGAATTCATTCTTTTCACTTCTCTAATATATACATTATGATAAAAGACAATTCTGGACAGGTCAGTGTGAGAATTTTCCCCCTTCAGCCCTCAGATTATAACTAATATAGCAATGAAGTGAAACATTAAATAGGGGATCTGGGAGTAAATGGCAAGAAATAAGATATTATGATTCAAAGACAAAATGCAGTAACAATATCTGGTTTTTCTACAGTACCCTTTGGTGTACAAGAGAAGTGGCAACCAGAACGGCTAGAAGTCCAAATTGTATTGGAGGATCTCCAAATGGGACAGGTCAGATCACAAAATCCATCCAATGTGAACCAGGACCTCTCAGGTTTGCCCATCATCACTGCCACCGGCTCCTCCTTCCTTTTTCTCATGTCTCCAAAATTATTGTGCCTGTTCTTGACAGAACAGTGGCAACAAGATTTTTTTCCCTACATCTCCCTCTCTTTCAAGGGCCTTGTCCCCCACCCTTCTTGGAAGTCAAAATGCTGCAACAGCAGCAGCTCAGGTGCAGAGAGCCATGGGGAAAAGCGATTCCAAGCTACGAACACAGTTATTCTTAATATGTCAACATTTTACACTCCATTAACCAAATGCAGTGATATTAAGGATGAAGTTTTACATTCACTGACTTGGGAATAAGGTCCCTTGAATTCAATTAAAGTGAATTTCTCTTACCCAGAATTCTGAAATCCAAAATATTCCAAAACCCAAAATTGTCCACATGGGTGGCTTAGATAGTGCAGTGTACACAGACTTTGTTTCATGCATGAAATTATTAAAAACATTGTGCATAAAATTACCTTCAGACTATGTGTATAAGGTATATAGGAAACATGTTTTAAAAAATCCATACTTCAATTGAAGTCCCATCTCAAAGAGATCTCATTATATGTATGCAAATATTCAAAAATCCAAAAAAGCCCAAAATCCAAAACATTTCTGGTCCCAAGCATTTTGGATAAGGGAGACTCAACCTATTATTGTGAGTATCACAATGGCATAAGGGTTGGAGAATGAAGTTGTAGAACACATGCATGACTCCATTCTCAATTATTATTTGATTTTGTTCAGGTTTTACTTCCATCTCCATCCCTCAGATTATAATTGTTCATAGATCTGCTCTAGATGTTTACAACGCTCATTGCAGAGTGTTCTTGTTCCATTGCAAGTAATGACTGAAGTTTTAACACACTGAACAACAACTTAATCATGCACAGACATGATGGTAGACTGAGAGAATGCTATTGTTATCCTTGCAACCTATGGAAGAGGGATTCTGTCATAAAAGAGAAGAAAAGCAAGACCTTTGATGGCGATGGGATCACTGGAGTACTAGCCTCCCATCTATTTTATCACATTGTTTATTCACCAGGCAGAAAAGCCAATTCACAGCAGTGTACCCAACTGCAACTAAAACTCTAGCCAAATGCCAGACATTTTCACACCCAAATGAAGTTGGCAAGTTGCCTAAAATGCACTGGGTTTCACTTTGAATGCAAAAAAAAAAAAAAAAAGGAAAGAAAGAAAGAAAGGAAGGAAGGAAGGAAGAAAGAGAAAAAGAAAAAAGAAAAAAATCTTTCACACAGCCCTGAAGTGTGTCTTTCTCTCAAGAAACAGCTAAGAGTTTGAAATACCATTCTCCCCAAGTATTTGCTTCATAGTGCTATTAATGTTTTAAAATAGGCATTCAAAGAACAGATGCCTTCATTTATGGGAGGAAAATGTGTTTGATTCATTAGATCACAAATAGAGCATATGTGGAATCTTGTTAACCTTCTGAAATGGTCATATTAAGATGAATTACAGAAACGTTTTCATCCTCCTTCTTCATGTGCAAATGTTTCCATTTGATACCATCTCTAAGGGCTGGAGGCTGTTTTTGGAATGTGGTAGTCACAGATCAAGAGGTGTTTAGATGTTATGGACTGTTGAAGTTTATTCCATGTTTTCTGGTTTTCCACCTCAGAAGCATTTTCTCACAGGTTTTTGAACTTGGATATAACACCTGCACCATCGAATGGTTACAGAGAAATATACCTAACAATATTGCTGGCAGCCTGTGATCCAACTGGTGTGGGGCAGGGGACCTCATCCCATTGCTTCAGGATGCCAGTGAGCATAATATCATGAAACAAAAAATCCATCACCATATTCCAACAACCTCGTTTTCACTACTGTACATCTTTGCAGCTTAGGTTCTAGCATCAGAATTCCTTTGGTGCATTATAACTATGTAAATATGTTAGGCATGAATACTCCAGCAAGGACTAAGGCACTGGCAAAATAGACTGCTAAGAACAAGCTGTCTCCCTTCCCTCTATACCACTGCACAGCCCTGGAAAAAGTGCAAACACTAGTGTGTTACACTAATAGGATTCCAGCCCTAGGGTGCTATGTAAATGAACATATCTAAAAAATGGCTTCAGATTGCCTTCACGTTAAGCCAATATAAGCTAATTTCTGTCCAAGTAAAAGGATTCATAGAGAGGTGGATGGATGGAAATATTTATAATTAGCTAATTTCTTAGGACAGAGACTGGCAAGACAAATATTCTTTGTTAATATTTATAGAATCTCATTAAAAATCTTTTGTCCTTCCATGGTTTCCAAATTCTAGTCCCTTGGTACTGGCCATCATTTTAACATATGATTAAAGTGATCTAAATTTGCTGCCTTGTTTCACAGAAAAATAAAAAGCTAAATCTTGATTATTGAATTCATTTGGTCAGGGCAACAAATGTATTTGCTCACAGTGTACTGTATTCAGGTTTTTAAAGCACAATTCTGACTATGCAATAATAACAGAAATAGTAATATCATTTTAAAGGTCAGAATTCAACCCAGCATTACTTCCCAAATTTAACAATGCATTTTACAATAATATTGAATGAAAAACTAAAATAGAAGCATACAACACAAATTGCTTCAAAAAGCAATTGCCTTTATTGTCTCCCTCTCTGCACATTGTATCTATTTCCAAAATAGTCATGTATAGAGCATCTATTTTTTTCAAGATACCTGTCTCAAGAAGATGGTCATGATATTCTAGAGTATGACTTTATACATTCCCAGAAAAAAATGTTAAATCTTTGAGTATACAATTTGACTCTTGCCTTTGTGTATGGGTTGAATTCCACTGCAATAGTACTACACCAGAGTCACTGACAAGGAGCATGGAGAACTACCATAAAAATCAGGACAAGGTACTCAGGACAAGGAGTTACTGTTAGGACAGAATAGAGAGAAATAGAATGGTTTTCAATTGGCAAGGGGGTCAGGCAAGCCTGCATTTTATCACCCTGCTTAACTTGTATCCTGGGCATATGATACATACAGCAGCATTAGACTCGGAGGGAGGAGGTGTGAAAATTGAAGGAAGGAATAGCCACAATTTAAGATATGCAGATGATACTATACTACTAGCAGAATATAGCAAAGACTTGGAATGATTACTGAAGAAAGTCAGAGAAGAAAGTGCAAAGAAAAGAAAAATAATGGCAATCAGTGATTTACATAAGTTTAAAGTAGACAAAGGAAAGACTGAAATAGTTTAAGATTTTCTATACTTTGGCTCTGTCTTTAATTAGAAATCAAGAAAACAGAAGAAGACTAGGATGTGGACGTACAGCTATGAATGAACTAGACAAAATTCTGAAATGTAAAGTTAAGATTGTCCATGCCATAATATTTCACATTTCTATGTATGGCTGTGAAAACTGAACAGTGAAAAAAGCTGATTAGAAGAAAATCAACAAATCTGAAATGTAGTGCTGGACAAGAGTTCTACGAATACCATGGACAAATACAAAGACAAATAAATGGATCCTAGAGCAAATCAAGCTTGAATTCTCCCTAGAAGCCAAGATGACTAAACTGTCATACTTTGGTTATATCATGAAAAGACAGGGCTCTCTAGAAAATACAATAATGCTTAGTAAGGTAGAAGGCAGTAGGAAAAGAGGAAGACCATATTCCAGATAGATAGATAGACTCAATAAGGAAGCCATGATCCTCAAGTTTGCAAGACCTGAGCAGGGCTGTTGAAGATTCAGCGACTTGGAGGTCTTTCATTCATAGGGTTGCCATATATCAAAGTTGACTTGATGACAGTTAACAAAAAAGAATCACTGAAATAAATAGGACTTAAGTCCTGTTGCACTGATTTCAAGGAGTCTACCCTAAGTATTTCTATCTCTTAATCCAAGCCAATGGATCCAACCCAAAGAAGGAGATCCTACTGACCTGAATGGGGCTTACTCTCTTTTAAGTGTGTTTGATAGAGCCAGACTAAATTTCACCTTCAGGCTGTTTTGTATTTCTTGACTCCTCAGATTGCCCTTTTTTCTAAACATTCCTAAAAGGACAAATTGCCTAGAGCCACCCTCTCTGCATTGTTTAACATTAAACAA
>CM034704.1:15855215-15867715 GCA_020142125.1 Phrynosoma platyrhinos
AAGTTAGAATCATACAAGCCATCATATTCCCTGTTACCATGTATGGGTATGAGAGCTGGACAGTTAAGAAAGATTATAGGAAGAAAGATGGTAGGTATTCCTTTGAGATTTGGTGCTGGAGAAGAGTGCTGAGGATCCCATGGACAACCAAAAGGACAAAAGAGCAGATCAAATCGGAAAGCTCCCTGGAAGCCAAGATGACCAAACTGAGATTGTCGGACTTCGGACACATCATGTGAAGAGAGGACTCATTGGAAAAAAAATGCTGGGGAAGATGGATGGAAGTAGGAAGAGAGGAAGGACACTATTAAGAAGGTCACTGGTATGGGTTTGCAGAAATTAAGCAGAGCAGAGTGTCTTGGAGATGTCTCATCCATAGGGTTGCAATGGGTTGAGATCGACTCAAGGGCAGTTAACAACAAAGAAGAGCATGGCATACTGCCTTACCTTTTGTTGTTGTTGTTGTTGTTGTACCTGCACCAGGTCCCTAAGAAAGTCTTTTGAAGATTTCACATGAAAGAATATTTATATGTCTCAATGGGTGTGAAATGTTATGCATTTCATCATTCATTTTCTTAATTTATTTCTGGCTATTCATGCGTCATTTCTCCTTACTTTACTCGATTTCTAGAACACATCATTCTGTTTGGGCACCCAGTGGGTACTTTTAAGTCATCCTGAACTTGTTGCTTTTCAGTGCACAGTCCATGGGATATGAAAGCAGAAGATCCCAAGTAGTGTTATTTTTACCAAGGTTTAGAGAACAAACACAGATAATGATTTCTAATTTTAACAATCCCACAAAGTGCAGTTTGATGGCAAAGTTCAAGAAACCACACAATCCATTTTGGAAACAAAAAACAAAAGTTTCAAAAATGTCAGTGTCATGACAATATGCTACAGATCTAAAAAAAAAAAAAATCCAACACTGCCATGTTTACAGTTGTGTGTGTACAGGAAGTAGGTTCATTTTTCCCCTCAAGGATGATGGTGGGCAGGTAGCTGCAGAAAATTATAGATAATCCAACAGATCAAGGCTGGTGATGCCATTCATTTTTTGAATTTCCATACAGAGCAGCCATTGTTATAATGTTACTTGTCAAAAAATTAAAGGCCAGCCAGTTCTTGAAAGAGCTACGTAGGAAGAGTAAACATGCAATATTGCAATAGGGATATATTTAAATTGCTATTGTGATATATTCCACTAACAAGAGTGTTTCAGCTTACAAATCCATGAATCAGGAGTGTTGATATATTAGAGATGGAAAAATCAATTGAATTTTTACTTTCTGTAATAATATATAGATCAGAACCTAATTGCACTTTGGATTCTTCAAAGCTCAGCCACACATAGAAGGCTGCATACTTTAGCAGAAATTCTATACATCCAGAAATTCATATTTCAGAAGAACCTATCTAAATAAGAAAATCAAACCACAGTAATTCATGGCATGTTAATCTCCTGATCAGACTACTGCAATGAGATCTACATGGGACTTCCACTTGACTGCTGACTAGAACACCATATAGACAATATACCTTTTTAAAGGTTGGTGGGTTTTGGGGTCATCTGGGGTGGGATTGAGATTGTAGTTTATGGAAATTTTAATGTTGTGAGCCACCCTGATTGCTCTGCAGAGGGGCAGGATATAAATCATCATCATCATCATCATCATCATCATCATCATCATCATCATCATCATCATCATATATTTGTGTTAAAAGAATTGTACTGGCTGCCAATACGCTTCCAATATGAATTCAAAGTGCTTGTGATGACATTTCAAGCCCTAAACAGCTTGGGATCTTGAAATTTGAAGGTGCAGCACCTCTCCTTACACATGTCAGTGTAAAGGCAATATGCTGTGTGAGAACATGCAAGAGGGCTTTCTCAGCCCTGGCATCCCAATTGTGGAATGTCCTCTCCTTGGAGGCCTGATTGGTGTCAATATCAGTTTTATTTAAGAGCCAAAGAAAAACATGGCTACTTATTAAAGTGTTTGGAATTTAATTGATTCCCTCCAAAATATTTTTGGTTTTGAATTGTTTGACCCTTGTGAAGTCGAAGGCTTTTACTGCCAGCATCCATAGTTTTTTGTGGGTTTTTCAGGCTGTGAGGTCATGTTCTAGAAGAGTTTATTCCTGACATTTATTCCTAGCTGACACAGCTCCTGACAAAACATCAGGAATAAACGCTTCTAGAATATGGCCTCACAGCCCGAAAAACCCACAAAAAAACTATGAACCTTCATAACTTGTTTTTAGCTTTTTCAGCTTTTAAAATATGTCGATCTAAGGGTTTGTCTGAGAGAGCTAGTAGTGGTTTGAGTGTTGAATTGTGACTCTGGAGAAGGATGCCCCCCCGACATGTCGGGGGGTCTTCTGTTGCATCGGCCCCATAAAAGGGCATCGACGTGTGATTGGCTGAGCAGCCCGCAGGGCCCACCCTTGCCGGGCTGCTCAGCCAATCAAAGGCCAGTCTCGCTCCTAGTAACGTGAGAGTTTAAATCTCGCATTGATGGGAGCGAGATTTCAGGGGGCTATTTAGCCCGAAGCTGCCTCGTGTCAGCAGCCATTTTAAATTTGCAGGCGAGCAGCCCATCCCGCCCACCCTTAAGTAATTGGTAAACACGTTATTTACTCTCAGGCTTCAGCTGGTCGCCTTTGGGGCTGGGAGAGAATTTTTCCAGATTGGCAATTTGGGTTTTTCACCCTCCCTGAGAATAATAGCATTACCAATTGCAAGTGAAAAAGAAAAATGTGTTAATTTGCTGGTTAGAAGCTATCAGGTGTGTCTACATAATGAATATTTACAAATGTTCATGATAAATTCAGTTTGATGAATGTTAATTGTCACAACTTGTGGTTCTGGGTCTATTGGGTTTATTGTAATTGTTAAAATGTGTTGGTGGGCAGGGACCCCCCCCCCCAGGGGTATAATTAGATTAATTGGAAAATAATAATTGGGTTAATAAAAATTCTAAATTAGCTTTATGTCATTAGGTTAACCAAATTGATATGACATCATTTTAAACTTGGATGATGTCATATGTTAAGTTGGCTTAAGATCAATTATGACCTCACATCCAGTTGGGGGAGGGATTAGTTATTTGATGTTATAAATTACATAATCTGATAGACTTGATGCATGACGTGTGGGAGACAAATTAAACAACAGCGCTTGCGCTTAATCACATGAGTGCATGCATCAAGAAAAATGCTGGTTTTCTAAAACTGTTATTTAATTGTAAAAAAATTGATTAAGTTCAAGACCCTGTACAAAATAAAAGTTGTGGCCAAATGTTTTACCAAAATAATTGTGTTCAATGTCCTTTGTGCCGATGCAATAGGATTCCATTCCCAACTCAGCCTTGAAACCCTTTGTGTGATCTTGGGCAAAGGATTGTCCACAGGGGTCAAAAGGCTCAGCTTCTCTTGGGCTTCACATCATCTCATTTAGATGACACAAGGCAAAATCCCTATGGCAGAATCAGGCTCAATCCTATCTGTGCAGACACAGAGTATCCAGTCTGAACCTGGGATAAAGAGTCTTTGCCTCAGGTTAAAATAGCCCTAGTTTTCCATGGAGCTGGTAAGAAACTCCACAGCACCCACCCACCCACACACTTCTTACCTTCATATGAGAAGCCCTAGGTGCCCCATCTGACATAGAAAAAGGGAACCTAGCGACATGGGTGCAGCCAGGTGCCCCATTCCCACATCAGATGGGTTACTGGGGGGGGGGGGCTTCTCAGATTGATCACCTACCAGAAAGGTGTGGTGCACTGGTCCCAGATCTTAACCCAGGGACTGCCCCATCTGCTCAGGCCCTAAATCATTTTTCTTGTTTTAACTTATTTCAGTCTATTAAAATTGATTTTACTTGTGTGCTGCCCTAATATTGCTTGATATAGGATACGATATAAATGTTTCAACAATTAATAAATAAATGTGAATGTCCACATGAGGTTTGTTTTTAAAAAATGCTGAAAATGAGATGGATTTATGATTAAACTAATGCATAACTGACATGAACCAATAATATTTCTATTCCCAACATGCATTCCTATTGTTTTATCTTTTTTATAATTAAAAATTCTGATATTTCAAATAGAGGAATCCTCAGTGCAAACCCCTCAGCATTCTTTCAAGGTTTTGCTTACAGAGAGCAAATCTCTAAACATAATAATAATAATAATAATAATTTTTATTTATATCCCGCCCATCTGCCAGGCAATCGTGGTGGCGTACAACATTTCAAAACATGAGAACAAATAAAATCAATTCAAATCCCATCCCTCCTTCCCACACTCACCCATCCCCCCAAAACAAATCAAACTAAACAGATTAAATAACAATTAAACAATTAAACAAAAACAATAAACAAACAATAATTTTAAACCCGCCGGCGTTCTCCCCAGTTCCGCACCTAAACATAAACCTAATACTCATTTTTCCCCCTTAGAACTGTAGTTCAGTAAAGGAGTTCCTTCATATCCTCATCATACTATACTTTTCAAATTCTGTAAAGAAGCAATGTCATTTAAATTAGTAAAAATAAATTGTACAGTTATAATGTCTCAAAACACTAGTGAAGAACTTTTGACCATCCAGATGTAGGTGGTCAACAAGACTTATACACTGCCTCAGCATTGACCATACTGCCTGGGACATGGAATCTATAACATCTGGAAAGCTGAAACATCTGAAGTTGAAGAGGTCTACAACATTGTCTTAAAGTGATGTTCCTGAAAAACCACTTTTTAGAAGAAACGTCCACATCAACTGATCAGCATCTGAGGCTCTGACCCATTTGAAGTTATGAAGATAGACAACAAAGGGCCACCTCTGATTTCACTTCATGACCAGGCAAGAATTTTCTGTCTGCTTAGGCATATCAATTAGTAATGTAAGTTATGTTGCTGTTGTGTGCTTTCAAATCATTCCTAAATTAGGACAACTTATGGCAAGATTTGTTCAGGGATGGTGGTGGTTTGCATTTGCCTCCCTTTAAGGATGAGAGAGTGTGAGTTGTCTAAGGTCAAAAGTGGGTTTCCTGCTCTTTCTATAATTTTAATTATATTTCTGTAGTGATTTAATATTTATTCTTTCCTATTTTATTTATTTCATCCCAAGAACGTTACTGAAAGGAGAGAATAGGAAGCTTCTAAACAAGGGAAAGGAAGGAAGGAAGGAAGGAAGGAAGGAAGGAAGGAAGGAAGGAAGGAAGGAAGGAAGGAAGGAAGGAAGGAAGGGTTTTTGGACTGAAAGAATCATAGTTCTTCTAGACCTGCTGGTGTGTTATGCATGTGTAAGTTTTTCTACAGATTGTCCAGTGTGCCATGGGTAGATTAAGTTCAAAAATATGGATGCACCCTTGCTCTTGTAGTGCCATAGCACGCAGACATGCATTCATGGTTAAAGATGAATTGGTGGCAGTGCTCCTTTGGTTGTACCCTTGGTTTTGCTCACTCAGTTGTACATTTAGCTTTGCATTTCATTAAATAATTGTTTGTGCACTTGCTTCCAAAACTCTGTCATTCAGTACAAAGGTTACATAGTACAACTAATGCATATCCCCACATGTAGAGGTTTCCATTCTGTAACCTTATTGTGGGATCTCAACTCTGGCCTTCAGACTCCTTCGTCTCATAATCTGTATCAGTTTTGAAAAAGCCATAGATGAATTATTTCCCAGTGGCTTCTGTGGGAGAAAATCAGTTTTGAACTAAAAGAATAGTGGCCAGGGAACAACCAAATAAGCAAAAATGTAGCTGTTTTATCTACATTTCTTCTTTGTGAGCATGAATAAGGCAAACCATTGAGTGGCCCAGAGATTTCAACATTAGAGCTCTCTGAATGTGCAGGTAAGATTGTGCTACTAGTCTCCCACAAATAGCCTCAATATATATTTTTTCTCATTTCTAGCCTTGATACAATTCTTTAATTTATGACAATGTGGAGACAGCATGTAAGATTGTCAAGGTAAGAATATGCATCATGTCAGTCAAAAAGAAAAAGAAAAGAACAAAAAAAGACCATCTCCCCCCTCTTCTAGCTTCAAATCACTTTTTATTCTGACACTGATTGATGTTGATTGTTTCTGACCAGTTTTATGTTGCACATATTTTAAACAATATCTTCCTTTGATCTTTGGCGCTGTAGTTATAAATACTTGACGACAGTATTTTCAGGAAAAGGGCTTTTTAAAAAAACAATATGCTTAATGAGAGATTCTGCTTCAGATAAATGTGTGAAAAATCTAACCTAATGCCACAAAATTCACTAAACACCACAGTCTGGGAAACCTCAAAATCTAATGTGTGTGTGTGTATTTAAATAATAATAATAATTTTAAAGCTGTTTGTTTCACATACACTTTAATGCAGCAGTTGTTCATGTAACGCCTAAATCTATAATGTGTGATATCTTAGTAATTCCTATCTGACGCAGTCTGAACAGTCTGGGAAGAAATGATGTGATCATTTAAAATTATTAACCACCTCTGTAACCTGTTGCAAAGCAGGGGGTAAATGTTAATTTACTCAAGAGAAGGAAAAGGGAAAAAAAAGGAAGCGGGAATTTGGAAAAAGGCAATAAAAGACAATAGAAGGAAGGACCTCAATACCTAAATGAATTCCTGGCCCTTTAACAGCCTGATTGTCTCTTAAGATCTGCAGAGCTGTTGTGTGTGTCTGTGTGTGTGTGTGTTGTTGTTGTTGTTGTTGTTGTTGTTGGGTTGTTGTTGTTTTGCTTTGTTATATTGTTTCATTTCATTTTATTTTTTTTATTCTTCAGTGCTCCGAGATTTTCTGATGGACAGTGGTTTATAAATGTCAAAATAAATAAATAGACAAATAAATAAATAAGGCACAAGAAAAAACTGCAGGAGCTGAAATTCCTTCTATTACACATCTAGAAAGAGTAAGGAAGCCTGTGTGAAAATGGTTACACTAGTCTTTTGGCAGTCCATAGCATTCACTTGCATTTACCCAATCCATTTTGACCAGAAACTGAAAAGGGTATCTATTTTTGGCTACAACGGCTAGAATTTCTTGAGCCTTGCTGTATGGGGGATTCTGGGATATAAATCAAATAAATAGACATCATCCAAGGTGATGTCTATTTATTTGATTTCTATCCCACCTTTCTCCCAAAATGAGGCTGGGTCTCAGGGGCATTATTGAGAAGATGCAGGATGTGCGGACCACAACAAGTGACACTCTAAGGGTGGATGACACCACTGTGCCTCAAACATTTTAACTTTTGATGATGTCATAAAGTTATGATGTCATAAGAATTCTTATGACGTCATATCCGGTTGGGGGAGGGATTAATCATTGTTGTGTAATACTGCATAAATTAATTGACTTGACGCATGCCTTGTTAGAAGCAATTAATTCATAACCCTTTCGCTTAACTACACGTACGCATGCGTCAGGAAAGAATTCTTGTTTAAGAAACTGCTATTTAAATGTTTAAATGGTTGATATCAAGACCCTGTACAAAATAAAAGTTGTGGCCAATGATTTACCCAAATTAATCGCGTTTGGTGTCCTTTGTGCCGGTGCAACGGAGAGGCGCTATGTTGTTTTTTAAAAATAAAATTTAACATTAAAAATACTTTAAAATTATTTTTTATTCTTTTAATTTTTTTCTTTAAAAGCAGCACATCACTTTAACTACAAGAAACAATGTACAGTCACCTCTCAATTTCACGAACTTGAAGTCTGTGTCCCTCGCCCATTTGCAGGTGGCAAACGGAGGGGGACAAAATGAGGTGTATGCTCACGCTGCTCTGCCGATGTGCCACAGGTGCATGCACTATTATTTTCAATGGGGCTTGAGTATTTGCGAGCCTCCTTTTTCATGGGGAGAGGTTCCAGAATGGGTCCCCCATAATTGGGAGAAGCTACTGTATATGTAATTCCATTTGGGCTATACATATGGTATTGAAATTTAAATGTATAATTTTTAAATTTTGCTAATTGTTTTTGTCAGAAATATTGCCATTACATTCAATGATATATGAGAACTATGATTTATGAGTAACATTAGTACAAAGAACATTACTAAGGATTCTGTACAGTGTGGTATGGGAGGAAATCAATGGAGGGGGAGACACTATGAGTTACCACACTCTGCTCTGCTTCTGTCCTAGTTCTGTATTAAATGGGGGAGGCATGGTTGTTAACTACCAGAAAATCCACATATAATTCATTTTTTCAATATTTTTTCTCCAATTCATAATTTTAAATATTTTCTCCCCAACGTTGCATTGGAAATATAGTCTGGCATCTTGTTAGGAACTTACAACATTGCAAATCAATGTACAATTGTGCATCAGGCATTGCACAATGGTAGTATTCTCAGGAAGGGAGTATTGTTGGAGTGGCACCATCAGGAATATTGCAAAACTAGAACAGTCAGTGCAGACAGTGCCCCCAACAGAGCCAAAGGGTGGAAAATCATGGGTGCCCAGTGCCAGGCTGGAAAAATGCTCTACCTTTTGTGATGCCTCACTGTGTGTAGGGAGTGCCAATTGCAGAATGGGACATCTTGCATAGTGCCCCATTGTACATCACTACATTTTTCTAATAAGGTTCTCTCTCATGTCAGTGATGTGGCTCTGACATCATAAAGTTACAGATGATGCAGGAACCAACACACTCAGATCTGCATCAAAGCAAATGCAAAATCCTGTGAATTTTAGCTATCCCCCCACATCTACTTAAGTCTGGGAGGGGTATAGATCAGGACAATAAGTACTAGAATTTGCACAGATCAAATGCCCCAAACATCCCAAGACTGATGTACCTGGTGTGAGCACTTCTTGTTCAGTGAGCAAAAACAGCAAATGATGTTCACTTGATTATACTCTGCTTTCATAGCCACAAAAGCAAAGGCAGTACTAAGATGGAGTGTTTTATTTTTTTAAATAATAAAGGATGCTTCAAATTGCATTTATAAGGAATAAATGCATACACAAGACACAGCTTATTTTCTCCGTGCAATAAATAAAGATTCTGTGTATGCAAAGGGAATCCGAGAAGCAGCAAACAAAAGGTGCTGCTCTTGAACAGAATTGCTTTGCATTTAGGGGTAGCCATATATTTATGAAGTTGGTTATTAAAGTAGGACCATTCCTAGCCCATTTTCTAGCCCCCTTTGTTTCTTCCACAACACATTTATTACACAGGGGCATATTATGTCTCTAAATCCAGTGCTATTTTTGTGCTATAGGAATTACTACAGTGACTTGCACATGGAAATTATCCTGCACATCTGTATTCTGATTATGATATTTAGTGCAAGGGTCATGAATAATAAAATTGCTAAATATGCTTATTGCCATGTATAAATAAAGGTTATCATACTTTAGAAGGTTTTGTTTCTCGAGTGTCAGAACAAGTATAGCTAGTTGCAAGACAATAGAGCTTTAATTTTACTAGGAAAATAAATACTTACATTTATAAATATTCAAACACTTTCCAAAGTGCAGTAAAAACCAAATTAATACATAGAAAATGAGTGCAAGAGCACAATGCAAGAAGTTCACACGGTGTGTTTGCAAAGTTCACAGAGCTTGTAGGAAAAACATGCTTCTAACATCTTAACAGTGCTATGCCAAGTAATGAGACCCAGGAGGAACCTTCAGAAACTATTTTTCAAAGGGACTCAAAGACTTATAGAATCACTGAGTTGGAAGTGACTGCAAAGGCCATCTAATCTAACCCTCTTGCCATGCAGAAATCTACAAGCACTCCTGCATGATGGCCATCAAACTTCAACTTCCATGGTAGGTTATTACAATGTCAGACAGCTGTTACAATCAAGAAGTTCTTCCTAATGTTTAGGCAGAGTCTTTTTTCCTGTAGTTTGAATCCATTGCTTTGTGTCCTGGTCTCTGAAACAGCTGGAAACAAGCTTGCTCCATCATCTACATAACTTCTCTTCTTATATTTAAACACAGCTATCATGTCACCTTTCAATCTTCTCCTCTCCAGCTAAACATACTCAGCTTGCTAAATAATTCAAGAGGCTTTACCAGCTAGGTCACCCTCCTCTGAACATGTTCTAGTTTCTCAATAAACTTTTAGAACTGTATTGTCCATAACTTGACACAATATTCCAGATGATATGTAACTTGCTCTTTGCTCCCAATGACCAAAGCTTGTGGGCACCTCTTTAGGTATCCAGAGAGGTATGAAAGATAAAACTACCATTAACTCTTTAGCTTCCAACTGCATCAAGTGATTGCAAATCACCTTCTGAATTAGAAAGTGTTATAAGCACAACCAAGAGGCAACACAGTGTAGTGGTTTGAGTGTACTAGGAGTCTGGGTATGGGGGTTCAAATCTACACTTGGCCATGGAAACCCATTGGGTGACCTTGGGTGAATCTCACACTCTCAGCCCCAGAAAACCCAGTGATAGGGTTGCCTTACAGTTGTCATAAATTGGAAATGAGTTGAAGGCACTCAACAACAGCATTTACCACAACCACAAAATGATCTATGCTCAAATAATTGAAACTCCATGGTAAACCACATGCTTTGCAGGCAGAAGTCCCTGGAAGTAATCTCATGTATTTTCAGGGAATGTTGGGAAAACCTTGTCTGAAAGACTGGACATTCTTATCAAAAAGTTTAGATCAGGGATGGGCAACCTGTGGACATCTGAGTGTTGCTGGATTGAACTTCCATCAGTCCTAGCTCTCCTAGCCAATGGTGACAGTTGATTTCAGTCTATATTGAGCTCAGTGAGCCTGTGGTCAGTGTAAGGCAGTTTCATCTGTTTTGAGAGCAAGGTGGGATATTAAAGAAACAGCAAACAAACAAGTTCCTGCTTTCTCAGTTTTCTAAATATGAATGGTACATCCCAGTGAAAAAGATGTCCATTTACTGCCCCCTCAGAGCCATACAAAATGCCTAGCAGCTTTTTCTCCAAATATCATGGCTTTTTTCACTATGGAAAACCTTACCTGCCTTTTTTTTCTTTTTCTGCACAGAAATGTTATTTTCTGTACAGAAAACCAATGTACATTTTCCATAGAGACTGAGTCCTCATCTGAGAATATTCTCCAGTATTATCCCATATTTATAGTTATTATTTGAATAGTCTTTCTTTAAATTGGATAGGTCAATGGGATCTTATCAATAATATGGGGATTCCCTTGATGTTTTACCTAAACCGAATAATAGTGAAAACCTAGTGTAGGGTGCAGATGTGGTTATGTGTTTCCTTTTCCTGATGGAAGAAGAAAAATGAGAGGGGATGGGGAACACCTGAAGCTTCTGGACTTAGGAGGAAAGGGTACAAATCAGATATCAGTGGAAGAGACAGCAGCACTAGGTGTCACCTGCTGATTCAAAATGATCAGCTGATTCTTTGGCTGCAGGTATCTAGTAATACATATATTTGTATACACATCAGTGAATTTCTAAGCACTCTGCCTGCTGGAATCTGGAATGATCAATAGCTCAATTGACAATAAAAGATGGGTCCACAACTATGCTTTAGGGTGGTTGTATATTTTCTGAATGGGCTTTGACAGTTGCCAGGCTAGAAATTATGCTACAGTTCTGTCCTTCTCATATCATATGGGTTTCCTCAGGGGGGGGGGGGAAATAAATAAGCTAAGCACAAGTTGAAATACTGACCTCTTCAGAAACAAGGCAAACTGCAGAGGTGTACAATGGGCATTGAGAAGCCTATTCAGTGTAATTAAGCATTTCAGACAGAGAAGGAACAAATGACAACTGATACTAATTTAGTCAAGAAAATGAGTCATATCACTTATTATTAACTATTAAAGTAATTTAAACCCTTTTGAGAATAGATCTAACACTGCAATGCTTTGAAAGTTTGATATGCCTTGTAATCCATAGATTATTGAAGTTAATTGATCTGTTGAGATCATGCCATCAGGAAAAGGGAGGGAAAGATGTATACTTAAAATGTATTTTGAAACAAAGATACATTTTAATTGAATCCCTGTTTTTGTTGCATCCAGTAAAAGGCATAGATGAGACCACAGCCATGCTTTCTCTATGTAAAACATATAGAAAAGATTCCATCCACACACACAAATTTATCAAAACCCTTTAATTTTGATCTGGATGTATTTTGTGGGGGCACAAAATTCTTTTGTCTGCACTTTTCTTTACCTATAATTTTGGTTCCATCTTGCTATAGAAATCTTTTACCCATGAGAAAATGAAAGCAATAACAATCTGTTGATTTGTATCACTCTGAAATAAATTTTCCATAGTAACTTCAAAGTGATTTTAATTGAATTTAATCCTCTTGACTTTAATTTTCATTTAAATGAGTTTCATTTGTAATTTTAGCATGAAGTTAACTTTATCATGTTTTGATTAGAGATGATAAAATATTGTTTTCTGAACTAAATAGTAACAATAAAATGTATATGCCATTTGAATTTGCATTATGTCCTTCACTGGTAGGCAATCAGTAGAGTGGTATAGTTACTGATT
>CM034704.1:15872715-15876344 GCA_020142125.1 Phrynosoma platyrhinos
TAAGTAACTCTGCATAGGGCATTGTTTCCATGCCTTTTGTGTCACCCTCCTCTGGACATGTTCCATCTTGCCAACATCCTTTTTGAATTGTGATGCCCAGAACTAGACTTGAAGGCACACAACAACAACATAACCATTTGGGGTCACCATTTAACAAATGATTCAATGAATCTACTCTAGTTGGGACTAACCAACAAGATTTCATCCCTCCATTGGGAAAGGATAGCAACACTTCTCTGGGAGCGTCTTCCATGGATTCTCCTGTACCTTGCAGGAAGTTCCTTCAAGCAATACTATAGCTAAAAGAGCTCTCAGTGATACCACCACAGAGGATGATCAGCTATTTGTCCAGACACAAGCCCTGGTCCTGCTCTCATTAAATGATTTTAGTGCTACGATTCCACAATAACTGTCATTGTTGAATTTATTGGAATCCTCCAGTTTGTTGTTTTGTCAGACACAAGCGCTCTGTGGCTGAGAATTTTAAATGTCTCTCCCAAACTTCCAGTCCCAGGATTCCATAGAATCGAACAATGGCAATTCAAGTGGGATAATAGTGCTATAATTGCATAGTATGAGTGGGCCCTGATTTTGGGCTCATGTGTACGTCAGTGCAATATATGGGGCTCTTTTACATAGGAAGTGCTCTCTTTGTTCCAAAGGAGATAAGAATTTGTGTATACATTTGAATGTACACCCGAAATATACTTGCTTAATATGGTGCATGGAATAAAAGAAACAACAATAAAGCAGAAATGGAAGGTTCTACTGTATATGGTATCATCAGCTAGATTATTAATTGCCAGCAAGTAGAAAGCAGAAAAAATACCAACCATTGATAGCTGGCTTTATAAGATGACTGATCTAGCAGAGCTGGATAAAACAGAGGGAATTGCAGATGGGCACATAAGTATGGAGGCAAATGAAAAATGGTCACCTCTACACAAGTACTGTGATAAAATTTGGGAACAATAAGCTGTAACAAGATATATAGAATATATAAATACATAAAACAGATGAATATGTACCAAAAACACACACAATGTGTTTATATATATATATATATATATATATATATATATATATATATATGACTATATTTATAAGGGACTAAATATCTAAATATTGATAAAATGAGAAAACGTTTGAGACAATAATTGAAAAGTACAAATAAGGTAGTTGGCAAAGGATACAAAATGAATGTAACAACATATATGCGGGATACGCCAAAGATATGCACTAAGAAAACTTGAATGTAAAAATACCAGCAAGATATGATATAGCTGAGTAATAATTACTAACTGTTTGCTGCTGCTAAGTAATTTATTAGTATAAATATATAATTTGCTGATCTACCATTTGTAAAAAAAAAATTGTTATTAGCTATGTATTAAACTATTTCTGTTATAATAATAATAATAAAAGAATTTGTGTATGATAGATTTGAAATATGATAGTCTACTCTTGTGCATGGGGGACTCCATATTTATACCAGAGGCTTCCATACTTGCTGCTCAGAGTGACTTGTGCAGAAAAATCATGAAGTGAATTCTCTGACATTGAGACCAGAATCCTGTTAGTATTATATGCACAGGCAATTCAAAAGTAGACCTGTGTATACCTTGTTTTGGATGGGATGCAAGGGGCTATTTACTCCAACTACTCTTTCTACTTTGCTAAAACATCCCCCCACTACACACTGTTCAAACTTCTTGGGGAACTGCTATGGCTATTATCGAGGGAAGGGACTGAAAAGTGGGCACTGTCTCCTATCCATTCTATAGTTCACCAGGAAAGTGGAAATGAAAAGCTTACTCCCCTTCCCTCTGGACAGAGTACTGCAGCAAGGAAAGGAGACAGACCACAGTGTTCAGTCACCTCCCTCCTCTCAAAGCCATTTAACAGCCATAGCAATGCCCCTAGGGGCCTGGCAACATGGGAAGTGTAGAGGTACATGTATGGAGTATGATGCCACACACATATAACACAAAAGTTCAGCCCAGATTTCAGACTGCTTTTAGTCATTCTGCTTGCTACAAAATGTGTTATTATTGTTGTGTGCCTTCACATCATTTCCAGCTTATAGCAACTTCAATGTAAACCTATTGTGGGGTTTTCTGAGGCTGAGACCATGTGACTTGCCCAAGGCCATCCAATGAGTTTCTATGGCTGAGTAGGGATTATAACCCTAGTCTCCAGAATTGTAGTCCAATGCTGAAACCACTACACCATGCTAGCTCCAGTACAAAATGCAGTTAAAAAGCAATCTGACATGGAAACCATTCTCCATTCCCTATTGCACATCAGAGTGTATGAATAGGAATCCTGTCCATATTCTTTTTGGAGTGGTGGGATCCCAATTTCCTTGTGATGGAGATGCTGTGCGCAAGAGAGAACTGTATATCATTTGAAAATGGCTTGCAAATTTCTTGGCTATATACTAAGAATTAGGGACCCAATCCTTTTCTAGTTGCTATTTCGCTGTATTTTGCCAAAAATGTAAATGTGTGTGTATTTTGTGTTCAGATATCTATATCCCCTACAACTATTTATGAACCCTACCATCCATATTACCGATGTATGCTCCTTTAAGATAATACAGAGAATCAGAAATAAAATTTAGACACAGCACTGCACTGTTCTATGATTATTAAAGTAAATACCCATGTAAAATGTGTGTAGCATATTGGCAGGAGTTTCTGCCATCCAGAAGCTTTTTTGTGAAATTAGTTAATTAGCTCACATACACACCTCAGATTTAGCTTGTTTTATGCATGAGAATGAAATCATCTGTAAGGTATTGAGTTATTCGTGGCTTTTTGAGTCAATGTATTTTGAGATCTTTGGGTGTGTATCTTTGTACATTTTAAATAAAGATATCTTGATAAAGAAGCAATTTACCAATTAATCCAGAAATGTTATCATTTTGGGAGAAGGCTGTTAAAATGTAACTAAATGTAAGTGCAGATTCTTTTTTCTGTATAGAGAAAGAAAACTGATATCACAAAACTACAAATCCCAGTATTCCATAGCATTGAGCCATGGCAGTTAAAGTGTCAAACTGCATTATTTCTGCAGTGCAGATGCAGTCAGAGTTCCTTCTGGTAGAACTCTACATTCTATCAGACAATGCAAGACACTGGCATTGCATCTCATTCTGTCAAAACATCATTTCTCATCCAGGGCAAGAAATTCTGCAAGTACAGTCAGCCCTCCATATCCACCAATATTTAATCCATGGATTAACCATCCACAGCTTGAAATATTGTATACATACATACACACACAAATGCACACAAACAGGGTGATTAAAAAAGAATGGTGCAAAAGTGAATAAAAAGAGCTTTATTTTTGCACCATTCTCTTTAAATCACTCTATATATTCCAAAAAGTAGCCCTTGATTTTGCCATTTTATATAAGGGTTACCATTTTACTATGTCATTGTATTTAATAGGATTGTGTATCCATGGATTTTGGTATCCATAGGGGGCCCTGGAACTAAACCCCAATGGATACCAAGGGCCCACTGAATATCCTTAAGCCTTAGGAGGGTAAGGGTTTGACCAATATTGGCATTTGGTACCTTCAGCTATAGGGACCATGGCTCTGAATACAAAACATTGGTAGC
>CM034704.1:15876444-15932380 GCA_020142125.1 Phrynosoma platyrhinos
AGCACCAGTATTGTGATAAAGAAATATGTTCAAATCATTGGTTGCTAGATTTCGGGGTCAACTATATATTCTAGTCCCTTCCTTGCATGGTTTCACTTCTCCCATAAATATTTCAGCATTACCTTATTTTGTTTAACTAATCAGTCATGAAATAAAAGTGTTATAATTAACTGGTTAAAATGTTTAGGATATTTTTTTTAAAGAAAGAAATATTTCATAAACAAAGGAATTTGGGTCTAATTAATGATATGGCTTCTTTAAAAATATAGGGCTCTAAATCCAACTGTAAGCACTTAACAACAAAGTACGAAGAAAGACAGAGGAAATTATGTTCTGACTCTATACAATGAATAGGCCCAATGGGAAACTCTGTATATAGTTATCAGTGGCAGTTAAATCTGCTTAGGAAAGCAACAAATCTTTTGTTCAGTTGACAACAGTTATTACAATTAATTCATTTTGTGATTGGTAGTTGCACTGAGTGACAAGGTGTTATTTTAATTCTGTAAAAGTTAAAATGGTAATACCTACATGGGAAATAACACAGCAAGCTTGCTATCACTCACAAAATAAAAGAGGAAAAAAGGCTCTTGAAGTGTTTTCCATGCACAGGCTTCCTAGATGTTCAATCATATTTGATGCTCCCCTCCAAATAAACTCTTGACAAAGTTTGAAATGCAGGGAATAATGAAATTAGAACAAAAAACTAAAGAGCATCAGAAGAAGCTTCTATCCAATAATGAAGACTCCAGATATTGATTCAGCATTCAACTCCAGGAGTCCTCCATCATTGACCATTCTGTCTAGTGCTTCTGGGAGCTAAGGTTATTAACATCTAGACTCCCCTGGCTGAGAATCTTCCAATTCTAGGCTAGCATGCTGATTGCTATAATGACCAACCATGGCATGAAGGGAACAGAGGCCTCTGTTGTTGTTGCTTCACAATGGTTTTAGTGGCATACTGCTTCTGGATCTGGAGGATGTGTATAGTCATAACAGCTACAGGTCATTGACAGACTTGTTCCTAGGAATTTGCCAAATTGGCCTCTACTGTCATTCATGTTAGTGAACACCACTCTACCTTCAAACAGAAAATTCCATATTAAGTACACATGTGATGAATTTCCATTTGCCTGTTCTAAATAACCTACCTATCAATTTCATTGGTTTGGGGCCAATTCAAGACATTTTGCTGTGACACTTTTTCTCCTTTTTATGAACAAATGCCTAACAGATTCAATTATTGAATCCAAGTTCTAGTAGCATGCTTCATACTATTTCATAAGTACATACTTCATAAAAACATGCTTGATAATAAGTCACAACATAAAAATCCAAAGACACTATAAAATAGAGTACCTAGAGAGATCTTTTAGCCTTTGACACTCAATGAAAGAAAAATTGCATCTGAGGAAGTAGACAGAAGTCTACGAAAGCTTATGCTGTTAATTTCTTTCTTTCAGTTAGGGTTGATGCAGACCAGCAGTTTAGGCTGGCCTGGAGCTGAAGTTGGGTCAGGGCAACCACATGCCTGCCGCCCCAACTCCACCCCGACTCTCAATGCCATGCGCCTGTCCACATGGTGCATGGCATCAGGGTGCCCTCTTGGTGCAGTGTGCATACATGCTGCACCAAAAGGGTGCAAAAGAGTCACCACGGCGGCTCTAAGGATGGCCTTTTGCTGCTCCCCAAAAGGAGTGGCATTTTGCCATTCTTTTGGGGATGACAAAAAGGAAGATCCCCGAGGCAAAGGCCCCAACCTGCCACTCCAAGGAGAGGCCCAGAGCCACCCCAAATGGGCCATCTGCATCGGCCCTTAGTCTCAAAGAGGTTACAAGATCTCTCTACGTACTGATTCTACAGACTAACACGGCTATACCATTGAATTCTACCACTATAAAAGAGAAGTATGCATAATAAAGAATAGCCCCTAAATGACACTATACTCTTTGAATGGAAGTTAAAATGCATTTTGACGCTGTGCAAATTAGTATAATCTTATTTTGACCAATAGCTACTGTATATACTCATGTATAAGTCAAGAAATGTTAGTTAAAAAATCAACGCAAAAAAAGTGAGTCAATGTAAGTACTGTACTTTAGCTCTTTTTTTAAAAAAAAAAGTCTTCTCTGAGTAGAGTGGTGAATGACAAGAACTTTGTCCTGGGAAAACCTAAAAGAAGCAACAGCCCTCTCTACTTTCTCTGCTGCAGTGCCACTTTTGGCCTTTTTGGATGCTGGATGGTAAAATGGTGGTGACTCTTTGATGCTTCCCCTCAATGGAGCATCAAGGGAGTAGATGGAGTTGGTGCTTCTTTTAGTTTCTCCTGGAACAACAGGGCTTGCCATCTCTGGATACTTATATCTGCGGATGGCAAACCCGCAGATAACATGGCTTTACTGTATATATAAAAGTTAATTCTGTACCTTAATTTATCAAAAACAGAATCATCTCTTTCTCTGAGTAGAGTGGTGAAAGGCCTTTTCAAATGCCTGGGAGGGAAAATGATAGCGGTAGCAGATAAGGGAAGCTAGATCCTTGAGGTGGAACTAGTGCTTTTGTCTCTTAGTGAAATGGATCTGAGGAGTCTTGGGCTGAGCCCTACTCCCAGTGTGAACTCCTCCCATTACTGGTGCCTTAGCCCTACAGGTTTGAAGGGCTTATTTACTGTAGTTCCCTCTCTGGCCACAGACATTAGGTTTGCAATGACTGCCAAAATTTTGTAAGTTCTATAACAATGTTTACCTTTGCTTCATCTTTACATCAGGGTAGGCAACCTAAGGCCCGGGGCCCAGATGCAGTCCCCCGAGGCTTTTGGACCGGCCCCAGGCAGGTCCTGCCGCCGCCGCCGCCACCCACCATGATGATATTGATTATTGTTGTTATTACTTATTCTTGGGGTTTTCTTGGCAAAATTTCCACAGGGGTTTTGCCATCATGGCTTTTCTGGGGCTGAGACAGTGTGCATGTATCCCTGCTTGTTTGTGGGCCTGCCTTCCAATCGTTTCCATGATGATAAGGATTATTGTTGTTATTATTTGTTCTTGGAGTTTTTCTTGGCAAAATCTCCACAGGGGTTTTGCCATGGCTTTTCTGGGGCTGAGAGAATGTGAATGAATATTTTTTTAATTATTTTTTTTATAAATTTAAATTTTTATTTTTATTTATTTATTATTTTATTTTTAATTTTTTTGTACTTCAGCCCCCCAATTGTCTGAGGGACAGCAACCCGGCCCCCAGCTCAAAAAAGTTGCCTATCCCTGCTTTGCATCCTTCATCTGTTCCAAATTTTCACATGGTATTTTTCTGTAGATAACTACATCTTATAGTTGCTGGAATTTAAACTTTGTGCATGTGCAGAAAAGCACAAAAATTATCTCATAAATTTTCTAAGTCCCCCAACCTTTCCTGAGGGGGGAAAATATTTTCCTTTTTCTCATTCAGTGTATGAGGACAGACTTGGATATGATTTACTAGGAATGGAAACATTTAAAAAATACAAATATTGGCTGAAAAACAAAAGTTGCATGTGGTATTTTTACACAGAAAACAGCGTTTTCTGTACAGAAAGTGATGATTCCTGCTCAGAAAATACTGTTTTCTGTACAAAAATGCCATGTGTGAATTTTCTGCAGAATAAGTCCTAAACTGCAAATAGTATTCAAAAAATTGTGCAGGTTTGGAAGATTCTCCCACAATGAAGAGAAAATTCTCCAATTACTTTCTACTTCCCTTGAGAACAAAATCAATGAAGAATTACAGCCCTAATATTGCATGTGTACCTTTGATATTTATTGATAGTGAAGGACTGTCCCAACGTCCCCAACTATGCAGGATGCAGAAAAAAAATTAAAGAGTTTGACAACCCAGCTATTATGGTCCTAATCCAACTACCACATGCAACCAACGATTCAGTTAAACTGTGTTCAATTACTGATAGATTTAGCCAGGGTTATATATCATTATATGCATCAAAATATGTAACTGTCTGCGTGAGTGGAAATCTATTTCTATAAACATTATCTCCTTTCATTTATTGGGACACTGCACTAGCACTTAGGATCTGTGCCCTTTGATGACCCCAGATTTGTACACCAAATTTTCTCAACTTTGTAGCAGATATCTCTGTTCACTGAAATCACCAGATAAACATTATGATCCCTGACATTTCAGTTATCACTAGAGCTGTGTTTTATCACTTCTTCTAAAAGCAAATCTACAATCTACATGACTGGAGTCAAACTGGAAGAGCTGAGAAAGAAGAGGGAGATTGCAGCATCAAGTATCAGTTTAAGCATTGAGAGAAATCTGTGGTTTGTCAAGGCACTTTTTTTTAAAGGGGGGTTGTTTAGAAATATTAAAAAATATTGAGCTAAAGGAGGACAGAGCATGGTAGCTATAAAAAGTCATCCAATTGTAGTGATTTTGATTGTAGAAGTTTCATATTTTATTATAATGTATGCATGTCATCTATTTTTGTTTGCTTGTTTCATTGCTTTTAAGGCTCTGTAAATTGTCTTGAGAGAGCCAATATGGTGTAGTGGTTTGAGCACTGGACTAGGACTCTGGAGACCAGGATTTGAACCAGGACTTAGCAATATAAAACAACTGGGTGACCATGGCCAAGTCACACACTCTCGGCTTCAGAGGATGGTAATAGCAAACTCCCTCTGAAGAAACTTGCCAAGAATACCTTGTGATGAGTACACCTTAGGGTTGCCTTGAAAGCACAGAACACACATACCAGGGGTCCCCAAATTATGGTCCACAGGCCAAACCCAGCCTATCGAGGCCTTTCAACTGGCCCGCAGCAGGTCCTGCCGCTGCTGCGATGTGAGGCAACATTTTTTGTTCCAAAATGTAGCCCGGCATCACACGCACATGCGCATGACTTGGGTGCCATTTTGGAACAAAAAAAGATCTGGGGGACAACGAACCGGCCCCCGGATAAAAAAATGTGGGGACCCCTGACACACACAAATGGTCTTGAAATATCACTGACTCGAGGAGTGTTACAGAAATACAATAAATACATGGGAAATGGAGACATGGGCATGTAGGAATGGAGAATCCTGATTTAGGGCATGGATAGATGGAATGTGCAATGTGAGCACTTCTCACATAGGAGGTGAGGATCCACTACAACATTTTATTGCAGATATTACTTGTAAATTGCTGTTGTTGTTATTTTGTGCCTTCAAGTCATTTCTGACTTATGGCAACCCTAAGCTGAGCCTGTCACAGGTTTTCTTGGCAAGATTTATTTAGAATGGTTTCTCATTGCCTTCCTCTAACCGAGTAGGTGTTTGAACCTGATCATGGCCGAGTAGGTGTTTGAACCTGATCTCCAGAGTCATAGTGCAAAAGTCAATCCACTATGCCCCACTGGCTCATTCACTTGTAAATACTGGATGTAAAAATGATCTTCCATTTGGCATCAATTTGCAATGCATTAATATTCAGATTGTGGGAGTTCATTACAGGTAGAGTCAGTTTGTGGACAAAATGGCAGACGGCACACAGAAATGATGGGCATGGATGTTCCCCCTTGCTCATCCCATGAACTGCCTGTGATTTAAGTATTTGTCTCTAAATTTGTCTGAAGGTCAAAGATTTTACTATCTTCATTACAGTTCAGCAATGCTACCCTAATTTAAAGTTTTATTTGCTGTGGAAGCAAATACTTACATGTGGAAATATGCTGTGGAGGTAAAGTCACAAACAAACAGTAATCAAAACATTCTAAAAATGGAAGCCAGATTTTCATACTTTTGTTATCCAAATGGCACAATGGATCTTGAACATTCAAGCACCTTTTGAGTTCCATTCATACATTTTCTGAGCTTTGCAAAGTGATGTGGTTAAATGACTGCCGAGATACTTTTTAAAATCTCCTGAATGTTATCAGGATAGTCAGATTCCTGCAGTGTTAGCAAATGACAAATAATCATTAACTCTGGCTACTTCTGAATATATCTATTTTTATTCTCCATTAAGCCTTACTAAACCATCGACTTAAGAGCGAATCATTATAAATCCCCATTTTGAATTTTTTTTTATTAGTGGTATTTATCACCTTCCCAAAATCAATTCTGTATTTTTAAATTAAAACAAATGACTATTTGCACTATAATCAATATTAGTATACATGCCAGTTTAAAAGGGGGGGAAGTAGGGGGGGATAAAGAACCAAGAAATATTCTTCTTTGGCTGCATCAGTCCAATTTCAGTATAATTCAATATTTAATAAATAGATTCCACTGTGTCTGAGCAGAGAAACATCATAAAAAATGCAAAAGGTTTCATGGTCGCCAATAAACTTGTAGGAAACAAAGTGTTTCCATATCCCTTCCATAAATACTGCAGTCCCGTGCTGTTTGAGGTTTCTCTCCTCCCATGTCTCCATGCAAGAGAGTTTGCTTGCTCTGATTATGTATAAGAAAAGAGGTATGCATATTTGATGACGGTAGGAACAGAACACTACCTACTACATGGGGAAATGAAGAGAGAGGCGACGTGGGGGAGAAACAACTTTGTCTCTTTTAAACTTTGGTGGCTTGATGTTTTTAAAAGGGCACCAAAAAGAGAAACCTTATATAATACCCTAATTTGTACATCTGCAGTTTCCCTCTGACTCCTGCAGGCACCATATGTCTTTCATTATCATAATAGCCTTAAAGAACCTGTTCAATAGGAAACACACATGATCTTTTTTATTGCTAGTTTGTAATTTAAACAGTTCTAACTGGAAAAGTCTGGCTAGAAGGGAGTGACAGGCACAAAGTTCTCAAGACCCTGTTATTGACTTCTAAAAGTGGGAGTTGGGATCCCACCCACAGAGGTGGGATTTCCTTCTCCCTTCCCTGGCAGAGGTAAATTCATCACATGTGAAATGGTTCTCTGGGTCCTTTAGAAGACTTTGGGCCTCGGCAGACGATCTCCTATCTCAAATGTCTCAGTATTTCAGGCATAGGCTGACACAATAGGACTAAGGTCTATAAATATTATCGTGCAACTGATCTGTGCTTTCTTCTGAAACTATGCAACCAATTCTATAACTGAAAAATCAGAAGCTACATGTTCCACCAATTCTCATTAGCTGTTGCCCTTTCAAATATTGCAGGGTTGGTTCCCCCCCTTTCTCCCCCCTTCTTCTTGTCCTTTATGCAAATAGAAGTGCCTTACACATTTGCTACTTCAGTCCCCTGAAAATGGTCAGCTATTCTTGGGGGCTGAAATTGAATTTAACAAGTTCAGTTCATTCCTGTTTTCAGGACATCTAAACACATAATCAGTCCCATAATGTTATTAATTATCATTCAAGCGGCAGCCTTTGACATTGGCATGCGCCCACATCTTCCCTTATCTTGCGCTGATAACTCAAACATAAAAACCATTGGCATGAAGAAAAAAAGCCACAGTCTTATGAACAACACAGAAATTGCAAATAATCAAGCAGCAAAAAACAAAACAAAAAGAAAACAACATTCAGGAAGGAGGGAGGAAATGTATAGAGAGAAAAGGCAGACCTCTGTGTTAAGTGAGAAACGATTTAAGTTGTAATCCTCCACAACTTCAATCCATCGAATTAGAAAATTTTGAAAGAAATTCCTATGATGAGATGTTTATGTCAGAAAAATAGGCACAGTTAACGATTGGAGAAATCAATCAACACATTGTTCCATCAGACTGAATGGGCTTTCATTCTTTCCTTCAGGAAGAATCATACACATGATATGCCTGAAGGGAGTTATGCTGAAGGGCTGTTATCTTGACAGCAGGTCACGAAAGGACAGTGAGTATCCTTAGGAGAGGAGAACATTGTCTGGGTTGGATTGGAGTTTCATCCCATCCAGAACTGAACAAGATGAAGGCCCTGTGGATCAGTGGTTCCCAGGTAAAGAAAAAAAATTCTGGCAAGTGATCTATTCTGGGCAGGATTGCACTCCCCTTGAAGGTTGGATTTATCATCTTCACTGGCAATAGTAGTGCATGCAACAATAAATCTTCATCTAGATTATTTCAATACACACTGCATCAGTCTGCCATCGAGGACGATCTGGAAGCCTGTAGAGCTTTGAAAGCTTGCAACAAGTATATTGTGCATTTCAGTTGGCCAATAAAGGTGTCACTGGTGTATTTTTGTTTGAATTTGCTAAATGGCAAACACAGCTACCCTTGCAAGTTCAAAATGTGGCAGCTATATTGCTGTTGGAAACATCATACATTGAAGTGGTTTTAAAGGAATTACATAAATTGCCAGTACCCATGTCCAATCCAAGTTCATGGAAATGATACACCTTGAGGTTATCCAGAATTCCAAAAACAAAGCAAAACAAAAAACATAGGTGACTGAAATATTGACATCTCTGCTTTCTGATGGTTCAGGGTACACAGACTTTATTTCATTCACAAAATTAAATCGTGTATAAAGACTATGTGTATAAGGTGTCTATCAAATCTAAATTAATTTTGTGTTTAGACTTGGGTCCCATCTGCAAGATATCTCATGATGTACGTTTATGCAAATACAGGTATTCCAAAATCCAAAAATAAAAATAAAATAAAATCCAAAATGTGAAACACTTCTGGTCTCAAGTATTTCAGATAAGGGAGGCTCAACCTGTAATGACTTTCAAAGTCCTAAACGGTTTAAAATCTCATGACTTTAGGAAGAACCTTTTCAATGTATACCTTCCAGTCATTAAAATCTGCTGAGACACAGCCAATTCCGTGTCCCACCATAAGAAAGACCATGCAGAGACTGCCTTCTTGTCTGTAGTGTTTTGGCTGTGAAATGGAGATCCAGATGGTGCAAATAGTGGCCTTATTTCAGCACCAAGCTAAAACTTGACCTATTCACTTAATAATTTGAGGTTTATTGATTGTGACTTGGGTTTGGGTCTATTGGATTGTAACCTCTTTTGATTTACTGGTAATTGAGTTGTTATCTTAAGTTTATATTATCAAGTTTAAATGACTGAAATTATTTCAGTTTCTTTTCTTAATTGTACCCTGCTCTGTAATCCTCAGACGTAAATATTTTATATATGTTTGTGTGTGTGTGCATATAGAACATTCTTTGTATCTTTTCCTTATGACATACAAAATAGATTGTTCCCCTTTGTCATCTGAAGTCCTAAGAAATTCTTGTATAATCGGTGTTTCCAGATATGCAAAAGATAGAAGAAAAATCCCACATGCTCTCACTTTTTCTCTGTTGATGATTCTCCCAACCCAAACACTTTTGAAAGTCTCCTCTAAATTTCCTTTAAAAAGAGATTACACCAGTACCACTGTGATCCCATCTGTAAGCAGCCATGGCAGCACAATGCATGAAGCATAAAACACCAAATTCCCACGGAAGGCATCTGTCTTAGTACAAACAATGGCCCATTATCTTGTAAATAATTCTGATTAAACTCCAGGATTTTCCCCAAACAGAAGGGGAGCTGATGGTGAGAATGGAAGTAGAGAAAACATTGGGCTCTCTCCTTTCTTTACTGTTCAGGTTCAGGGTTACAATTTACAGGGACGTCTTCCAGAATTCCTGAATTCATTTCAGATAGGTTGGTGGAATACTCCATAGGAGAGCTTGCTGGTGAATTATAAGCCATTATTTATCCTGTAGATTGCATGTTAGCTGTGATGCCTACTCTAGTATGATCCTTTCCACTATTTGGTTCAGGTCAGGAATGGTCAGCCTCTGGTCCTCTAAATTTTTGGACTTAAACTATCAGAAGACTAGCAAATGGTCAGGAATTATGGGAGCTCAAAATATCTGGAGTGTCTCCATGAGTTTAGGTGGTACATGACCCAGTTATAGAGATCATAGTCTTTCTTCTAATGATAGCTTTAGAATATTCTAGATCTTGACGTCATGTTAAATGTATGAATGCAAATAATGCACATATTTTTAGTAATGTAAAAAGTGGG
The DNA here is from genome assembly GCA_020142125.1 of Phrynosoma platyrhinos. Lineage (NCBI taxonomy): Eukaryota > Metazoa > Chordata > Lepidosauria > Squamata > Phrynosomatidae > Phrynosoma > Phrynosoma platyrhinos. Next base: position 15,886,381 of record CM034704.1, read on the forward strand.
AGTGCAGAGGAAGATGGGAAGTTGAAAACTTCCCACCTTTTTCAATTAACTCAAAAATCAACTTGAATTTGACCCAGTGTTACCAGAATTGTTGCTGTTATGATTAGGTAAGCAACTTCTTTTTCCATTCCCATTGTACACATGGAATGGTTAGTAGCTGCATATTCCCTAAGAATACAAAAATGCATTCTATTACAGATAGAGGTAGAAGTAGAGCTAGATGAGGAATAACACTTCTCCCTTCCCTCCCTCCCTCCCTCCCTCCGATCACCTTAGCCTCATCTTTGCTTGTTTTTTTTAAACAAAGTGTGTGTGTGTGTGTGTGTGTGAGCAAAGTAAATCAATTCTGGATCAATGCCACATGATGTCCAAGTCAGGAACACCAGGAAAAACAGTAGGAAAACTGGAAGAAGAATCCATTAAATGAATTGTGGGTAGCAGTATGCATGATTGCAGTTGTTGCAACATTGTCAATTTGCATTTTAAGGATGTGAAAACCTCAATCTCTATGTGATAATAGTACCAAGTGCATTGTCCACCTAGAACAATGTGTGCTGTCCCCACATGGCTAAAAGGGTCCTCTCTTTTGACATTTAATAGTTCATCTGGATCTAGATTGTGCACTTGATTATGGCCTGTGTTTGGAATAATGCATCTTGGGGTCAGAGGGAATAAGCTTGATCAAATTAATTTTGGGCCTCTCTTCTATGCCACTATGACAGTTTTCATATAAATATTTTCAGACTAAGGAACAGTTTGAAGCAGGGGTGTTTTATGCTCTGGAGGGTATTTTCTTCCAAAGGAAAAATCTAACTGACACTTTTTCCAAGATTAGAACTTTTTATTTTCTAGAATCTTGATGGGCTTCTGTTTCGTGGCCTGTTTTGTGGGTGAGCAATGTGTGGGCCCACAAGATATGAGCTCTTGGTTATTTTTGTGGTTTACAGAGGAACCTGGGAATCAAAGAAAAAAAATCATTTTTTCTTATTCCTCCAAAGTGCCCTCTAGGGGCAATTTATCTCAAGACTGTTTCACTCCCTCCAAACTCACCATTCTCCTGTGAGCCCTTCTCAACATGGCCATGTTGTGGCTGAGGTAGAGTGGGTGATGACAGAAGAATATCCAAAAACATCATTATGGCTAGATGTATACAACAAAAGATTCCTCTCTGACCTCCAAAGTAATGTTCAGAGGTTCTAAAAGGTGACATCATCAGCCAGCATCCAGCTACATGAAAATAGCTGGACACAGCTCCACTGACCATTAATTATCTTCCTTGGCCATTATGTGAGAGGGACAGAACATTGTTCCACTTGGACAGAATTTTACACCTTATGTCCCAATGTTGGATCTCAACCATTATGAAGAAGTGATCAAAATACCCTAAACTGAACCTATCACCTCCACTACCACATAAGCATTTCTTCCAAGCCACATAGGTTGGGGCTATCAAATGAAATTTGACTCAATCAGTTAAAAACAAAGTCTGGCATCCTGTCTTGAAGCTACATATCCATAACTATTCTATATTCAGTTATATTACATATTCACATTAATATTTACCAGTGCCATGATTGTAAATGCCTCTCGACCCCCTATATTTCAGAGAACTATTCTAAGTGATGGAAGTCTATTCTGCTGGTGTTCAGAGTGCAGCAGGATGATGTTTCCAGCTCCCACCATTAAGCGAGGCTGAGATAATTTGAAGAAGAGCCCCTGTCACAATTCCTCATTGCACCACAGATCATGGTAGAGGGGGGTTGAAAATACAATCCCAGTCATCAGTAGCACAGACCTCCATGACTCAGGCTGTTAGCTGTTTAGACAGAGTTCGGGCTTTGGCCCAGGAGGTGATACTGAGTTACACATCCATAATTAAGGGGCTGAGGAGACAGGCCAGGACATTACAGACCAAGCCTGTGCTTCCTGATCCAGATCCTGACCAGGGTCAGTCCTTGGGCCCACACAGGGACAGGCAGGCCACTCCAAGGACCCATTACCATCATGTGTCCCTTACCTCCGCCCATGTGGCTAAGCACCATGTTTGCATGCCAGAGACTGTGTCAGAGATCTTCTCAGTAGAGACTATGGCAGGTAAAGGTAAAGGGCACGTGGGTCCATCTGGTTTACCAAGTGTTGTCACTGAATTTCCTAGAACAACAGGTCTTTTTGACCTGCACTGAAGTCCCTTTAAACCAGGATTGGATTGGGACTACCAGATCAGCATCCAGTCTGTCCAATCCCAGCCTAGGGCTATTGGCCTGCATCATCCAAACAGGCTGATACAAGGTCAGGGGGAACACAAGCTTTTGGCCTGTGTGGACAGCCCCTAAATCAGTGATGTAGGATCTCAGCCAAAGTCCAGAGCAGGAAGTGAAAAGGATTAGTTCCTTTCAGTGCTAGGTGGAATGTTGCTCTGGTTCAGTTCTGATGGGCCCTTATGTCCACTGCAGTGGGGTAATAGACCTTCTTTGGATTTTAGTCTGAATTTTAAAGGAGCAACCCAAGGTGCAGGACATATTTTGATAGTAGGGTTCAGGCACCTTCAACAGCCCCTTTAAAGTTTGGTATAGCCCTAGTTGTAGATTCACCACCTCACTTACATGGAGCCACCAGCCATTGCTGCTTAGTACTGTGTAGCAGTATGTACTTGTTTAAAGTGTGATTATTTAAGCAAAACCTTTAGTTGAGAGAAAAGCCCCATCCACATCCATTTCTGCTTTCTTCATTTACATCCATCTTTAACAGATTACTGCTTTTGAACCTTGTTGGAATTTTTTAGTTCCCTATGTTAATTGATAGCCTTATTGCATGAGAAAAGAATGCCAAAACAGAGCAGGAGAGTAACAGCTTTTCCTTTGCATCTCTGCATGCTGTTGTAGCACTTCTGTTCTCTTCCTGATGGAGATGGTTGTAAAAGTGGGCCTTTTGTTGCACTTGGAAAATCAGTTTGACAAAAGGCACACTTTTATGACTGTCTTCCTTGGAAAGAGAATGGGAAGTGCTACAACAGAATGCAGAGAGGCATGGAGAAGAAAGCCACTACTCTCCGGCTCTGTTTTGGCTTTCTTTTCTCATGCAATAAGGCTCTAGTTTTATTATGATAGTGGCTGAACAAAAGTTATGTTTTGTGTTTTGTTACTGCTTTATGTTTTATTGCTGTAAGACCCATTGAATTATGTTTTATATAAAGGTTGAGACATGCATTATTGTAATAAAGTAATATAAGGACAAAACAAGATGGTGATAGTTCCCAGCTTAGTATATCAAGCATTCATGATGTGTCTATTACATTGCAGTTCTCCAACCCTGTCACATTTGGGCTCACATAATAGGAAACCCTGGTATCATGGGACAATCGCATGGTTCAAAAATTAAAAGGATGCCATTTGTCAATTTCAAAGAGAGATCTACAAGACTTGGAATGTGCCAGGACTTGGAAATGCCCCTACCATTAGGCAGCAAGAAGCTGTAGCCTCAAGACACAGATGGTAAAAAGAAGGAAAGACATAACAAATATAGAACAGAAATCTGAGTGCCTGTCTGGCAGCAAACCTTCACTCCGCATCTGTCTTGCTGTCCTCAGGATCAACAATGAAGAGGCAATATTCTTTTGTACATGGGATAGACTGTGCCACCTTGTCATTCACCTCAAGGAATAAAATTTCTTGTGCTAGCCTTGATGTAAACATAGGGAAAGTTGTGGTCCTGCTGCTAAGTAGCTGGACAGCTTCAGTCAGGTAGCAACTTGTATTTGTAATATAATACAGAGATGCTTTGGTGTTAACTGCATGGATGTAAATGAAACAATCTTTCCATGGCAAGTACTCTTATATGGGGGGTGGGGGTGGGAAGTATTCATGCATATGAACAGTTTGTCTGAAGCTATTCAGCATTTTACCCAGTATAATCTCTCCCTCCCTGATCTTCCAACTTTTACAAGACATATCTGAGATTTAAAGTTCACAACTTTGCTGAATGCAAAGGTCAGCAACTGTAACAGAGATCTTGTGTTCATGAGTTTTTAAAAGAGTTTTCAAATCCCTTCTGGTCAATGTATCATACATGTTTGAAGTTCTGAAAGTGTTCTGAGTAGTCTGCTATCTTTGTTGAGTGATTTAAATAGTTGAATTTGTCACCGGATGTACTCTGTTACTACTATTTCCTATCTGATGGAGAGTTTTATTTAACTGAAAAAACTGTTAAAATCTGTACCTATAAAACTACAGTGTTTTAGGAAGTGAAAACTAGTCCAAAGATAATGCTAGTACTGGATATATGGAACACTCATAGAGAAAACTGAAAAAAATGCAGTCCTGGGAACACTTACTTGGGAGTACTTCCTACTGGATTCAGTGATACTTACTTCTGAATATCTTAGAGAGCACAAAAAACATGAAACCTAAATGTCAAATAAAGACTTAGAAGAGAAGAACTTTAGCAAACTAATGTTGACCTTCCAAAAAGAAGCTTCAGTTGGAGGATACTGTCAAGATTTTGGGCCATATACAGTGGAGTTTATACTAGATGTGTCTTATTTTCAAGGATTATTAATTTTCCATAATTCCATAGATAAATATATATAAAAAAGGTGTTTATTGAAAATCCCAATCTGCTATGGACTTTGAAATGATGATTATTTAAACGCTGGACAGAAGTCTCTCATTAAGACTTGAGTCGTATGAACCAAACCAATGCACAGAAATATACAACAGGTTGTGCAATGTGATTGATTTTCTGTTTTGAGCAGCTGACTCCTCAACATACTTTATGAAAAACTGTTTGAGGGGAATTCCTATCCTATATTTTTTTTTCTAGTAAATTAAATAATGGATACAAAAGACATATTTACATTATTATCCCCACTCATGTGGGATATTTATACAGTACAAATAGTTGAAGCAAAGGCTCCTGTTTACATCACTCTTGAAACAAGAGGGATTTTCAGCCTGATTTCATGAAACATGATAAGCGTGAAAGGAGCCCTGGTGGCGCAGTGGTTAAATGCCTGTACTGCAACCACTCACTCATAGACCACAAGGTTGTGAGTTCAATACTAGCCAGGGCCTGCATCCTTCCAAGGTCGCTAAAATGAGTACCCAACTGTTGGGGGGCAATGAGCTTATAGTTGTAAACCACTTAGACATCCCATAGCGCAATATGAAGCGGTATATAAATGAAGCTGCTTTATTTTCAAAAGCAATGTTACTTGGAGCAAGGAGACTTTAACTCAAGCCATCTTAGTGTGTATAATCCTAGTTGTGCTGCTTTTTGTATCTGAGTCATACTGTAAGCCGTATGACACTGCTGATTTAGGTCCAAAATACACAGCAGAAATAATCCACTTTGAGACTGCTGTAACTGCCCTAGCTCAATGCTAGGGAATTCTGTGAACTGCAGTTTTGTGAGACATTTAGCCTTCTCTGTCAGAGAGCTCTCATACCACAATAAACTGCAATTCCCAGGATTTCCTAGCATTGAGCCAGGGCACTTAAAGCATCTCAAACTGGATTATTTCTGCAGTGTGTTTTGAACCTTAGAATCCTTCAGAAAAGCACTGCAACCTGTAGTGGATGAACAAAGGCAATGTTTATGCTTCCCAAAGCTACACCGTTCAGGGATCTAAGACACACTCTATTGAGTAAGTTCATTTTTAACAAGTCCAATGAACAACCAATCACTAAAATTAAAGGCCTCTGCTATAACCAAAAATCACTTATATCTGATATATAACTTTAAGAAAATTGGAAACAATGACTGTAGTTTATTAGAGAGAGAAAGAGAGAGAGATTGTCGTGTACTGGTGACATAAGCCTCCATACTAGTGATGTGACTTCAGCTGGATCATTACAGAGTGTAGATAGCAGTTTACGCTGTTCACACAAATGTTCCATTGTATGGCTGGGACATCATCTTGTCACTTTTATATCTCATGAGATACAGTGTTCTCCTATCTGCACACAAAAAGCATAAGCGTGAGGATATAACCCTCCAAGGGTGAATATTTTATTTAAAGCTTTTCCCAACTTTTAAAATATTGGTTGTTTTCTAAAGAGTTGCTGGTGAGCATTGTAATCTACATTAGAGCGAGGGGGTGGGGAGAGAGAGAGAGAGAGAACAATCTCACACTGAGTCTGGATAAATGTTAGTTATCTCACAAATGCTGTATTATTTCCAAGCATTCCAAAATAATATAATTGTTCTACTGGTGAACTACAGATTTTTCTCAGCATGACACAGAACACTCAAATGTCAGGTCCTGACTCATGGGTGTTTGGATGGCATAAACAAAAAGCTATCAATATGTTGTTCCAAAGTGATAACATTAAGTAAGATATACCAGTGGGAGAAGTGGGGAAACAATATGTTTGGTAGAGAGGGACTTGAAAAAAGGTCTCAGCTTAGTATCAGAGTGAGGAAAGACACTTCTTCAAGAGCCTTTGTTCCTCAGCATAGACAATACTGGGCTAGATGGGCAACTACTCTGGCTCACACACAGTAGTTCTCTCAATATGAAGTCCTTCTAAGGTTGCCAGGTTACAACCCAGAGATTCACATTATAACCTTATCCGCATTTTCTCCTCGCTTCTGTCTGCTTCCCCTCTGCCTCCTGCTGTAGTGAGAAAGAGATCAAATGTGTTCCCCACAGCAGGAGGATGGCTGGAATGATCTGAGAGAGAAACAAGTGGGAGAAGCCAGTATTGCCTCACCTTGCATTTTATCTTGCATACTGCAAATTTTCGCCAACCTTTTGGCCAGCTGGATTTATTTGCCTCAGTAAAAGAAGAGGAGGAGCTCCAAGACATCCTCTATGTCACACTTTCATATATTCCCCTTCAAGCTAACCAATTTTTATGTTGTGGACAAAACAAAATATGTTTGCATGGCTTTCCTCTTGAACAAGTGCAAGGGATTCAAAGAAGCAATAGACTTGGCTGGTTGGATTGCTCAGTTTTCCTGTTAAAACACCTCAAGCTGGATTCTTGTCTTTCCGCTGACAGAACAGCTTCCTGGCTGTTCTACTGTTGAGTGAATTAACAAAATGACTCCAAACTATACTAATGGTTAACAGCTTTTTAATTTTATTAGCAACACCAAGATAAGTTATTGAAGCATTGTTTTTAGTATTGTTTTACATTCCATTCAGAAATGACCTAACTTGGAACTCCATATACATTTAAAGATAAAGTGTGACACTTATTCAGAAAGCAACAATTATTAAAACTTACATGCCTTCATTACCAGGAAACCTTAATATATTTTCTAATTACTTTCAACAATACTCTATTTCAAAGCACATGATAACCCAGCAGAAGTTTACACATTTCACTTCAATCACAGGTTTTAAACTGTGGATGTCAAAGTGGTGTTCATTGAATTCCACTGTCATTACTTGGTGAAGAAGAAGAAAAAAAACATCCAGTACAACATATTAAACTGGAAGCATTTTTCAAAAGAATATGAAAAAAAAAAAGATAACTACAATAATTCTTTCCCTCCTAAAGTATTACAAAACTTGAAACTATTTAAAACTCAAGTAGAAATGACAATAAATAACCTTTTAAAAAGAAAGGAATTTTTCACATGTACGGCAGCCCATACTCTAGATTCATATGCCTACATAACAGAACATATTACAAAGCCTTTGATTTTGTATTGCTGCAATAACATGGTATAATGAACGCACATATTAATTCCTACATTTTGACAAATATATAGAAATTTCTCTTTGCTTTAGAGAGTTAACAAAGCAACAGGTAATTACATTTACCTCCAGTGATATAGTTATCCAGGAAGAAGAAATGTAGCAATTCAGAAATTCAATGAGATTACACATTTGTACAATAATAAAAGGATATTCAAAATAACTGAGATTTTGAAGAAAAAAATTGATTCATATTTTGTGAATACATTTTAAAGGCAATAAGAGAATCATGACTAAAAACAGTGATATAGGATTGTTTATGGCTGCAGTTCCAAACTCATTTATGTTGCTGAGAATTACACATGAGTAACAGCCTACACATTTATGCTATAGCAATTTTGTATGTTAGGATGGCTTAAGTAATATTGAAACCATATGAAATACTTTGATTTGACCATAGCAAATACTTATAAGTATAGTAGATCAGTGTCTGGAGGTTTCTGAATTTTATGTGGCTTAGATTTTTCAGGTTGTCTCAGTGTCATGGAAGAATGCTAGTCATGCTTTCTTCTAGAACAACTGAACTAAAATAGTGCTGCTATGTACCTAGAAACTTTCATAGAACTATCTCAGTTGATTTAAAATGTTTTTCCTTACCTGTCTTGAGATATAGGTAATAGCTCATAGCTACAAATTTAGTAAAATGTGGTCACTGATGAATTTTTCTTTGAGAAACTGAATGTATTGACTACAATACTATGCACAATTAGGTAAAATCAAGCCCACTGCAATTGAAGAGTTTAAATGTACCTAATGATTATGTTGAATTGTGGCCTAACAGTTAAGCTTTACCAAACAAACAAACAAACAAACAAACCACTGCAGAATGTGCTCGGTCTTCTGTAGAGTCCATTGTGCTAGAGATGGAAAGGAGCTACTGCTACCTGGAACTTTCATCCTAACATCTGATGCAGAGTGGAATGTGCTTAAGAGAGGAAAGTGTGCATAATGTATCCATAGGAATTGTATAAAGGTACAAAAAGCATGATTTGGTCCCAGCACCATCACTTGCACACAAGATCCTACTTCCTGGTTAATTAATCTGGAATAGCTGCATTTTGCCTTTTTTTCTATACTTATAATCCATGAAAATCCCTATCACACTTTGGAGAATCCCTATCACACTTTGGAATCTGGTCACTTTGGAATGGTGAGAGAATCCATCTTTTCAGTATCTTTCAACACCCTGATCACAAGGGAGTGGTTGATGGATACCTAATCTGCATTGTGTGAATCTGAATCTGCTTGCTTGGAAAGTGAGGCAAAAACATCCAAGATTTATCAGTGATGCTTCCATAGTTTCAGTTTAGAACTGGAAAGGAGAAAAACAGGGAGTAGCCATGCACATGCATAGCCTTAGTTGCAAATCTGAAGACTAATTTTACTGTAACTTTAGATAGTCAAATAATATATTAAACATAAAGATAGCCAAGCCAAACACCCCACACTTAATAATGCAAGTGGTCCCAGGGTGAGATGCAGAAGAGCCTGGGCCCTTAGCCTCGGCTGCTTAGGAAGTCACTGTTGATTCCAACAGTAGCTTTTTGAGCCAAAAATGTGCAGCAAAAGGAAAGTAACATAAACAAGGCTAAATGTCAACAGTGTTTGCAGACTTACTGACACCATCCATTTGTTTGTACTGAAATGACTAGCGAACCATTTGGCAAATACAGCACTAGGCACAGACCAGCCCTTTTATCCAGGAACACAAACTTCATTGGGCTGCTGGCATTCGACTTAATTAAAAAAGGAAGAAAGCCATATGAGTTTGGTTGGATATTGCCACGCAAATAGCAATGCATTATCCACAACAGCAGCTGAAGCCCTAGGACTCAGGGCCAGGTTTTGATTTCAGTTAACACAGATGAACATAAATTTATTAAGAACAAAGGAACTTGCATCAGAATAAGGATCCCAAGTAGTTGGTTGAAAGGTAAATGGTATGAGCAAAAAAACTTCCCCACTCAGGAATAATTCTGTAAAATTAATGTGCCATTTAGTAAAGAAGAAAAACTTGTGTATTTGGGATCATGGATGCATTTCTTGGGAGTAATTTTATATAGATACTGTGCAACCACTGCAAACTGAACATGACAACAGTAAAATAAATATGTCTATGTAGTAGATTTGCACATTCAAGGCACAAATTCCTTCATTCTAAAAAAGGGGAGAGAGGAATGGTTTTGTTCTCTGTTAATGATATTGGCATGTCTGGTAAATATTTTGTAAAATCATGGCAAGTGCTCTTAAAGACATTGGTTTCTTGCAATTTAAGCCTGTCTCTTGAACTTATCCAAGATTAAGACCTGGAATTTTATTGAAACATACCCCCTATCTAAACACAGACACCATAAACTGGTTATGACACACCTCTCCAACTTAACTTTCCTAATTCCTGTAATGTCTTAAAATGTAAAGAAAAAACACCATATATTTTAATGACCTTTCATATAGGATCAGCTTCCTGAAACTTTGGAACACAATGAATGAAATAAGAGAAACCTATGAATATGAAGATGTGGGATACAAGTAGACACATCAATCCAACACATAATATTAACTAGACTTTAAATGAATTCATAAGGGGACATATTGACTAGCAAGGATGGTGCATGAAAAATTCATGAAACAATTTGGAAAGCTGGGCAAAACACATAACTGATTGATGTGCAAAATCTTCTTGGTGCAGTACAGGAAAAACCAAAAAGGCTCTCAGTTGCTTTAGTCCATGATGAGCCAGTGTGTACATCTGTTGCACAGTATTCAGCTTTTAACATAATGCAGCAATCATAACATTTTGAGCATGTGTTCCATACCAAAAGCAGAAAGCATATGGTGGGTTCATAATGGTAACAAAGCTCCAGTAGTATATTTACCCTGGAGTAATGTGCAATGGTAGATAGATAGTCCTAGAGCACTTTCTTGCAGCCTATCAATGGACACTTGGGTCAAGGAATATAGTGCTCTCAGTGCTGCCATTGTGCAGTTGGAGGAAAGGCACTAGGCTAGGAGGTAAATATTTATGATGTTATAACTAGGGAAATACACCAGCATAAATCACTAGGATACATCTTAAGATAACTGTGACCATGAGCTTTGACAGCAAAAATCTGCATGTACCTCTCTTTTAGACAATAGCCCTGTTCAGGGATTTTGAAACAGTTGTACATCATCGTGTAAGAAGGTGAGTGCCCTAGCTCCTCCTTTCTAACATCACCTTAGTACCCTTCTGTGTATAGACAGTAAAGGGTCTGAAATTTAGAGTTTTTGCAATCTGTGGAGGCTCTCCACACAAGTTAGAATTCAGTAAATCAGAGATCTAATTCATGTGAAGAGTACCTACTGATATGGAAGCCCTTTACTTCAAACTATAGACCTCCAAATATGGGCACACAATAAAACTGAAGATGGAAGGATGAGGTTGCCCTCCACTCTGGCCATGTGCTTATGCAGCACATGCTTACTGCTTCTGAATCATATTTATCATAATTCTGGATTCTAATTCATACTTTAAATTGAAACAAAGTCACTGATATCTTGTTGCTTGATTAATGGCAACAACTAGTTCTGAATATTGCATGTCCTAGATATGACTAATGCCATGGAAGACTTAGATGGTACTTCATCAGGAAGCTAGACAACATCTGTTTATCTTAAAAAAAAAGCTACAGAAAACTTCTGACTTCACAACTAAATGCAGTATCATCTAGTATATAATGCACTATCCACATGGCTACTATTCTCAGGGAGTAATGTAGTGACCACATATCATTGTATTGTTCTAACAAAACAAAAAATCCGTATTGTTATAATGGTCATATTCAGTATTAACATAGAACATCCTATGAAAGACTAGATATTATAATTCTAAATTCAGATCTGTGGGGAAAGGTCAAGGACCTTCAGAAATAACGGCGACAGGCTGTTTTCATATTCTTCTATTCTGCCCTGTCTTGCAGCAGTGGTTAAAACAAGATGAAAACTAACTGCAGGCCTCAAATAAATCTACTGATAGAGAACATGTATCTATGTAGGACACGAAGTAATATTTCCCATTTGTATAGCCCTCTTTTGTTTTTTTGAGAAAATGTACAAGGTGCTTTATAAACATTCATTAATTTAACTTCATAATATCTAATTAAAGCTGGCTAATACTGACACACTGACGTGGTAGAGAAAGGTTAAAATTGGACACAACAATTACAAAGTACAATTAGGACAGAATCACCAAGGAAAACCACTAAAAATGGTACAATGGTGGATGAACATTGAAGCCAATTCATACATCACAACAGAAACAATACAAGCTGATTCCATAGTTTCGTTGGGGACATTTATGTGTACAATGTGATTGCTTCACTGCCCACTTACTACTCACTGTAGGACACATACTCATACAACACAATGTATAAAGCAAGTGTCAAGTGTATTATGCATAAGACTGGTATTTTAAACTTCAAAACGATGTTCTTTTATCTTTTATAAATATGCTTATATCAGCAGTGGACATCTCATTGTAGAAAGTTTCAATACTAGGTCAATCAGGATTGCAATCTTACATGTACTATGTTAGTGTACTTCCTCCTTTTCCATGATATGTCCCTTTTTCACAGATAAAATTTCTCACTTGGTGGATTTTTTAAATATCCAAATTTTCGTACAAGATCCAGACTGGAGAAAGTGGGTGATCGGGTAGTAGAGATCTGAGAAGGAAGAAGAGACACATGCCACAGAGCCCTGTGTGGGTTACCTAAGGGGAAGGCTTGTAAGGGAGGAAGACAGTGGAGAGAAAAAGGTGCCCTGCTGTGGTTCTGGCTGCAATGGATGGGTAGTGGCTTGTTTGTTCAATGGATGGGTAGTGGCTACTATCACAACTGCACAGAGCTTACAGAGTATTTAAAATGAGTTTCATCATAGTGAATGATGGTAAATGTATCTATCCTCTGTTTTGCTTTTCAAAATATTGGCAACCCTTTTCAAAATATTGGTAACCCTAATATACACTAAGTAGTAGCATGGCCCACTGAATTCTTATGACTGTGGTGGCTGAAAATCAATAATGGGGTATCCTAAGCCTTAAAAAGGTTAAGCTACTGGATATAAGCGAACAGTAATTCTTCTCTTTTCTAGAATTCAAAGCTATGTTAGTCTGTAGAATCAATACGTAAGAGAGATCTTGTAGCACCTTCAAAACTAACTGAAAGAAGTTGGCAGCATGAGCTTTTGTAGACTACAATCTACTCTCAAAGGTGCTACAAGATCTCTACAAAGGTGCTACAAAATCTCTCTTCTCTATTTAATTTTATTTTGCAAACACCTATTTGTACACATTGCATTAATTCAATAAAGTGTCATCTACAGCCAGTATGGAGTAAGATGGTCAACAGTGGTGAATCAGGAATGCCCCAGTCACCAGCTCCTAGTGAAGTTGCTATTTTGCACCCAATATAATAGAACACAAAGAACACATAGCACAGCTATGAAACTGGACTAATACAGGACTTATCCTGGTCTACTTTAACTGTTTTATACAAATAAAGTAGGCAAACCATATAAAACCAGCAGCAGTTGGTTTCACAAATGTGGCACACATAGCATGAAGGATGTTATGGGGACCATAACCAAATAAAAAGATCCAAACTTCTAGCACAATTGCTATTTTACAAGGTACTATAAGAATGAACCTTAAAGGACAAACACATGATGAAAGAGATAATACCAAAAGCCATCCTTCTTACAAGTGAAATTGAATCTAGAACATGTTTGTGCACATGGTGCAGGTAAACATGAAAATTGTTTTTGGATTGGACTGAGCATGGAAATTGTTAGGGTTGCCAAAAAAACACACACTTAACCACAAGATACCAAAAGCAGTAGACTCAATGTCTGGCTTCATTAACTAGTGACCACTGTTTTGTGAGTATGAAACAGAGAGGTTTGGCTGAGGTGGCAGTCAAGTAGAAAGGTTGGAATGTGGCATCTGTAATAATGGAAAATTCCTGCCGACTGCCTCACTATCACATACATATTAGGTGAATCATACATATTTAACATTCAGAGTAAAAATGGGATAACACAAACTTGTGTGAGAGATCTGGAATAATAGATGAGAAACAGTTACTTGTTAAGAGTACTAAACTGAAGTACACTAAATTAATTGCCCTCACTGGGCATCTATCAGGCTACCATCTGATCTGTGTGTGCATTTAACCTGTGGGGGAAACAAGTCTGGGCTATTTTATGATGATATCATAACAGAATACTATTAATATACCACATATACTCACCATGTAATCTTCAATATGTATGCCTGCATTACATACATATAATGGGTGGAAACTATATATACTGAAATTACCACATGAAATAGTCCCAAGTTTTGCCAGGGCCCACTTCTCATATCAACTGAATCTGTATTAGTCAGAATACTACAAAATTGAGATTGCATTGATATGTGCCTGCATTAAAATAGCCAAGAATATGCTCACATCAGACATAAGAGGATGGTTATGTTATTGCTGCAAGATCTGTGCCTCCACATATGCTGACTGGTGCTGACTGAAGTTGTAATCCAACACATTTGAAGGGCACCAGATTGTTGAAAACTGGTCTAAAGACATCAGACATATTTCAGTAAAAGCTGTCAAGATACTAGTTTTCAAGCCACTCAGTAGTAAATACTTTCTAAATGCAACTCACCAAGTGAAGCAATTATAATTCTTCTAATAACCTAACTTAAGATGGAACTCCAGTCCCATGATGCTTGCAATATGAATTATACTCTGCTAACATGTTTTCTAACTACTAGTTGAACAGCCATATAGGATGACACCTATGTGCAACCACCTACTGAAGAAACGTATTTCAACCGTAAATGCACAGAACCACTAAATACAATGAATGCTGTGTTGACGATGTCACTAAGAACCCAAAACTTTTGCTGGATCCCATTTCTTCTTCCAGAATTGGTGACTTCCCAATTCCCTAATACATCTCCTTATATATCCTAAAAAATCTTCTGGAGAGGGCTGGGAAAACCTCTGGAGTAGGTTTCTGGTACCAGGAGGAGAAGAGGATAAAATCCTGATTTGACTGTCACCAGATAACAAAGTACGTTGTATCTTGGACTATGTTTTAAATTCCAGGTCAGGCCAGGTTAGTCACGAGACAAACCATGTTCTGGTAAAAGCTCAGGAAAGTTATTTCATTTCCAATTATAATCATGCTAGGGGGTAACTGTGTTTTGTTTTTGTTTGTTACTTTCCATATATAATTATCTCTTTTTCAATTGCTGAGTAACTCTGCCAAGCAAACTGATTTAAAATGTTTAAGAAGATGAGTTCTGAAAGTAGAAGTAATGCCACTACAACTTAGTAGCATATAACTACTATAACGTGGGCAAACACGAATAATACTAGTATCATCTGAAACTTTTTAAAATAATATTTTGGAGAAGAGGGAAAAAGGAGGACTAGAACTACAATTCCACTTATAAAAATAATTGAATACATAGGAGGCCAGCCTGGTAGGGTGCAGGGCCATATCTTAGTTAAAAGGCACAGCATGTGAAACTTTCATGAATGCAAGCAATTCATGAAAATTAATGTTGAACCACTAGAAAGATAAACATGTAACAAATTTGTTTTTAAGAGTAATCACCATCAACAGCACAGGATGTGGATATAATATTTTAATGCAAGATAAGGTTTTTTAACTTGAATATAGTATTTCCTTAAAACTAGGAACTAGTAAAGTTTAAATTTTAGACTTTGCGGGGCAGCCTTCTTTTTATAGTCATGAGGCTGAATCACATCTGCATAACATTAACAGCTGTCAATATTTTTCAAACTGTCAGAAATTCCATACTATTCTCTCTCTCTCTCTCTCTTTCTCTTTGACAACTTGGGAAACATTCTTTGCACTGTATAGTTATGGATACTAAGCACACAATGACACACTCTTTAGTTTGGAGCCAACCCGCAGTAACTTTTACATATTATTACATGTTGAAAATACATGTGCAGCCTTGATGAACACATGAAACTACATATACTATGCCATGGCATTGTCGATTTCAAGTGTCTACCATTTGGCCACTTGATTAGATCAAAAGTAGACCATTTGTGGGAAGATTTATGGATAGCCTTGAGTTTGTCTCTCATATATATTAACAAACAGAACTATAAATATATTTCAAAATGAAAATATTTCAGATTCCACCTTCTTCAGTTGCCAAAGATGAAAGTGAGCTGTATAGTAGGTGGCAATTTAGAATATTATTTTATCAGCATTTTTAGTGGATGTTGGTAGAAAAAGAGAAAGAAAGAGAGCACAACAGTTATAGTGTCATTTGTTTCCCTTCACCATCCTGCTCCTTCAGTTGAGTAGAAAAATAAAAAAGCAGGGAGGGGGATCTCTATGAAACATGCTCCCAACATTTATTTTGCAGCCAAAATAGACCTCTGCCTTGATGGAATAAGCTTCAGTTTAGTAAATCAGCATTGCCACATATTCTTTTTTGAATAAACACCCCAGCATATTTTTGAGCTACACAGCGTGGGTGGCCTCAATTTGCACAAGACAAAGTTGAGAGGTATAGCACTGCATTCCCCTTCCCTATCCCTGCTAAATGATGTTTTTTAAGCTGCTTACTGTATGCTTTCCCTCTCCTGGTTAATTATCAGAACTTGGGCTTTGAGCTTCTACAACTCTGCACTCTACTATGCGTAAATATGCCTGCAGTGGAGACCCTACATCATAGCTCATGATATTGTGCCTCCACACCAGACAGCATAACCCTAAACCTGAGCTTTTCATTGCTAGTGCAACCAGTTTCAGCAGACTTCTATAAGCAATCTGATTAAGGGTTTTGCATGACGGTGAGTCTTAGAACAGATGATAGGACAGATGACATGCAAAGTTCCTCCCTTGACACAATATGAATTCTGGAATCACCAAGTGGTAGAATGATATGCTATAGACTTTCCAATTACCACACTTCAGGCAAAAATCTACCCTGCAAAACTCATATGAACACTATGTTGGAACTTACTTAGGTCACTAAGGGACAAAGCAGAACGGCAAAAAAAAGCTGTCTTCCCGGTAGACTGGGGACATGGCGTTCAGACAGTAGCATGCTCCCAGTCCACAGGGAAGCCACACATCTGACTGCACATGCAGAAGAGCCATAGCGTTTCTGCAGCACAGTGTTTACACACGCTGCACCACAGAAATGCTGAACAACCACCCTTTTCCTGGTGCAAAAAAGAGCAGCTTTTTTCCGATTCTTTTTGCGCTGGGAGAAGGCTGGTTTGGAGGCGTGATGTGTGCCTCCTGCAACCCAGTGAGAAAAGGGATGGCACAGAGCCACACCTTTGAGGCGGTTTGCTTTGCCCATTAGGCTGCAACTGAACTGCAGAAATAATCCAGTTTGACACCTCTTGAACAGGCATGTTTCAGTGCTATTGAATTCTGGGAACTGTACTTTTGTGAGATGCTTAGCATTCTTTGCACTGTATAGTTATGGTACCACAACAAACTACAATTCCCAGAATTCTACAGCATTGAGCCATGGTAATTAAAGTGGTGTCAAACTGGATGAATTCTGCAGTGTGGATGCAGTCTTAGATAACCTACTAACCCATTACCATTTGATAACACCATCCCAAATAATTGCTCCCAGCAGAAAGCATATTGGTTTGTTTCTTTAAATAATATATATAACTACCATTAGTAGAAGGATCTGAACATCACAGTAGGAAAACTGAAACTTTATGCTACATAGTGTTTGAAAATATTGAAAGATTACTGCCTGATGAATAAATTTTGAATTTCCCTATAAAAATATAGCCACACATTGGATAGCTTGGAGTTTTATTTGAAGTATATACTGTTGAACATGTTCAATGAACTGTTATTCAACACAAAGGAAGAAATTAGAGAAAGCAAGCTAGGCTAAGGCTTGGCACAGTATCCAGTGTTTTTCCTCAGTTCAAATGCTGAAAAGTTTGCAAGTTACCACATCAGTTTAAAAATAAAATGAAATCAGATTGTTAAAAATGAAGCAGTAGATGTCCTGATCATGTATCATAAATATAAACACATTATATAATTGCTCAGCTAATTTAAAAGTATCTAATGTATTTTAATGGCCTGGACCACATATAAAGGCCACAGAGAATGATATGAAGCACCATTTATTTCAACAGAGGTCCATGCTTTGTAACAAATTAGAATTTTGCCCCATGTTTTTTTAACATTTTTGAAAGCCAAATTTGCTAACAAACACATTTTAGGCATATTCAGGTTTTTTTTTCTTGAAATGATCTGAAAGAAGGATTCTAAAACTTACCACACAAGTCAGGTCTCTTGATACATCCACTACTTCCTGTGCTACTTGCAAGTCCATTAAAGGCTGCTAAGCCATCAGAGCTGTAGGCTCTTAGGACCGACAACATGTTTACTTGTTTCTCCAGGACCTGTGAACTTTGAGCTTGTTCAGGTTTCATTGCACTTTGTGCAGCTTCATGAGGGGGGAGCAGATTCTGACTGTGCCACTGCTTTTCAGAAGGTGGCAATGGTGATATTAGTCCTTGTGATGTTTTTGAGGCAACAGAACCTTGTATGCTGTCCCCTCTGTCAGCACCGTCTTTGTTCAGACTTGACAATGGTTTGTTCAGAAGATCAGATTCTGTTTCAATGTCCTCATCATCAATGGTCTCTTCCTTGGAGGACTCCATATCTTCAGATGAAGCTATATCTGATAGGTCATCAGTAGCACTTTTATTTACAGAGTCAGAAAGTAACATGGTGGAATCATCTTCAGATGGTGTTTTTATCTCAGTTTCACTAGTGGTGCAAGAATTATGTGCTCCTACGACTCCAGAATAGACACCAAATTGCTTATAGAAGTCTGCTGCAAAATTATAAAAAGTAGAATCCATGTGACCAGGCCAAGTAGTATTCTTTTGTTCTCCTAGTGACTCCTTGGATCCTTGATTCATTCTTTCAGAAGCTGAGTCCATTTGACCGATCAAACTGGAAATTGATGAATCTTTGTTAGATTGTATGGAAACTGGAAGCAAGTTGGCTTTATTTGCTGAAGCAATGGCCTCTCTAGGTTGGTCTTTACCATTTCGAATTGGACCTAAAACACTGTCTTTACGTTTGGCTTTGCCTAAATGATTGGCTTGGAGATGAAGAGCCATTAACTCCATTGACGATGTTGTGAAGGAACAAAACAAGCAACCATGCCAAGCAATATTGTCTTGGACTGTAACTGATGAACCCGGAAGACTAGTTGCATCTGGCCTCACAGAAAGATCAAGAGGTTCATATTGTGATTTTTCTGTTTTTCTTGTTTTCCCACACACTTTTTCCTCACCACTATCTGAACCTAGAGGCTTTGTGGGAAGGCAATCAGACAGAACTTTATCCTTCATTTCTTTTTCTTTCTTCAAGGAACTGAGGACAAAATTGTCCATAAAAGCTTGCAGTGACCCTTGAAAATTCACTCCATTTCCAACCATGCTATGATAAGCTCGGCCTAGATCAGAAAAGCGTGTCCCTTTGGAAGATATGTCAGAGCCTTTTATATTTTCAGAAGAAACCTCTGAAGACATGCCAACTGAATGGCCTGGATGTTCTCCTGAGGAAAGCATTCCTGGTGACCACTGTTGAGATCCCATGCCACTTCGGAAATCTATACCAGGAAGACCTTTGAAAGCCCCTCTCAGTACTTCAGGTCTAATGAACATTGATCCTTTGTTCGATGTTTCTTCTTTGTGATCTTGATTTTGAGACTGCCCAGAGAGTGGACCAGCTCCATTCTGCCGTTCCCGGTGGTGCCGTTCCAAATGATATTTCAGTGATGCAGATTGAGTACCAGCATAATCACAGTGGGGACACTTGTAAGGTTTTTCACCTGCAATTATCAAAAGGAAAATAAGTGTAAAATTAAATATACTGGAGAGAATAAAAGGCCTATCTTTCTAAATTAAAAATGGCTCCAAACAGCTAATATGTTTTTCTCATGCTATTCACCCCTTAAAATATAATAAATAGTTTTAAGATTTTTTTTTTAAAAAAATGGTTTTCTACTCGCAACTCAAAACTGTCAAACCATAAAAACACAGCTATCTTTCCCTTGGCCTAATATGCTAAAACTGCTGTAGAATTAAAAGCTATGATTATGAAAATGAAGCAAAACTATTCCACCACAGTGATCATTAAAAGTACAAGTGGGGGACAGGGGGGAAGGGGGAGACAAAGTATGTAACAAATGGATGACTACAATGTTTTTCTGTATACAATAGCACAAAATTTTGTTTAAATTATACACATGGAAACCATTTTTAAACCTAAAATTTTTATGGCACTGTTACGCAAGACTGAAATGAATGATTTAAGTCTTGCTCTGCAGTAAATCATGGATATAATTAGCAAATGGCATTCTGCACAAGTAATTTATCATTATTTGGAGGGCACCATTCCAGAAGGATTCAAAGATCTGCAGACCTGCTGTATTGTTTCCAAATAAAGAACTATAAATACAGTTTCTATAAAATATTAATATCATTATAGTGTATTACAATTGCATCGTATTAAGAACGTATAGTTAAAATAAAAAGTAGTCAATAAAAATTAAAGGGAAAACTAGCAATAAAGAGTACAAAATATATGTAGTTTCTATGTTTGAAATTAACATTATCTACTGAATTTTGCCGTGCTCTAAATTTGCACTAATGGTACCTCTAATGCTCCAGTAGTAAAATGTGTAATTTACCTCTAATAAGCACTTTTCAACAGAGTAAGAATTGGCTTAAATAGTGTTCTAAAACATATAAGATGATCTTCATGAATTAAATATAAATTTCTAATTCAGTACTAAACTTGTATAGCTCTTTCTGATTTAGAAGGAGTCTGGGTGGCATAGCACAGATGTGAAATATTTACAGAAATTCACACATATACATCCGGAAGGGAAAATATGTCTAGATAAATGTGAATTTAAATGTATACTGAGCACTTGTTAGCAATGAAGGGTTCCTTTGCAAACCTGAATGCTGGAATAGTCATTGAAACAGACAGGAGTCTGACAGTCCTGGAAGCTTCTTTTAATAGTGCTCTGTCAATAACAGCAATTATTTCTCTAAGCAACCTAAACAACAAGGAAGTATTTTTTCCCCTATCTCCCTCCACTGTTTTCTTCCTCTGCAATGATCTAAACACCAAGGCAAGCCATCTGTGAACTAAGCCCTGGAAATACTTCTTTGTTGTTGTTTTTTACCTCTCTTCCCTGCCTCCATACAAAAAACAAGAGCTGTATTGTTTGCGTGAGAAAACATTCTAGTTGAAAGGCTATATACATCCTAAACAATTTTAAAAAAATGAATTTACATTTTCAAGACTTCCCATTACTAAAAAATAAGTAATAATGAGATTTTCACTCTTTGCATATGTGTGACATAAAACAAGTGCCTCTGATCAGGGAGTGAAGATTTTTAAATTCGTCTTTGACAAGAAAACACCCATTAAAAAACCTGTTGACCTCTATGAGGTTTTTCACCCCGAGAAGAGTGAATCAATCACTACTTCCCTCAAACACCTTTTTCCTGGTTCTTTTTTTTTGGGGGGGGGCACTTTTTTAAAACATAAAACATTGCATTTATTTTTCATTTATTTTGTTTCAGCTCTAGTGAGATTACCTGTAAATAACATTATATATTGCATTAGTCTGACTGGCATCAATAACTTGCTGAAAATCAAGCTTAACAATTCTGCCTTCGATAGAATATTTGTATCTTAAATGTTTAGAAAGACCTTTGTCATATAATGATTGCTCTAGCAATGTTTCTAAAAGTTTCATTTGGTTTATTAATATTATTATCTATTGTGCATGCCTTCACAGAACCCAACTTGTTAGTCAAGTGAATTGACCCAAAAAAATGACTTTGGGCTAAGGACATCATGTTTGGCAAATAACATTACAATCTTCAGTATTTTCAGTTTAGGTTGGGGCAGGCTATGTTCATCCCTTATTTCACTGTCTGTCATGTTCATACCTTCCGACTTTCCCAATTTAACAGTCCTGATTAATCCTCTCTCATTCCACTTTTTTCAGTGTTTTAAAATGTTCTGGTTTCTCTCTCCTCCCCCTACTTCCCCCTTTCTCCTCTGTTGACTTCCTTGCTGCAAATTGAGTTGAAAGTGCAAAAAAAGTTTGTACTCAATTAACTTAGTGGGGGGAGAGGAAAGAGGGGGAAATTATGCCTTTCCCATGATGCTCAGGCCAAAGCAAACTGATGTATCCTCTCCTTGTTTGTGTATTCTTCCTAATTTTTGCCATCTTGAACACATACTGATGAATCTTAATCACATGCACCCCAATTTTCATCTGTGAAATGTTGGATGGTATACACTCCCCTTGATTTCTTTGAACATGCCCCTGCACTAAGATTACCCACCACTTAAGACAATTTTGTCTTTGTGGAAATTGATTGGAAAGATGTTAGAAACCATACCCAGTACTGGAACTAAGTTTGACTAGTTCCAAACTGATCAGTGATTGAAGCTGCTGGAGGAGACTCTCTGCCTAAGTGTCTGGCTGTCCTTCACACCATCACACTAGTAGCCATCACATGAGGGCCTGCATCTGGCCAACTGTATTTATTGTGCCTCACCTTCATTGTCAACAAATCCTTTGCTCAGCCACTATGCAACAAATGAAACAAAAGCAAGATTCCTTATGTTGGATAAATTATAGGTATACATCTAGATAACTTCCAAAGCCTAGACTTTGCTGTTGTATTCCTTCAAGTTGTTTCTGGTTTATGGCAGATAAAGCTAGCATGGAGTATTCAGAGGGGTTTTTACCATTGCCTTCCACTCAGGATGAGAGAATGTGACTTGTCCAAAGTCACTCAGTAGGTCTCCATGGCTGAGTGGGATTAGAAACCTGGTCCTCCACTGTTCTAGGTCTTGTCTGCCTTGTCAAGTGGTAGCCCAGAGTATCCTGGCCCCATAGCTGCCCTGATCTTCCCCTGTTACATTGGCTTCCATTTCTGTGCCTCCATGGCTCTCTGCCTGTCTGCCCAGTACATCCACCACCACCAGGGATCATTTGCTTCTGAGGTCAGAACAAGGTGCCCAGTGATGATTGCAGACTGGGTGCCTCATTCTCATTAAACTCACAAGCAAACTTCCATGGTGGCAGACATGTCAGGGGGCCTGGTGGGACAGCTGTGCAAACAGCTGTTATGGTGCAGGAATAGAGGGCACTAGACCTTCCCAGAAGATCTGTAGCACCAGGTAAGTTTTTTTTAACCTAGTTTTCACCTTGTTATGCCCTGGTTCTGGTGCAGGATGTTCGCCAAGAAAACCCTGCAACAGATTTGCCTCAGGGTCACCATAAGTTGGAAATGACTTGAAGACACATTACAACTTTAAAAAGGTGGTCTCACCTCTCCTATGTTTTTTTTCTTCTGAATCAGTGTTTCAAGGACACTTTTAAGAAACCTGTAGCTATTATGTTTCACTGAGATCAAGTTTTTGTTACAAGTGAGAAAGAAAAGCCCATTCTGTGATCCTCATAAAAAGTCATTTTTTTATTCCTCATGTTTAAAATGTGTATTTTGTGTGCACACACAAAATGTATACACAAGTATGTATTTTACTGTAAAATGTTATCAATGCGTACACATTTTATTGAGTATCAACCTCCCAACCTGAAAAATTCAGATTAATTCAGAAGTGGGAAGGAACAGATTTAGGAATGAACATAATAAATTAATCTTCATTGAAAGTGAAACAAGCCAAAAATAGATGGATTCCCCTGTACACTCCTACCTTGGCCATATATTCCACATATCCCTCGGTTAAACTAGATCTAAGCTACATGAGATAACTGGGAAAAGCATTGAGTTTCCATTGCTCATTTAGTCATTTGGGAGATTTTGTTGGTCCCTTCTCTGCTGACTTTCCACGAACAAGCAAAGACCTTTTTATTCAGACAAGCATTTAGTCTTTAATTGTTGCAGCAGGTATCACTTTTAATGATATGTTGTGTTTCTATTTCAAAAATGTACTTTTAAGACTGTTTTAAACTTGTTGTTTTGGTTCTGAACTGTCTTGAATCCCATTTTGGGAGAAGAGGGATATACATTAAATAAATAAATGGCCTGGAAGGTTTATTTAACTTTGCCTTCACTCATTTCTTTAGATCTTACAATTATATATGGAAGGGAACACATCAGAGAAATCTATTCCCAGTGACAAACCTGACACAATCAAATATAGTAGAATCAATAATCTTCAGGTAGTATCATTAGGCTAACAGACCACACAGCAACAGCTGATGGTTCTGGTTTATCTATATATTTATTTAATTTATACTTGCTGATCTCCAGATAAAGGACCCAAAGCAACCCACTGACATTGATGTCTATCAAGTTGTGCATCCACTATGGGTTCTAATCTAAAGTTTAGAAGTAGCTATATAAGATGATGAACTCTATTTCCAAAACAGATTCCACACTGTTGGGAGTTCCTGCATGGCAGGGGGTTGGACTGGATGGCCCTTGTGGTCTCTTCCAACTCTATGATTCTATGATTCTATGAAAAATGAATATTTTAAACTATGACTGAATTCCATGATGGATTCATTATTCGACTGACACTGAAGTCACCAGCTGCCAACTAAAGGATTCCTAGTTAGGAATTTTCACAACCTGATGTATGGCATAATCTTAAACCAGGGGTAGGCAACCTTTCCCCTTTAAGGGCTGAGGGACTTCAGCTCCCAGAATCCCAGGATCTATTGGCCAACATGGGACTATTGGCCAACATGGCTGAGGCTTCTGGGAGCTGAAGTCCCTCAGTCCTTAAAGGGGAAAGGATGCCTACCCCTGTCTTAAACTATTGGACATGATCCAGCCAAAGTGAAACATTATTCAAACCCACTGTATCTTGTTTTCTACAAGTTGCTCATGCTATAAAACACAAAGGACAGAGGTTGTGAGGCCAGCCACTTCTTTTTGAGTATGTCCATATTTCTAGAAATAACCACAAGCCCTGCATAAAGTCTGCATAAAGCAGAGGCTGGAAAAGTTTCTTTTCTACACTACAACTCTGAGAAACCTCCAGCCAGCACAGGAGATTTGGGAAGATGTAGTCCAAAAAAGTAACTTTTCCAAGCTCTGGACAAAAAGCTGATAAATGCTGAAGAAGTGATGCTTGCAGACATCACATTCATTTTATAAAATCACAGTATTTTCACTACCAAGTCCTCCCTTTCATTTGAAGGTACTTCTTCCATATATTAAGAAATTTGCTGTGAGATTCCCCATGCATATTGATCCAATGGAGGAAAAAGGCATTTTCTGACATGTGAAAGTGAAATAGGGATGCAAACCCTTGATTATCTCAATGTGAGGATGAATGGTAATTTTCTTACCAATCTTGGAGAAAATGAATGTTCATCCACAGGACATGTTCCCAATTCAAAGTTCTAAAGTGTTGTAGAAAATTATTCTTTAGAGAAATAATTTCTGCACAGGAAAAAAAAATTCTACACAGAAAACATGAGTTTTGTGCAAAAATCCCATATGTGCTTCTCCACAGAATAATTCCTCTGCATCACTTTCAAACTTTCAGGTACTGGGGAGAACAACACTTTCAGGTACTGGGGAGAACAACACAGAAGTCCTGCTGGGCTCTTTCTGGGGTTTTCCAACTCTCAGGGACCTCCATGTTTTGACTCAGAAATGAATATTTGTGAATATTCATTCAGAGCCTTCCCAGTGGCTGCTCCCACTCTCCCAAATGCCCTTCCACAGGAGGCTAGGCTGGCCCCTTCCCTGCTTTCCTTTTGGCGGCAGGCAAAGAAGTTTTTATTCAAGCAGGCTTTTCATATATATTCATATCAGGAAGGCTTTTATATGGTGTGTGTGCTTTAGTTATATTTTTAACTTTTGCATGCTTATGTAGCTTTATACTGCTTTTAGCAGGTTGAATTTAACTGTTTTTTTAAAAAAAATACTGTAAAGTTTTAAAATGGTTTTATTTGTGATTTGCATTGGGCCCCTTTCTGCAAGAAAGGTGGGATATAAATAAATAAATAAATAAATAAATAAATAAATAAATAAAATCCTTTCAATCTCTAAAGTGCAATCTGCAGAAGCAACAGCACCACACAGTAGGACACAGCAAGTTGCCTTCTACATTTTAAGTATCCATATTTCTCCTGGGTTTTAAGTGGGAAGAGGGGTCTTCTTTACCCCTGCCTGGAATTGAACCTTGGTCTTCATCATTCAAAGTGAATGGAGAGACTTTTCATTGAGTAGTGGCACAAAACAGTAAATATCTAGAATTCTTGGTCTATAAAAGCATAGTAGAATAAACATATGAGTGTATTTCTGAACAAAGTTTCAGAAAAATCCTGGACAGTGATTTAATTGATCGAAGGGTTATTGATTACCTATTTTATCAATGGCAGAGTGGATATTTTATAAAGAGCTGCAGTACAGTTTAATTAGTTCATTATTATGCCTCATCCTACTCAGTACTTTCTTTTATCATTCTAATCACTCACTTCACACTTTTGAAACCAAATGGAATATCAAAGGTTCTGTGGGATTATTTTTGGATCATGCACATGTTCTTCACATAGTTCATCTGTTTGTCAGAAATACCAGTTGCAATTTGAATCTCTTTACTCCCTTGCTATTGTGCCTGAGAAAGATGCAAGCCAAAGACAAAGAAAAGGTATATGATTATCCCATACTCTTGTATTCTGGCTTTCTATTACCTTCTGTTCTAATGCACGACAGACAGAATAATTTTTTTAATTTGTGCAAAGCTATATAATTGAATTTAAATCCTATCTCGGATATTTATTTAGTCTTTCTACACGTCTTTACATAGTTAAGACTTAGGGAAATAAATATGGATGCTCCTTAGCTCTGAAGCTCTAGTACATTAATATAAACTGTACACCAATTCCCCCAAAGCATATATATGTTGCAAACCTGAAGACTTTTTACACAGCTGCTTATTGCTAAACAGTGTCTTGTCCAGAAGGGGACAATCTGTGTCTCTAATTGCTGTCAGTGAAGCTGAGATTCATTATGTGACTTTCCCATTAAAATGTGAGCATTAATTTGTATAATGAAATATCACCCACTGCAGTGTTCATTAGCCATGCCCTACTGTATACGCCACATTGTTAGCTACCTAGAAACTGTAGTTAATTTCACTAATGGATATTTCCCTACTTAGTGTTTGGTAGGAAATTTATACTGTAACATTACCTCTTAAACTTTTAAGGAAATTTAAATTCAATCAATTATTTTCAACAAAAGTTTGGGATGTCATTAAGTTGGGAAAAGGCAAGTGATGCAATGTTAAGGATGGGGTTATCTGGATAAATGTAGGCAAACAAAAAAAAAAGCCCATTTAACTCAACTTTCAGATGTAAGATTTTTTTAAAAAAAAATCAATCACAAAAAGTCTGTCTTCTTGAAGTCTTATGCTATTTCCCCTATTTATACAGCCTATCCTATCTCCAAATCTTATTGAAAATAGTTAAAAACAACCTTCTTGGGGGAAGATAACTGTGCAGTGCAGCTTCAAATTAGTGAATATGCCATATAGTTTCACTTTAGCTCCCTAGCTGACTTTTTATCACTCCTGATTGGGAACAATGATATGGAATGGTTCTTCATCTAGAACTTTGGTCCCTAACTTCAACCATCAGGGTTCATATATATTATAGAAAGAATAAACTTGACACCACTTTAAGTGCTGTAGCTCCATCCTATGGAATCCTGGAATTGGTAGTTTTCCAAGGTCTTTAGACTTCTCTGACAAAGAGTGATGACACTTCACAAAACTACAAATCCCAGGATTCTGTAGTATGGAGCCACGACAGTCAAAGTGGTGTCAAACTGCATTCTTTCTACAATGTAGATGCACCCTGAATCTGGAGAGAAAAGAATAAAGGTGAAGAAAAAAGAAAAATAGTGTGGGGAGATGATGAAACAGGCAAACGACAACGGAGGGAAAAATGGCAGGGAAAGAAGGTAAGAGGGAGATATAGTTAGGCAGATATAGTAAACATTTGGGATTTTACAGTGGGCTCTTGGTATCTGTTGGGGTTTGGTTCCAGGACTCACTGTGGATACCAAAATCCATGGATGCAAAAGTCCCATTAAACAGAATGACAAAGTAAAATGGTGTCTCTCATATAAAATGGCAAAATCACTATTTGTTTTATGGAATTTAGATTTTTAAAAAAAGCCATGGGTGGGTGAATCCATGGAGAAAAAAAATCAGAGATATAGAGGGCCGACTTTATAGTAGTGGTTGGTTTTTATTTAGAGTGTGAGCATGGGCCCAGTGCTTTAAAAAGTTGAAGGCCATGGACTACAAGACTTTTTTTTTTTTTTTTACTATACCCCACAAAAGAATAAAAAACACTGTTTACAATTATCAAACAGAAATCATGAGTTGCTATTTCAATCAGCTTTCTTCCTTAGGGCTGTTCTTCTGTAGGTTTATAAATAACCTCTCGTTTCCATGAATTACTTTAGCCTTAAGTATGGGTTTGGCTCTAAAAAAAAAGTAGTTAAAGGCATGGACTTGAAAATACTAGGTGTTCATAGGAAACTGACTTTTTCAGAACTGCTTAAGTACCTTTCTAACAAACAAGTGCTGAGAGTACTAAAACTACTGACATGAGTTAATATATTGTAGAAATAAACAAAAATGTTGATTTTTGATCAATGATACATGATCCAGACTTTTAATGAGGAGTATATTGCAAGAAACTGAGGATCTGCTAACTTTAATAATAATAATAATAATAATAATAATAATAATAATAATAATAATTTTATATCCCGCCTTTAGCCATAGCCATCAAGGCGGCTTACATCTAAAATCAAGTACATAAAACATCCTTTACAAAACAATACAGATTAATACAATTACCCCCCCTCAATTAAAAATACATTAAATACAAATCTTAGTTAAAACTAATTAACAATAAACAGTTTAAAAGCAAATTAACAATAAGCACTCTGGGGGCAAGATATGAGTAAGCAAAGTTATCTGACAGGGGGAATAAGGACAGATAATTTATTCTGGGTAGGCCTGCAAGAAGAGATCCATCTTGACAGCTTTTTTAAAGCCATCTAAGTTGGTTATCTGACGGATCTCTTCCGGCAAGGCATTCTAGAGTCTGGGAGCGGTGGCAGAAAATGTCCTCTGGGAGGTTGCCACCAATCTAGTTTTCGTCAAATAAAGCAGCTTCCTCCCAGAGGACCTGAGGGCACAGGGTGGTTTGTATGGAAGCAGGTGATCCCTAAGGTAAGTTGGACCCAGGCCATATAGGAATTTAAAGGTCATCACCAACACCTTATACTGTGCTCGGAAACCAATAGGCAGCCAGTGGAGAGACCTTAAAATCAGTGTAATATGATCACGCCTTGGTGTTCCAGTGATCAACCTGGCTGTCATATTTTGTACTAGTTGTAGTTTCCAAGTTAGGTATAAGGGTAGCCTCATGTAGAGTGCATTGCAGAAGTCAAGTCGTGAGGTTACCAGTGTATGTACTATGCTTTCTAAGTCCCTTACTTCCAGGAAAGGGCGCAGCTGGCGTATCAGCCAAAGCTGACAACAGGCACTCCTGACTGTTGCATTCACTTGATCTGTCATGTGAAGCGATGAGTGTAGCATCATCCCCAGATTGCGGACACAGTACCTAAGAGAGAGCATGACCCTGTCCAGAACTGGTGGTTGCAACCCAATCTCTGGTTTGGGGGCCCCTACCATAATAAGTACCTCCATTTTTTCTGGATTCAGCTTGAGTTGTTTTTTCCTCATCCAGTCCATTACCACTTCAAGACATTGATTGAGGGGAGAACTGCCATCTGCCGTCATAGCAGCTGACCAAGACATGGAGAAATATATTTGGGTGTCATCAGCATACTGATAACACTCCACCCCATGTCTTCTGATGATCTCTCCCAGCGGCTTCATATGGATATTAAACAACATCAGGGACAAGATGGCACCCTGTGGAATGCCACAGTTTAACTCCATTTTAGAGGAGTAGTTGTCCCTGAGTGACACCCTTTGGAACCTGCCTGAGAGGAAGGAATGGAACCACTGGAGTACAGTGCCTCCGATTCCTAACTCTCTCAGGCGCTCCAATAGGATGTCGTGATCTATTGTATCAAAAGCCACTGAGATATCCAAAAGCACCAACTGGGTTACACTCCCCCTGTCAGTGCTCAGGCGCAGGTCATCTACCAGAGCGACCATGGCAGTCTGGTAGATGAATTAAGAAATCTCATATATCTTTTAAAATTGCTGATGGTTCTGTCATCATAACTGAGTATATAAGGAAAAATTCTAAACTTCTGATTGCTGGTTTAATATTAGTCATATTTACAATATGTCATCATTGTATTCTATTTAAAAATATTATCCTTATTATTTTCTCATATTTTGTTCTTTAGTTAATGGAAATTGATCTCTATCTATTTTAATATTATTTTCATATGCTTTGTAAAAGCTGTATAATGCCTCTGGGGATTCATCATCTTCATTTTAATGTCAGGTTTTCTTCCCTGGAAAATTTTGTTAGTTTTCAGAAACACTTTTATAGATAATAAATACTAAAATACACAACTCAGGGAAGACATCAAATAAAATGTGTCTGTTTAAATTCAGTTAAGTTCAATTAAGTATAGACTTACTTGGGGAATAAATATTTATGATTTTTTTTCCTAAAAATCTTGCTAACAGTCTCCCAAAGCATTGGTACTAAACATCCTAGTAAAATCAATTTCTAGCATTAGAAGTTAGAGCTGCCAGTTACAAAACTATATTCCCTCTTCTCCCTCCTTCCCCACCTTGATAGTTTCTTTATTTGGAGAATTTTATTATGTATTTTATTTTATTTCCAGAATTTATATCCTGCCTTTCTCCCATAATTGAGAAGAAAAGCACCAGGTTTTGGACATATACTATCTGTGGTCTTCTCAAGCTAAACACATCCTCAGGAATGTTCAAACATTGATTCAATTCTACTTCAGATGAATCTAGTTTTGATTCAGACTTCTCCTCAAGCCAACATGCTCTCCTACTATAAGAATTATACTAATAAATAAATATTGTTTACATGCTTGTTAATAAGGCATGAATCAGACTCTATCTGCTTCTATTTTTTTATAACTCATAATTGCTATTTCTTGTCTAATTTTACTTTAAGAACCATGCTAACAAGTTCTTTTAGTTTCATTTTTTGCCACCTGTTTCTGAAATTTCATCCAATTTTTCCAAAGTGTGCAAAAAGAGGTATTTAAGACTCTGGGAAACTTAAATCTGATCTACTCCATGGAACACAACTCCGGAGTTTCTTGGAGCTCATGACTGCACAATTTTCTGGAACATTTAAAAAAAAAAAGATCATTGGACACAAAGCAAAGAAATACTTTAAATTAAAATGTTATTTTATGATGTGTTCAACAAAGGGTCACCTCCTTTTTGAACTTGAAAATCTCACAAATATTTGGCTCAGCTCTCTTTTAGAGTCCCATCTTTTAGAGTCAGGTAATATTTTTAATAATTCTAACTACCACCCTGAAAGGTAAGTCAAGGGTTTAATGGCCATAAATGTACAAGTTTGGTGGAAGAAATATATAAAAAAATGTCTTGCCAAAGGCTACGTGTAAAATACATCACAGATAACCTGTGAAGTGGTGATCATATCCTGATTTACATCTGAGTTGCTTAGGTTAGATATTCTGTGAACTGCTTTCTTTCCCACACAGCAAAGGAGACTTCACCTGTATGTATCCTCAAGTGAACTTTTAAGTGGTGTGATGTCCTGAAAGTTTTCCCACAGTAGGGGCAGTCTTTCATAGCAGACCCAAGGCTCCTGTCTCTCAGTAAAGCTGGCTGCTGGACTCCGGCAGATCTCCCGGCTTCATCTCCGACGTCTGAAATACAGGGAACATTCTCACATCACTTCAGCACATGTCAAGGAGTTGTTCTCACTCAAACTGCTAACGCAACACAAAGCTAAACATGTCAATACTACACCTGTCTGTTTCATTCTTTAAATCTGACAGAATGCTGACAATTCATGTATTTTCTTGTTATTCTCTTAAATTATTTCATCTTCCCCATCGTCGTTTTAAGCAGCATATGGTACCTTTATACTGAACTGAATTAGACAAGAAAAGAAACAGCTGTGTCAGCAGCTGGTTTGATTTCTTCCTTTGCTTCATTCCTATTAAGTACTTTCTCATCCTGAAAAAAAAAACTTTTCTTTTCTTTTCTTTTCTTTTTTAAAGAAACTATCTTTGCCTTTTTGAATCTGGTTCACTGTTAATCAATATGCAGATATATACAAAGCAAAACAGAAGCCACTTTAAAAAGTTATAAGAGCAAAGGAAATGGTAACAACATAAGTACTGTTGTTAACTATTTCAGTTAATAGTAACTGGGATAATGCTGAAGGTATTACAGTCTTCCAAGTCTCTGGTTAATTGATTATATAGTATTTGGTTTTTTAAGAGTAAGAATCTGAGCAAATCTCTTGCAGTGAAATCACGGAGACTTAATTTGTGCTCAATGTTTCTGTTAATTTTAAAAATTACACTTGTGGCTGCACACAAATGATAGCAGGTCACACTTTTGCAGGGAGGGGGCTATCAGCACAATGAAGTTATATCTCATAATTTTCCTATTTCATTCTGCATTGAAAAAAAAAATAAATTACAAAATAGACCAGAGCTTCAGTTAACTGACTCCCTCGAACCCAGACAATTAGCACTTTGTCTGTAGGACAGCATATGTAACATATTCTGGGACTATAGCATTCTCAATCTGATATTTTAGTACTCTGTGTACTCCAAGAATTTTCCAAGAATTGTTAATACGTCACCACTTCCCAGGGAAAGGCTATAAGTAATGGTACAAATGGCCAGGGAAAATTATTCTGGATTTTGATGTGAGAAAAGCACTGAAAGGGAAACCCAGTTTTCTCCACCACTGAAATCAAAGTTGCCTATTTTCACACAATTATTTTTTTTCCCAGCTGAATGTACTTCAGACTTGCTACTAACATTTAACAATCAATGTCTGATGTATGCTGAGACTGAAAGGGGCATAAAAAAATGAAACATTTCAAAACTGTAATCATCTTCAAAGTCATAAGAAGTTGTACAAAATCCTGACTTAGCACATTGGGTTCATTCACAGTACAGAATTATAGTATTCTAATTTCAGTTTAACTGCCTAGATCCCATCCTATGGAATCATGAGATTTTATTGTCTGATCAAGGTGAGAATTCTAAAAGACTTTCCCTAAACTCCGAATGACAGGATTCCACAGGACTGAACCACAGCAGTTAAAACAGAGTAAAAGGGGGGGGGAAGCAGACTGGTGGCACGGGGCTGCCCTGGGAAGGTGCGCCGCCGAGGCATCCCCATGCCTCGATCCTGCAGCGCACCTTCCCCGTCCCTGAAAGGAGTGCTAAAATAGCTTGCGGTGCACTTTCACTGACTTTTCCACCACAGCATGTCCAGACGCTGCGGCAGGAGGTTGCCCTCAGAGCGCCGGTAGTGCAGAGGGCTGGCGGCTCTGAAGGCAACCTCAGGAGGAGGAAGGGGTGCCGAGCATGCGGCTGCCCCTCCTCTTCCCTGCCTCCAGGACGGCTTTTTAAGCCGTCTGCCGAGGCCCATAGTGCAATAATTCTTGTCAACTGAATACTTTTACCTTTTTAATTCTGTATTATGGATGGGACCCTTGACTAAGAGAACTGTGGCTATTCTCATTGTTAGAGAGTATCCTAGACATACTAATGGTCCTGGGTTCTCTCTTCATCTAGGATCTCCACAAAAGCCTCTGCTACTCACAAGCAATAATCAGCTAGATGACACATTGGTTTGACTTAGTACAAGGCCACTGTTGTTCAACCATGAAATAAGAGACCAGACAGTATTTGGGATTAAACAAGGGCCATTTTATTGATCTAAATCAATTTAAATGTTTGAGGCCTAGGGCTGAGCAAACAAGGGGGGGGGGAACAACCTGATGCGGGTTTAACTGAGGCCCAGATATCAACCTATGACACCTCCCCAGCCACCTTGGCTGATATACCAGACCTTGAGAGCAATCCAAAGAGATTAGTTGCTATTTTGGGCAGTATCCCATCCAGAGCCCAACCCTCCATCACAAGTGTGTGCCTAGGTGTACACCAGTCTGGCATCTTCTCTCCCTACTACCTACCATGGATAAGCTTAACCCTTACCCTTGCCAGGCCTGCCAAAATAATGCTCACCCTCTTTTACAAATCCTCAAAGGAGATTGAACTTCCTTTCTATGCAGACTGCCAGAAATAGTGCACATTAAATTGAGGCACTGCCCTGGCTCAGTGCTAGGGAGTCATGGCAATTGTATTTTTTTCTGAGACATTGAGCCTTCTCTATCAAAGAGCTCTAGTGCCACAATAAATTACAGTTCCCATGATTCCCTAGCACCGAGCCAGGGCAGTGCCTCAATTTAATGTGCACTATTTCTGGCAGTCTGCAAAGGCCCTATGATAGGTGAGGGGGGAATTTAAATAGCCTCCTCCCTTGCTCCCTGGTATGCAGTGGCTCAAATGGTTAAGACACTGACTCTATTGAATGCAAGATTGGAAGGCTGGCAGTTTGAGGCCCGGGTGCTGCATGATGTGGTGAGCTCCTGTCACTAGTCCCAGCTTCTGCCAACCTAGCAGTTTGAAAGCATGCAAATGCAGGTAGATAAATAGGTACCACTTCGGTGGGAAGGTAAACAGTGTCTCTGACAACGCTGGCTCTTTGGCTTAGTAATGGAGATGAGCACTGCCCCCTATGGTCGGACATGACTTGTCAACCTTGTCAATGGGGAATACCTTTACCTTTACCTCTTTGGCCCCCTATATGTGACATCACTTGGCTCCATGGGCCAAATGCAAAGCCCTCTGGTCTCCTCTCAAGGAGGCCAACAAGATACTTCCTACCCCACAACACCAGTTGCCATACAGCTCAGGGACCAACTTTCTATATTTATATAACAGCAAACTTTATCTCAAGACTCTGTTATTCACCAAATCCCAAAAGACAGAGTGAAAATCTAACTGCATGAATGAGTAGATTCAAAATAGCTTAATGTGGTAAGCAGGACTTTATCGCACAGATAATAAAATTGGCTTACCTGAACCAGCTTAAAATTTAAGATGGGTGACATCCTGATGTTATCAGAAGGATTTAGCCAATGAATCTGCCACCTGGGTCCAGCCCAGGTCCAGCCCCACTTACAGGGGTGCTCTGGTGGTCATTCCCTTAAAACAGACAAAACCCAGCTTTGAAAAGAGGTGCTCTGAGTGCCCCTGTGAACAGGGGATGGACCTGGGCAGAGATTTTAGCTGCTAAATCCTTCTGATAACATCAGGATGTTGCCCATTTTAAATTTTAAGGTAGCTCAGGTAAGCTGATTTTATTATCTGTGTGATAAAGTCCACAGATCCCCTACTTTCCTTCTCAATCTTTTGGTGGAATCTGTTGCAATTCCTTTCAGTTCTCTATACATTATTGTTATTGAAAGTGACATAAAAAGTATGAACCCAATGGTTGTTGTGGTTGTTTTTATTGAAAATGCTGGTGTGCTTGGTTCCAATGGGAAGGAGATATTCCCTTTCTATTCAGAAGCAATTAGGACTCAGGCTATCATATGCCTCTGACATTTATTGAGACATGGCTTAATAGCAATGCATCAGGGCTTGAATGACTGGTAGAAATGTGTGGAGATGAAAAGAATGTCTGTTCTGGAGCAGAGTATCAGAGAATTAGTAACAAGAAATATAAAAAAGTGAACTTTACACATAGTTTTCCTAAATAACAAATAAAGATGAAAATGCATCTCTTTCCCCACATGTGTTATGATTAAATTACCTACAGAGGAATTCATAGATGGCTGTGAACTTTTCCTTAACAAGAGTAGGTTTGGGTTTGCTTTTTAAAGATAAATGTAAATGATTTAATAAAATATATATATGACCGATTAAGATTCTCAGTGTTCTGCTTGAAATGCTAGCCAGTTATAAAACAAAGTATAAGTCAGAAAGCTAGCAACAGTCATTTTAATTATTCACAGCATTTATGGGTAACACAATGCAGAATCTATGTGGTCTTTCAAGCAGACATGGAGAGGTGCTATTTTATATTTCTGGATTTCTCAAGGGATTCTAATTGTCATTATATTTACACACCAGTATATGCAGAATTCAACAGAAAAAAATATAATATGCTGAACCATGCATAGGAAAGCTATAAGAAAGCACATATGAAGTGTGTGTGGAGGGTGGTTTTTGTTTTTTTTTAAATCAGTTTTGATAAACACTGTGCAAAAAGAGAGGAAAAATAGAGATAAACAGATAGCTAAAGCTAACAAGCCACTCAGGATAAATTTACAGAATAAGAGTACTAGTTATGTTTTGCTAGATGTCATTCTTAATGACAGCTTGTTAGACATTTCTCTTTTATCTTTCTATCTAGGGTATGTGTGGCCCAATAAAAAAAGAATAAATTTGTAAGATAAACAGCTCACTTTGCAGATTTAAGAGACTAATTTTCACTTTACACAAAATTGATTCCCCCCCCCTTCTTTTTTGGAGAGGCTGCAAGGCAGTAATGTTTAGCACTAATCCCTCTGAAAAAGCAAACTGAAAACAACAGTGAGACAGCCCAACATGTGGGTGGTCTGAAGAGTTGGCCTTTAGATTTAAGTAGACATACAGTAGATAGTTCTAGAAGCTTTACTTCAGACAGGCCTTACCTATAAGTACTTTTCATTCCCTCCAAGAGTATATTCATCAGCCTTAAAATGCAATGAAGGATTCTTTTTAACTGTATCCCCCCATCCACTATAGACAGATCTTTCGAAATTGCTTGATATTGCACCTGAATTAGTAGTTCTCTGTCTACATCTTGTTGCTTCATTCAGTGAAATCAAAAGTTTTGTATCCATTGGTGGTTCTTTTTCAATCCTTCCAACCATTCTCCATGATCCCAACTCAATACTTTCACTCATGAGATTCTATTTATTTACTGGAGCAATTTTAAGCAGACCCACCAGGAGATAAATACCACTAAACACACTGTGACTTACTTCTTAATGAACGCATATGGAATAGCTAGTGTTATTTAGGTAATTCAAGCCACTGACCCAAACACACTTACCAAGGTTCCATTTAATACACTGGAATTTACTTTCAAGAAGAATGATGCATAGGATTGCTCTGTATGTTTATGATATAGCTCTTTCCTTCATCACAGGAATATCTAAATTGTCTTTAAAATATTTTAAAGTGATTGTCTACTGTACAAACATAATGCTATCTCAGCAAATAGTAGCAAGTGGGGTTCCTCAAGATTTAACCAACAGATATGAAGCATGAGTCCAAATAATTTACAGCAGCATTTGTGTTGAGAGAAGGTGATTTCTGGAATACCTGTTAATCATCTGAATCTCAACTATTTAATGCCTCATTCATTCAATCATTCATTTATATAGAGCAGGCTTGCATGATCAATAAGCAGCCAACATAAATACAACAGACCAGATGTGATTGGTAATGTCAACAGCCTAAATCCAACATGGCGCCAGAGCTGCAGCACTGGCTCAATTGAATATTCCTCCTCCTTTCCATATGTACCCTTGGTGCCACTTGAAAACAGTTCCAGAGTGCTTGGCCACCCTCAGGAGTATGGGAGGTCTCTAGTGAGGACAGAGGGCTGCCCCAATTCCAGTTCTGTTCAATATGGATTAAGCCCATTAAGATCTTGATCCTTGTTTTTGCAATCTTACAGACATCCCAAAATGTATGGACTAACACAAGAGTCATCACAAATAGCTGATGAGCAATATTTGGCTTGATCAGACATCAGTTGTACAGGTTTGATGTATCAGCCAATGAGTTTTACAAAGAAAAAAGAAAGCTGATTAAGCTTCTCTCCCAAGAGGAGCCTTTTTAAAAAGGTTAAAAAAAGAGGAGAAAATCTATATATTCAAAATGTATCTGAAGCACTCAAAAGCAAATAAATAATAGTGTTGTGATATTGCAACTATAGTCTTAACTCAGTAAGTAAACAGAACTAAGCAGATGTTCCAAAATTAAACTGAGCTATACTAGGCTAGCCAACATGAACTGGGTTAATAAGTATACTAAAATGACTAATATTAATTAGGTCCTTGATGACCCTGTATGGAGGTATGATGTTCCCAACTGCTTCTTAAGCATTCAATGTGAGAAGCATGCACATAAAAGAAATCATGTCTGTAGGTCAAGACATGTGAGGTTTGCACAATATAGGGTCCCATGGGAAGAATGTATAAAGTTGTAATTTGGGTGTGGGAGTTTTAGTTCAGCTAATTCTGCTGCAAACCTTACTGGTTGGTCAAGTTTACAGTGATAAATTACTCTGAAAAGTGTCACTAAAGGTCTTTGCCTGGCAAATGTGAAGAATAATGCATCTCTTTCATCTTTAATTTTGTTCCACCACAAGTTACGAGAAGTGATGAAAGAAACAGTACGGGTGTGATCAGAGTGATCAGATGTCATAACTGCAAAAAGGAGGACAGGACACCACCAAATGTAGAACATTACCAAAAAAAAAAAAAAAAGCTAAAAACACTAATATAAATGTAGATTCATGCTTCTTAATCAAAATGGAGGACATTTTGAAATTCCTCCTGGGAAGAAGATTGAAATGTAGGACATGTTCTACATCTGGTCACCCTGGAAGTGATCCACTCAAATTTTTCTGTTCTCCTGCTTCCAGCTTTCAAAGGAGGATTTTTTACCTTGCACTTATGGGGAAGACACTTAAGGTTCTCCTTTCCTCATTAGAATACAAGTACTTCATCTCTAGCCACTTTTTTTTGTAACAAAAGGGACCAAGAATATGGAGAATAACTTTTAAAAGGTTAATTTCTTTCATTATTTCCCCATTATCTTATAGGACCTATAGGCCAGTCCTTCTCAAGCTATTTGATGTGGAAGCCCAGTATTCCCCCCCCCAGTTTCCAGTGACCAGCACTATATTTGTGGCCATTGACCGCAATTATTTCTTACTTTCTGGGAAACTCAGCTTGGACCAGAAGCCAATGGCTTTTGGACTGGTACACGTCCAGGGACCATTTTAAATAGTAGTGCTGTAGATAATTTCTAGAATTAAACAATACCTAAACTCCAAGGGCGAGACATTATCATTTAATGGACGGAAAGTATCAACTGGTCTTGAGATAGCAGTAAGCAAAGACTGTTTGAATGTAAAGGTCAAAGAAAATGCTCTATTGTCTGCTGTTTGAAACCTAAAGCTATTTCATCATCTCCATTTTTGAAAATCACAGTTACTTGCTTTTAAACAGTATGCTTGGCATTTAATAAGTGACCTTATGTTAAATATTCAAAGAGAGTTACAAGCATTTGGGGCCTCTTAACAACTTGCTGCCTTTGTTATTTTATCAAAGGGTTTAGGGTGCTTTTTTAAGTGACCATGTATGGTCATGTTACAGTGTTAAGCATGAATATGGATTGACAAAGAATTTGTTGAAACAAAGAGCTATTTTAGAGCCGATTTGGAAGAGAGCCTACCAATGAAAAGAAAATAGCTCTGTCCTGTTTGTGTAATTAGAAATGAAGATTATACCAAAAAGCTCTTTTGGTAACTGAAAAATATAGACTTCAGATTTTCCTGTTAGTCACTTGAGTGACACAGGAAAACAAAGGATCCAAACTGCCTCACTTTCAGTAAGTGTGAGTGAGTGAGTGAGTGAGTAAGGATTATAAACAAATCAGATTTAGGAGTAGGGATATGAAAACTACTATATAGAAAAATATCACGCTTAGAGTAGCAACATATGTGGTGGGGGGGGGGCTATGTCCCTTCAAGTCACCTTTCAACTTATGGAGACCCCGTGAATTTCATAAGGTTTTCTTCAGCAAGAAATACTAAGAAGTGGCTTTGCCAATTTCTCCCTCTGAAAGATAGCCTACAGCACGTGGCATTTGTTGGTGGTCTCCTATTCAAATAATAATCAGGGCTGACCCTGCTTAGCTTCCAAGATCAGACAGGATCTGGTGCATTTAGGGTATTTAGGCCACTATATGCATTAAATAATCACAACTCAACATAGTCAATACCTCAGACTTCAAGTAAGCAGAGTTATCTCATTGATGGAGAAAAGGAAGTTAGAAATGTTCTGAAGTAATTGTTAGTGTAGTGTAAGCAAAATCTATTGAACGAGTAATGCAGACATATGTACTGGTTTAATGAATAACCAGAAAGGTGGTGGTTATCATACATCATAGCTCCTAACTTTGTTCATATAGGCCGTAGTATAATGCATTATGTCTGAACAAATTCCCAAAATAAGGTATTATAACCTTTATGAAATTAAAAAAAAAGTTAGAAAAAGATCTATTAATACTTTAAACTCAATAAATGCACACAGCCCCCTCTCTGTTTTAGTAAAACTAGCTTAAAACAACAGAAAGGTTGTTCTACAGCACCCCCTTTATGTATTACTGTACATATAGAAGATCAGGGTCTCACCTGGTTGCCCTACCTGATGGCCATTCTGCCACCCCAGAATTTGTGTGTTCAGTGCAGTGTCTGCAACTGGGAATCTACTCACATGTAGCAGCATGCATATAGACCTTTACTCTGGCCACATATGTCCCAGTTTTCATCTGTGACATGTTGGAGGCTATGTCCTGGTCATTGTGGTATTTGACATAGATACAACTGTCTGATGTGTAACAAGATCCTGTCTCTATTATACATTTATGTAAGGATATAAGACTGACTTAGAAGTGTTCAGGAATACAAAATATATCAAATTGTAGAGTGATCTCAATGATCCAGATCTGGATGGCTATACATAATATTCTCTGACTGTATGAACTGTGCAAGATGGTGAACAAACACGTAGTGGGGTGGGTAGGGAACTAGCTAAAGAAAAATCCTGTTCTAACAGTTTCATCAGAGCTTAAACTTTACCAATGACTATCACCTACTCTTTTACAACAATATTTGCCACTTGAACCTTTAAGACTCATCCATGAACTATGTCTAACCTCACAGCAGGATCAAAGGAATAAAACTAGGTAACATATGTTTAAGGAGTCTATACCCAGTATGTTGTCTCGAGGTATGCTATCTCCTCTCATGGTTAAATTTCACCATAGATTTTTATGTGTATTGATGTGTCACCTAAAAGACTTGAACAGGTCTTGGTTATTTTAAGGCACCTTGTCTGAAGGCTGCAAAATGGTTCTGGCCTTTGAACTGCCTCCACTCAAATTTATAATGCATTTATCATGGGGGGGGGGGGTTGCAGACTGCCAGAAATAGTGCAAATTGAGTCCACTTTTAGGGTTAGGGTTAGTGCTAGGGAATCATGGGAACTGTATTTTATTGTGGCACCAGAGCTCTCTGACAGTCTGCAACCCCCCATGGCAAAAGAAAAATTTCTGGCAGTCTGCAACCCCCCATGGCAAAAGGAAAATAAAAACAGGATTCATGTGGCACTAAGAACATACATCTTCTTTAACTATATTCAAAACAAAACAAATGGCATTGTGTCAAAATCCAAACAACATTATGCATTTTATTCAGAAATTAGAAGCTACTTTCTAACCTTTTTCCTCTTGCCTTCTA
This sequence comes from Phrynosoma platyrhinos, assembly GCA_020142125.1. Lineage (NCBI taxonomy): Eukaryota > Metazoa > Chordata > Lepidosauria > Squamata > Phrynosomatidae > Phrynosoma > Phrynosoma platyrhinos. The sequence goes on from CM034704.1 coordinate 15,927,845, forward strand.
GTTTTGAAGCCCTCTAGCTTAAGTAGTGTGGGGAAATGTTGGGATACTTTTGCATTTTTTTTTATTTTATAAAAGGAAAAAAAATGTTACTTCCCATTGACTAAAGGAATATACCCTGTTCTGAAAATTATGCATATTGATCTGAATATGATTGTTCCAAGATTAACAACTCACAGTTGTTATATTCTTTTAAAATCAGCAACAAAACCTCTTAACCATCCTGCAATACTTTTCATTTACCAGAAGGTAAAGTCCCTGATGAACATTGGCCTGTGTCTTTCTCTTTAACCAGCTGAGCGATCGGAGCTTTTAATATAGCTGTTCCAATTATTGTAAAAGTCATCTAGTACCTTATAACCACAAATATTGACAGTTTATTGCACAACACATCCATGACATTTGAAGGTCACATCATACATAATACATACTCTTTTATAAAAGTGTCTGGAACAAAGAGATACATGATCAGCAATTACCTCTTACTAGCAGTTTGGTTTTATTTAAAAGAAATAAATGCACTGGACAAAAAGCAAGAAGTCTTATGAAACAAAATTAAAAAGCAAAAGTTGATTATAACTTTTTATTAACAATATTTTGTTCTTTGTTTTGCAAGAAATAAATGAAAGAGGAAACTACCATCTAACCATTTTGCTAATGGGTATAACCCCACATAGGAAGAAAAAATTCCCAAGCAATGTTTTTTGGGGGGGGGGTTATTGTTTGGAAGAGACATACTAAGCTAAACCCTAGCATAATTGTCTTGAAACCTCCTGAGAAAAACACAGACTATCACATGTTTCGCAGAAAGTCTCTTTTTCCCAAAATTGTTCAGGTCCAATTGAATCAAAAATATTTGAGACACTGTAAGCCGCTTTGATCTTTTTGGAAAGGCGGGGTAGAAATAAATTTATTATTATTATTATTATTATTATTATTATTATTATTATTATTATTATTACATTATTGATGCCCAGAATTAAGGGTGGGCTTTCAAACACATTGAGATGGTTCTGCCCAAATATTAATCTAGAGTTCTATAGATTTCTGAGTTATAGTGAGCAAGCGCTTAGGGAAATGCTGCTGAAACATTCTCATTTGGTTCCTTCCACCATCAGAAATACTAAACAAATCAGAAGGCCTCCATTTATGCCTGGTTTTAGACTTTGGTCCCTGGCTTGTTCCTCTTTTAAACAAACCACAATCATAAGAACAAACCATTAATTATATTTTTTGCTTGGTACCATATACCAGAAAGCCTATTTTCTTTGTATGTGTCATTAAACAAAGCACAAACAAAGCTTCTTAGTTTGCTTACCCAACGTTCCTAAAAAGGAGGGTCCTTTCTTACTAGAGGGAGCCAAGTTGGGATGATCAATCAGCAAAAATTCTAAAGAAATCTATTTTACCATGATGTGTGAACTAGGTCAATGTCTTTTGTATGGAATATCACCAATGAGAAGGATGCCTTGATACTTTTCACTTTGGTGATGTAACATTTAAAATCAGCCTTATTATCATGGAACCCACATGCCAGAGATGACATGAGCACCTTAATCCACCACAAGTTCAAAGATTGGTTCCCCTCTCTCGCAATTTTCCTATCAGAGAATTATTTTCCTATCAAGCAACAACACTTATTATTATTATTATTATTATTATTATTATTATTATTATTATTATTATTATTATTTGTATCCCGTCCCTCTGACAAGCAATCGGGGTGGCTAACACATGCTAATAAAGACACACAAACACACACAACTACTATGATGTATTGTTAGAATAACCAAAGATAAAGAACAGGTCAGAGAAATGAAGAAATCTGGCTTAGATTCTTGGTGAGGTGTGTGCAACATCTTGCCTAATGTAAAACCCTTGTACTAAATCCAAATACAGTTCCATAGAGTCCCTAGTGAATTTCTCACCTTCCTTTATAAAATCTTAATACAAGTAAATATGAACAGTGTTTTTGTTTGAGGCTTTTTTTTTTCAATAAGAGTTTCAGAGAAGTTGAAGTTTCTATTCAAGATAGTGAGAAGCATATGACTGTAATTAATTGTGATTGCTTCACATTCTTGGAAAGTGTGACTGAACAGCTATCACCTTTCTGAGGATGTCCATTAATAATAACTGAATAGAGAAGTTGATTGCAACTGAAGAAAGCTTTGAAATGTAAGCTCGGTTGTCAATAAACTCATGCATCTTCCAGACAAGTGACAAAGGAATTTCAGGTTTCTTACTAACCTTATACACAATTATTCTGAAATCATAAAGGGTCTATCTCACCAAAAGTTCATTGGAAAATAAACTCCAAATTCTCATGCAAGTCAATTTCTTGTCTTGCTAGTTTTCATCTCCAGATTCAGGAAACACTTGGGACAGCTTTGATCAACAGGTTTTACGTGAAGGAGCAGCTTGCTTATTGCCTGGATAAGACAAGTTCTTCCCAGACTTTATCCAGACTGTTTATTTCATTTGGAGAAAATTCCAGTGGGGGGATCTCTCTCAATGCAGAAGCTGTCCAAATGGATCATCTTTTGTACTCAGAAGTATTATTTGAAAGCAGGTGTTTGGGAACCAGATGGCTTTAAAGCCCATACCACTAGGGTTATAGCAGCTTCTGCAGCTTATCTGTGGCATATTCGCATCACTGCAATTTGTAGAGTGGCTACCATGGAGCTTGATAAACACTTTTTAACCCAGCATTGTGTCTTGATGCCAAGCTAGATCAGATACTCAACTTGGAAGAGTTGCTTTACAGACGTTCTTTAATTAAGTCCTTGATATGCTACTACTGGGATGAATATCTGCTCTTGATTAATCTCCAAAAGTGAAGGAGAAAAATCATGAGGGAGAGAAAGAGGCCATTCGCATCAACTGTCATAATTGTATTGAGGAATTCTTCAAGCAAATAGCCAGCTCAGATCCATTCTCACTTCAAAAGACTCACTGTCTGTTATTTCTGTTGTCACACAAAAACAGCAATTACAGATGCTTGTGAAGGAGTATGAAATAAGTCCACTTGTAATTTTTCCAGGTTCAAATCCAAAGGAATAACTTACACATCTGTCAGACTCTACTGCGAGACAGTAAGCTATAACCATGAAAATATACAAGTGGGTCATTTGTCCTTTGTGTTAGTTGTGCAGAGACTGCATCTCTCTGGAATCTTAAAATTCACCAGCCATTGCCGTATTCTATCTGAGCTATTATTAATAACTTGGATGATAATTTTAATGGGTAAAATTATGAAGAACCAATGAAAATTCAATTCAATATATTATCGAGACAGTAGTAGGTGGGGAAAGGACTGCCCCCACAAAGATTGGCCCAACATTAAGAGTAAGGGGGAAATTTAGAAAACAAAATAAGCTTTTTCAAAACATATGTGCTGAAAGCTTCAAAATACCATTCAATTGTGATTTTTTTCCCCTCCCAGGGAAGTTTGTTCCCTGAGATCATTCAAATTCAGCTGATGGTGAATTCCTGCCTAACTTTTTATATCACTCCAATTACTATGCCTTTTGAAGAAGTAATTTTCAAAATGGCAACAATAAGGTAGACTGCACCACTGCTAATGTTTCTCCAAAAATTATATATGCCATGTTCAGTTATATTATTTTATTATTTATTTCTTTATTTATTTATTGAATTTCTATCCCTTCCCCCCTTTCTCCTAAGATGGGATCCAAGTACTTTATGTTTATGGAATTATTTTATGTACAGAAAGTGCTAACAGAGACTATAACACAATGCTATAAACTTTTCAAAAAATAGGAGCCAACCAGGCTTCCAACTTCCTGCAGGTATTTTTAAATGGCAGGAGTAAAATGAGAAGAGGTGGTGCTCAAAGTCACCAACAGCAAACATTTGGTCCTGCAACAAGTACCTCAGATCCAATATCAAGCAACTAATCCATGTGGACAATTATGGATTTTGGTGTATTTCAGATTTTGCATTTCTAGATAAGGGATACTTATCCTGTATTATTAACACCATTAAAACTGGATTCAAAGTTACATTGAAAATTCTTATTATTTTTTATTATTTGTTGTTAACTGCCCTTGAATCGCTCCCAACTCATGGTGGCCCTATGGATAAAATATCTCCAAGACCCTCTGTCTTCCACTGCTCTGTTTAATTCCTACAATCCCCTAATACCCATTGTGACCTCCTTCATAGAGTCCATCTATCTGGCATATTACCTTCCTCTCTTCCTGCTTCCCTCCACATTTACCAGCATTATTGTCTTTTCCAAAGAGTCTTCCCTTCTCATGATGTGTCCAAAGTACAACAGTCTAAGTCTTGTCATCTTAGCTTCCAGGGAGGTTTCTGGCTTTATCTGATCTAGGACCCATTTGTTTGTCCTTTTGGGATCCTCAGCACTCTTCTCCAGCACCCCATTATCTCAGATGTGTTGATTTTCTTCCTATCATCTTTCTTAACTGTCAGCTCTCACATCCATACATGGAAATAGGGAATATAATGGTTTGTATGATTCTAACTTTTGTTCTGAGTTGTATATTTTTGCATTTT
>CM034704.1:15966113-15999108 GCA_020142125.1 Phrynosoma platyrhinos
GGGAAAACCCAATCAGGGCGGCTTACAACAGTAAAACAATATACAATATATAAAATCTGAATATTATTCCCTCCCCCTTAAAACAGTATTAAATCCAGATGAATTAAAATTACAATAGTAGTTAAAATCAATTCTAGTAGTTAAAACCAAAAACCCAAATGCTAACAGCTACAGAACATCTATGGCCTGCACAATGAAGCTCATCCATCATTAGATGGGGCCACGTGAGCATCATTGGGAAAGTTACCCGAGGCCGGAACATTAATCTGGAAAGGCTTGCCGGAAGAGATCCGTCTTGACCGCCTTTTTAAAGCTGGTTAACGATGTTAATAGACGGATCTCATCCGGCAGGCCATTCCAGAGCTTGGAACCGACAACTGAGAAAGCCCTCTGGGAGGTAGCCACAAGCCTCGATCTTTGGGGCTGTAGCAGATTCCTCCCAGAGGACCGGAGAGTGTGGTGAGGATTATATGGGAAGAGGCTGTCCCTGATATAGCTAACTCCCTCAGGCGGTGCCCCCGATACCTAACTCCCTCAGGCGGTCCAAGAGGATGCCATGATCTATTGTATCAAAAGCCGCTGAGAGGTCTAGGAGCACCAACAGGGTCACACTACCCCTGTCGATGCCCAGACGCACATCGTCGGTCAAGGCAACCATGGCAGTCTCAACCCCAAAGCCTGTCCTAAAGCCGGTTTGAAATGGGTCTAGATAATCAGTTTCGTCCAAGACAGCTTGGAGCTGAACAGCAATTGTTATGGGTTATGTTGCAATGGGGCCAAGTTAAGTTATTATGTCACAACTGGGTGTCAGGGTCCTGGTTAGAATATGTTTTATCAATGTGTATTAATCTTCTGGCTGGCAGGCAGCCCCCCCCCCAGGGATAAGTTAGTTAATTGGAATTATGAAATTGGTTCAAGTTTAATTGGACAAAGAGTATACTTCAAGGGGTTAAACAAATTGTTGTTATGGCATCACCAAACTAATTGATGACTTCATGGACAAATTATATCATGAGCTGAATTATGACATCATTTCCAGTTGGGGGGGAGATGATTTATTTGGGTGTATGTTTAACTGGAACTTGAGGCTCTTGACACATGAATTAAAGGGATAGATTGACACAGTTGGTTAAATTGGATGTGTAAAGGAGCACATGTGTCAAGAACAATAAAAAATGTGGTTAAATTGAATTGTTAAAGAATTATTGATGACCCTGTACAAATAAAGTTGTGGCCAAGTTTACAACCATAATTTTGAGTATGGTGCCATTTTTGTGTCGGTGCAATATAATGGATAAAGCATTTTAAAGTGGGTTCCAGTTTTAGCCTGGATTTTAGACATAGATCTGATTGGCTAGATGACATGATAAGATTACTCAACTAATCTTTTTTCTGTTTGGTGAGTCCTTTCTTAACTTAGGTCAATTCTTTTCATTGTTTCTGAAGTTTTTTTGTTTTTGTTTTTCTTAAATGTGACCATTATATTATATCCTTCAGATTAAAAAAAAAAAAAACCTCTCTTGTTTCTGGATATGAATGGAGGGAGAAACATCTAAATGTTCAGGCAGTTCTTTGCCATAAATGTTTGCTATATGGCCTACAGTTAAACTGGATTTAGAAAGCAGCCAGAAAGTATAAAGTCAGAAATCTGGTTTATTGTGCTTCTTCACAGAAAACACTCTACATATTTACAAAAGAAGCTTGACAATAGGAGCCAAACAAAATAAGCAAAACTCTTCAATGACAGCCAGCAAGCACCTGCCTGCCTCTGTATACCTGTGCTATTTATTGTGACTGTACAGGACTAAACCATTCTAAAAGGTGTCAGTGAGGCAGACTGTTGTCATACCTATTTCCAAGAGTCGTATTCCCACCCTCCCACTGCTACAATTCAGCAGTTGGACAGTCCTGTTGCAGGTGTTTCTCTCAGGTCAATAATGAGACCCATGTTGTTATGTCATGAGCTTGTTCTACCAAGTGGCTACTACCAACAAGCAAAAGTGGTTTGAGTGCTGGAGTAGGACTTCGTAGTCTAGGGGTCCATTCATACTATAGAATTATAGCACAATTATTCCACTTTAACTGCCATGGTTCAATCCTATGGAATCCTAGGACTGACCATTTATGGAAGGGCATTTAGAATTCTTTGACAAAAATTTCTAGTGCCTCATCAAACTAGGTTCCCTGGGTTCCATACAAATCCCTGGGTTCTATACAAAGCACCATGGCAGTTACAGTGGAATAATAATGCTATAATTATGTAATGTGAATGGGTCCTAGGCTTCAAATCCCCCTCTCAGCTTTAGAGGAAGGCCAAGTCAAACTTCCTTTGAATCAATCCTGCCAAGAAAACCCATATGTCAAAGTTAACTTGAAGATACATAATAGTAATGCACATATTTGTGGAACCACCAGCAAGTATGTACCAGCATTGCATGCTCTGAGATCAGTCTTAAAATGCAAACAAAGGAACTTTTTCTGAATCCTTGCTGAGATGGCTTATAAATATTAAGACAATACTAAATTAACCTCAGAGGTAAATGTTCATTATTAGCATTATAATAACCCTATGGGGTGGGCAAGCAGAGACTATGCTTTACCCTTGGCTATCTAATGGACTAAATAACAGTAAAAGCACAAATGCTGTGCTTTAGGGTACTGAAGTACTTCACAAGTCATTACTCATTTATCCATACAACAGCCCTGTAAGATAGGCAAAGAAAGACAGTGCCAACTTGCCTTTGGCCACCAAATGAATTCAAATAATGAGTTATTTACTGGAGAATATTTGCTGTAGTACAATCTGTAACCAGTGATGTGCCAGATCAACCTTCCTCAACTGAGTGGTTGTCCAGATATGTTAGCTCAAAACTCCTATCATCCCCCATCTTATAATTATGCTGGCTGATGATGAGAGTTGTAGTACTAGCAGATTTTGGGGCTCTCTGATAATGAACACTGTGCTAGGCAAATGATACACAGCAAACCGAAGTAAGATGAATGACAAAACAAAGAGTACCATAATTAACTTAAGAGTTGTCTCTTAGAATAGGAGACATTTTCAGAATAAGGGACAGTTGACAATTTGTATGTGATTGTGACTGCATGTGTGTGTGTGTGTGATGGAGGAGGGCAAAACATTAATGTCATTTACATACACATCATTATTCAAATGTTAATGGAAGGCAAAGGGTTTAGATAAGAAAGAATTAGGCTAAGTGAGTTGCTTTAGATGAAAAGATACTGGAAAGACATGACCTTGTATTGGATAACTTGGACTTTCAGCTAATTGAAAGATGCATGAATTGTAGACCGGGTAACATAAATAAAAACAAAGAAAGCTAGCCATATGGTATTTTGATGAGTTAATGCTATTATAGCCATGCCACCTAAATCATCCACATCCTTTGTTTTTGTATGAAAGTTTTCATGCACAGAGCTCAAAGTCCTGTGTAAGTCAGAGCTTAGAATATGAGATACATTCTTTTGCTATGGACTCACTGTGTGGGTGGCAGAACAGATAAAGATATAGAGCTGAGGCAAAGGCCATGAATAACTGACAAGGGAGCAAAAACTCAGAAGTCAGGTATTGCTTTTCCACTCATCCACACTGACAATTTCTCCAGCCTCTGCTCTGTTTGGAAGCTTCCAAACCTCTGTATCTGATAGAGATGTCTGGAATGCCCTGTACAATAATCAGCTAGGTTAGATGACTATTTGGCCTTGTTTACCTCTAAGGATCTATACAATTGTTCTCTGTAAGCTCTCTTCTGTTTCATGGGCTTGGTAAGAATTCAGACTCCCATCTCTAACGATAGTCATGTGGGTTAGAACAAGGGCTTACAAAGCAGGATTCTTCCTAAGTTTTAGCTCAGTCTGATTAGGAAGCATTGCTGTCCTCCAGAAAATATACTACTCCCCTCCTGAGAGCTTTTCGAATCTGTGCCAATAGCCCAAGAACTCCAGTATCCCTGGAACCTTGAAATCAGGCTCTGGGGAATTTGCTACTGGTGATTTGTGGCTTTCGTATCAGTGGGATGGTGAATCTGCTCTGGGTTTTACTCAGAAAATTAAAGAAGTGATCCAAGATGCTCATCCTGGTTTGGCACTGTTAAGGATAAGTCCACCTCTGGCCATCATTGAAGTTTCTACAACTCAAAGATGTGGTTAGTGTCCTATGGATCAAATATTGATAAAATTTTATGGTACTACAAGCCAGAAGGATCTGAAAATCTCTCATTCTTGGATGTGAGGGCGATCTGGCTGCGACATCTGTCACCCCATTGATCGCCAGGGTTGATTCGGCTGATCTGGCTGGCTAGGCGGGTGTCCCCTTCCTCCCTCACCGCTCCATGTGCATCCCTCCCGAAGCTGCACGCTCGGTGGAAGAGGACGACCATCCCAGATAGAAGGAGTGTACCGTTCTTCGGTCAAGGGTTTACAAATCTCTCATTCTTGATTTCATTGTGTTTCTCTAAGGCTGTATTCACGCTGCAGAAATAATCCATGTTGATGCCACTTTTAACTGCCATGGTAGTCTTGCTTCTGCCATAGCACCAAAATGCTGACAGAGAATGCTAAACATCTCACAAAACTACAAATCCCAGAATTCAATAGCATTGTGCCATGGCAGTTAAAATGGTGACAATCTGGATTATTTCTGCAGCCTAAAACCTATCTACATTTTTAAGCCATTCTTGTTTTATATCAAGTTGCAAGACTTGCTAAGGGTTGATAATTTCAGTATTTAATTTCAGTACTTAATTACCCTATAAGCCTCACAAATACTCAACATAAACTGTGTTTCCTCCTGCAACAAATCCTGAAAAGTACAAAAAGCAATACTTCCATTATGATTGTTGAACCAACAACATTTTTATTCCCTAATCTCTCAAATAAAAAGGTGTGTGTGTGTGTGTGTGTGTGTGTGTGTTTTCTGAAAAAGACTTGTAAATGCTAAGCTAATTTTTCCATCACTCAGGAAAATGCAGAAAATGTAAAGCACTATACATATATGCATAAGATTTGGGTGGGGTGAGGTCTTAACAGTGCCTCCAATTTTTTTAATGGGAGTATAGCTTTGCTACATTTCTCAATACTAAAAGTGTAAAATTATTATTTCTCAATAACATCATCCAAAATTTTGTTCAACTTGTATTTGAGTTTCTAAAGTCTCCAATAGAATGAGACATCTTTTCAGGTATTCCAAATGGGTTGCCCACATTTCACAACAAAGGTTTTTGAACAAGCATTGAAATGTCAGAAAAAGTTGGCAAATGCATTCTTTTAATGCTGTTACTGACTGTTTAGGAAAAGGAAATTTAGCTGTTCATGTGTTCATTAACACTCATGCACAGACGAAGAAAAATGTATGAAAAAATATTTAAGGACTTAAAAAACAACAACACATGCCCTATCTCTTCTTAGAACTGTCTTCAAGATGAAAGAGACTTTAAAAAAAATGGGGATTGTGAGGGAGAAATGAGGTATTTAAAGAAATCAATGCTAAAACTTTAAAAGAAAAGGAAAAGGGAGGGCACACTGCCGATTCCAAATGCTGGAGGCAGTAATTTTGTGTAATTCTAATGGAACATGCTGATTTTGGAAGAGTCAAGTGGGTTGTTGTTGTTGTTTCAACATTTTGATTCCAGCATCATTGCTCTGGAATAGGTGTGGTTGCCTTTGAAACGTAAGCTCACTGCTTCTGTATTCAGTGAACCATTGCTGATAGGGCTGACTAGTCAGAAGCAAAAACTGGCTAGTTATAAAACTACTATAGTATATCCTTTATCTCATACACATTTAAAGGATTTACCTATCTATCCCACTGCAGACCTACTCATTGAGTAGGAGCCAACAGCATATGATTGTGTTAATTAATCTGCTATTGTGAGTAAAGGAACAGCTGCAGTGGTCTCGTGGATACGTTGTCAAAGGAAAACAATGTAATGTTAAGCTTCTGACTGCATATTCGGTTACAAAGCAGGTTTACGATAAGTTAAATTCATAAATCACCGATCATTTTTTTATAATAATAATAAATAACATCTGACCTTTAAGGGAAAGGTTTTAGCATTCTTAATTTCAGCTTGAAATACATTCTGAAATACAATACTTAAGCTTCAACCCTGTTCTTTGTTTGGAAAACAAACATTCCCCAGAAATGATAGGAAATAGTAGTAGCTATAGACATGACCTCTCACTCTTTGAGATACATACCATTGTCGATTTAACAAAGATCAGAACCCAAAATATCAAGTTAAAAGAAAATCATGTTGGCTTATTTCCAGGGGCCTCTCTTATAAAAACAAAATTTTGAATATTATACAGCAATGCAGAATAAAAGGAACATTCATTATATGAAAAACACTCTCTATTTACATAGGATTTGATCTTTCCTGCTATGGAAAAAGATGCAGAATACACTTTCCCCTTCTCCCCAAAGCAGACTAATATAATCTTGTTAATTCAGATGCAGTCAAAGTAAAATAATGTGTGCCCTTCTGTAAGCTAAATTAAACTCTCAACTCAGTCTTTTTGGTCAGTGAAAACACTGAACATCTCATAAGCCACCAAACACCAAGACATGCCCAGAGATACAGTTAAGTCTTAGACTTAGAACAAATACAAGTTTTTCAACAAAAAACAAAACTAGTACAATCCCATCGTGTTCTGAATAGGACCAAGCACTAATCTTCCAGCATCTCTACAAACACTTGCTACGCTATTGAGAACTAACCTAGCCTACTTCTAGGAATGACAGCAGCCCAAAGCATTATTAGAGTCTGTATTCTTGTGAAAAGCCTAACTCATGTAGCAATATCAACCAACTGAGGATTTTTTTTGGGAATAATATGGAGGGGGAAAGCTGTGACAGGAATCTAGAACAGACAGAAATACAGACATACTCATAATATCAACAAAATGTCCCCATTTTCCTATTTATTTCCCTTGCTGTATATTGGAGAACATGATGGTGGCATCCTCCCTGCTTCCTGTAGGGCATCCTCGACTGCTATCACGGAGTTTTACATAGACAAAATGCAAAAGCCACAAAGTGGGTATCACAGATGTATAGCCAAATTTCCCTTGTGATGGACTCAGGCCTTGCCAGATCAGAAAAAAATTACACTCCATATTTCAGGATCAAATCTCTGAAATTTGGATTTGAAAAATCAGGGTTGGGTTCTTGTGATATTATAGGATCAATCCCTTATGATGTCATAGAATTACTCCTTATTATGTCATACATGCAGGTAGACAAAGATCAAGAAACAAATAGGGCCTGCTTTTGGGCTGGCTGACTGTGAAAACAGGCATCTAGGCAATCAATGAAAAAGGAAAATATTAAGCAAGTAATATGACAACCAAGAAAGAAAACCAAAATAGCAGGTAGCAAAATGTAAACAGTAGTTATAAAAGTTGCCATCATTCTTTTGATGGATAGCATCCCATGTGGCCTTACATAGAGCACACACAGCATGAAGTGAGTTTTCTCATGTCCTATTCAACTTTTTGTATCAAAATTCACTGCTAGCCCTCAGGGTTTGGCTTTTACCTCCCAATCCTGGTACTGCAGTTGCCATCACTCATAAAATAAAATAGCCCATGAGTCTCTTCCTCTACACTCTTTTGTTTTTGTCAATTGACTTCAAGTCAACTTCAGTTCACAGCAATTCCAAGAATGAGACACCTACAAGCCCCACTGTTCTCAGCCTGCCCAGGTCCTGTGGGATCAGCACTGTGGTCTCCTTGATTTAGTCAATCCATCTGGTGTGCAGTCTACCACTCTCTCTACTGCCCTCCACCTTTGTAGAATTATTGTCTTTTATAGTGAGTCCTTCCCTATCAAGATATGTCCAAAGCACAATTTAGTCATCTTGGCTTCCAGGGAGAGTTCAGGTTTGATCCACTCTAAGAGCCATTTGTTTGCCTTTTTGGCTCTCCGCAGTATCCTTAGCACTCTTCTGCAGCAACACATCTCAAATGAATTTATTTTCTTTCTAACAGTTTTCTTCACTGTACAGATCTCAGATCCATAAATGGTGATGAGAAATATGGTGGATTGGACAATCCTAACTTTGGTGTTCATTTTTATATCTTTGCCAGAGGCCCTGGTGGCGCAGTGCTTAAATGCCTGTACTGCAGCCACTCATTCATAAACCACAAGGTTGTGAATTCAATACTAGCCAGGGCTCAGGCTTGACTCAGGCCTGTATCCTTCTGAGGTCACTAAAATGAGTACCCAGCTGTTGGGGGGCAATGAGCTTACGGTTGTAAACTGCTTAGACACTGCATAGCATGGTATGAAGCGGTATATAAATGAAGCTGCTTTGCTTTGCTTTTAATATCTTGTCTAGTTGTCTTATAGCTGTTCATCCTAGCCCTCTCCTGATTTCTGGACTGCAATCTGTGTTCTGATCAATGTTTGAGATGAGGTATGGGAAATCCTTAACTATTTCAATGTCCTCATTCTGTAGATTGAATTTCTATAATTCCTCTGTAGTCATTATTTTTGTTTTCTAAATGTTATACAGCAAGCCTGCCTTGGCACTTTCCTCTCTGCCTTTCTTTAATAATTGTTTCAAATCTTTGATGATTTCTGCTGGTAGAATGGTATCATCTGCATATCTTAGACTTTTGATGTTCCTTGCTCCAAATGGCAACACTGGCCCTAGTGCAGATACCCATTTATTCCTGGCTTTTGGCAGAATTCAATATACAGATATGTTAGTCTGTATGTAGAAAGAACTTGTTGCACCTTCTTGGCTTTTGGATGCACCAATGTTGAGGTCAACAAGGGAAGACCACTTTGATTCAGCATGGTACATGCACAATATGCACATAAACACCTTCACATTGAACCAGAGAGTCTAATTGGTACCCAGGCTATAAAGTTACCTCATTTCCAAAAATCAAACTTCCTGCACCTCCACTGCCACTTAGCCTCTCTCCTCTCCTGAACATTGGACAAGTGTCCTAATTTCCTAAGATGTCAGCTAATTCCTTGAAATGTAGCAATCCTAGATGTCCTAGTGGATGGTTTGTTGGTTACTCCCAGATGTGATTGATTGCCATATCACAGGCTTGCACAGCCTCTGCTCATCAAGCTGAATGTATCACAACCATGTAATCTGATCTTCCAAGAAGACAACAAAAGTTACTGGCACTATAGTTCAACTAGACATGTATATCTGATGGTTTACCAGTTTGGCTGTTCACATGTTTTTCAGGCACACTGTTTTAGAATGGCTTCCAACAAGGAAGAAGAGAGATGTACTTCCCGCTACAGTGTGTATATGTGAGTCACTGAAAAGTATTTGTTCCACAAGCATTTATTTCTATTTCAGTGCAGACTGCTGGAAGACCAACCCTCATCGCAAGGTCCCTAAAAATGACCTCTTGATTCCTATTAGGTCTGTAATTCTAATTAATTGTCACACATGGCATGGGAGGTTTAACTCCAATAGCTTCTTCCATTTCTGAGGATAACCCTAATCTGCTGAAATCTCTGCGCATATGCCTACATATATTTGTAAAAAGTGCAGTCTGAAATAATACATACAACATACACCACAGCAAGAATATTGAATTGCCAATAGCTTGTGTAAGGTCATTAGAATAACACTTTGTGTCTTTAATCAAGCTCTGAGAATTCATGAGTATCATTAGTCATTGGGCTGATGACTTCATTGAGGTTGATTGGGCTGGGCCTTCATTATTACTCTGTATTATGTTTCATTTTCCAAATCAAAATCCTAAAACAAAATAATTTCCTGATCTTTTAAAAACCTTGATTAAAACACTGTTGTGGTCTGAAACCAAATTCTTACCATTATCCATTTGACAAAATATGCCATAACTTTTGGGAAGTGTGCACGTGCACACACACACACATTCTCCTAGTAGAAAACTGCTGTTCTCATTTGAGGGTTGGCCTCTTGCAAGCCAAAAGGAAGAGTCAGAGAGAAGAACGAAGGAAGGATTTATATTTTCTAAACTGGAAATAAAACACATTTTTTTCACATGTTAAGAGTTAATGAAAATGAACTAAACTAAAATAGACTCTAGAAATAACAACAAACAAGTGATCCTCATTTATATAAATCACAGATTTTTAAATTCCTTGGGGATCTACTCAAGAGTCAGAGCACTTAGCTGACTTTCTTCACCTCCCACCCTGCATTAGGGAGGAAGGACCTCTGTTCTGTCTGCTACACCTTACATTTGAATCCCAGATGGCCTGTAACTCCAAGAGAATACTAAGAGCTAGCAGAATATTTAGGTGAGATGCCATATGGGGACCACTCATGTATTTCAGAGTCTTGGAGTAAAAGGCAGGATGTTAAAATTATAATAAACAAATGCATGTAAGTAAGAAAACGTGTCCTCCCATTGTCCCAATTTAGCAGGGACAGTCTCAATTAATCCTTTATAGCTTCACTTTCCAGCTGTTCTCAAAATGTTGCAGATTCTTTCTCTTCCTCCCACTTTCCCTCTTTGTCCTTGGCTTACATATACTGGTGCAAACCGAGTTCAAAGTGCAAAACTAGTTTGCACTCAACTCAGCAGAGAGGAGAGGTGAGGATGAGTGCAATCTTGTCCTTTCCAGAGGGAAGGACAGATTTTCTTTTGACATCTTGACCACACTCTGATGTTGCTTGGACATATGTGTCCTGGTTTTTATCTGTGAAACATTGATGGTTATGAGAGAAATCTGTTAAAAACAACCAGCAAGTAATCCTATCACCTCCTTTCCAGTGGAAGAAAACAAGGTGTTTCAGTATGCAAAACAATTAGCAACCTCACTATAATGACTATGGGAGGAGGATAGAATTTCTAGCTTTACGTTGAAAGGCAAGGAAGTAGTGAGGGAAGCAGGATGTGCCCCAATATGAATGGTTGCCACTGGCATAGACTGTCAATGACAGAGAGAGTAACCATATGGTCTTATAATAACTGAGAGATTCTTCTCCCCATTCCACCCGACCCCATTCCACCTAGCCATGACACTTCCAGCATTTGAAGGTAAGGCCTGATATTCCTCTCCTCTCTTTATTACCACATTCTTGTGTCCAACAGCAGATCCATTCACTCAACTTCCTTACTAGTTGCCCCTGCCCTTTCCCTTCATAAAGACTCAAAGTAAGCTCTGAAGAGAGAAGCTATCAAAGATGTAGCTGAAGGAAGGAGAGAGAAATTGAAGGCATTGCCCTCCCATCTGAATTCTACCTCCTATGGTTTCTTTTCTTTCACTTCCCAAATTTCTGACATTACAATTACATAAAGCATGACCTGATCATTTAGAAATAGTTTAGGCGAGGGTCATCACTAGGGTGTATGGGAGTGCAAGATGCACCAGATGACACCCTAAGGTGGGGTGACATGACTGATCCCAAAAAATCTGCCTTTGTGGCATTCATTTGAGTCCCTTTAAAATACTGAAGAGATGGTGAAGGTAAGGTGAGGTGCAGTGGGAAAAGAAAGGAGATGCCCCATGTTTTAATTGTTTATATCACAATTATTACTTTAATGTTTAATGATATAGGGAAATTATGATTTATGAATAATATTAGTAAAAAAAATTATTCTGGATGGTATGGTATAGGAGCAGGTCAATGAGGGGTGACACCATATGTCAATGCACTGGGTGACACCAACCCTATAGATGCCACTGGGTTAGACATCCAAAAAATGGGGGGGCAGGCAATCAAGAGAATGCAAATACAGCAAAAAACAAAAACAAAACAGAGTTCTAGGTGTGAATGACTGTTGATTTCTCACTCTCTGAAATGCCATAAATTTAGGGACTGAAGAAAAATTTCATTGGGGGACAGAATCCTTATTTGGAGGGGCAATGTCCTCATTCTCTTCATCCCCACTATGTGTGCAAAAGATGTTGTCTGTTTCTCACATACAGCTTCTGGGCACAGAAACACAGCTCAGCAGCTGGTTATCTGAAACTAGTTTACTTCCACATGACTAAGCAGGTGAGGAGGAGATGTGCTGAATACCCATGGTTTTAATATCAGACCATATGTGTATACCTCCAATGGACCCCAATTTGACAGTTCTTATCAATATTTGAATTCAAGTATGGGAACTCCTTGACTATTTCAATTTTCTTGTTATTTAGGATGAAATCTTGTGGATCTTCCAGGGTCATTATTGTTGTTTTCTTAAACATCAGCATTAATCTAACCTTAGCACTTTTATTCTTGACTTTCTTCAGTAACTGCTCTTATCATATGAAATAATGCAGAGTTTGCTCTGTCCCAAAGACATTGTTGGGCCCCAGGCCACTTCCAAACCATCTAATCCTGGTAATTTTCATGATTGCATGATTGCTCAGCACTACCACCATCAGCTCTGCCCTGAAATTCATCTTAGAGAAGAAGTCTAGAGAAGAGGCTAGAAGGCTGAATAGTGGATTAGACTTCCACAGGTGCTACTTGTGAATTGTTGTGATCGCTGATTTGCACTTCCTAATGTCTATCCCAAACATGAAAGTGCCTTGATCCTGTCAGCCAGTATAACCAAGCTCACATAGACTGCAGAAGCACATTGGTAATGTGGAGGGCACATAAAATGACAATGGAGAAAGGGAGGGGTTGGTAATGGAGTCTTGCCTTTACAAGTAGCAGAATAGCTTCCTTCTCTGGAGACACGTTTCTGCACTGCCCCCCTTTATGATGTTATGTACCCCTCCAAAATGTGTCTTAAGCCAGTGTAACAGGTGGCTCTCCAGCATAAAGCAGCAATATCATTTCAGCCGATGTATAATATGCAAGCATTATACCCTCAATCTCATTCTCCCCTCACACCAAAAAATGCTCAAAACAAATAATTGTATAGAGAGCAAAAGGCTGCCACTCATAAGGACAAACAAAGGTTGGGTACCAAAAAATGAAGGAAACACAAAAGGCAGATTCTGTATCCTAAGCAAGTTTAGATACTTTACAGCTGTTAGCCAGGTGGATGGAAAAGACAGGAACCACCTCTTTTTACTTTCCTTTTTTTTTTAAAAAAAAAATTAATTCTTCTTCCATAACTACAGAGTCACAGGGACTAGAAACCTAGTTACACAGCCAAGTCAAGGAGAAATACGCTCTAAAATTCTAGACACCAAGTACATTTGCACAGTGTGGTGAGTACCTTGCATAGAACACATAGCATATGTGCAACTATGACTATATGGCTTCTATGAATGCAAGGATTAGAGTTTTTACTATTATTGTTTTGTTTGGGGTTTTTTTGTTTTTTAAAAGTACTCTGTAGCTGCAAAGCTTGCCTCTATGTCGGCACATTTAAACTTTACTGTGTTATCTACAAACCAGCTACCAGATTCTATAGCGAGTGGCAGCAGGCTCCCTGGCACTCTCTCTAGGTTCTTGAATTAATAGCTGTGAAAGAGTGTTGGGACTGTCCCAAGTCGTGGTTTCTGCACAGCAGAGCAACACTGAACCAGTGTTTCCAATTTAACACCCTGACATCCTGGGGGCACATTTATTATGAGAGGAAAAAAAACATAACACATGTCCAAATATTCATGATTTCTGGCCTTTAGCTTGTTTGTGACCCCCACCAACAGGCGTGATGTATAATTCCATCTGGTCCTGCTTTCTTAGCAGGCCTCTTCCTGCAGATTGTTTTTTTCCCTGAGATACTAAAATATCTCACTCTGTTTACCAAGACTTCATTTTTAGTCACTCCTTGCCACCATTCACCTCAGGATCCAGCTTTTGATGGTGTCAGAGCTAGCTCTGTACCTTAGGAAATGATGCATAGTGTCTCACTGAGACAGAGGGGAAAAACCCTACCTTTAAAATAATTTGGGTCAGCTTTTTTAACCCTGTAGAACAAGAATTCTACTCCTGATCTGCCAAAATATATGAAAACACAAAATAGAACCTACAAATCCTACTTGTTGCAAGGTGGAGCACTCATCTCTTGCTTTAGAGCCTTCAGAAGCTTAAACATTACCTTAGCTTACTGTTGGACAACAACCTGAAGTATGTGGTGATAATAATGGTGCCAGAGTATTATCATATTTACAGGAACCCCAGAATTTTATTTATTTATTTATTTATATTGTGCCTTCCTCCCAAAAAGGAACCCAAGGTGGTTCACAACATCAAAACACATCAAAACATATCAAAGCAACATTTTTAAAAACAATTAAGATAGCCTAATTAAAGCAGTAAAAAGTAAAATTTAAACATACAAAATTTGAAACATACAAAGGCTAAAAATAAAGAACCATTCACCTCCCTATCTATTGCGCTAGGATAAGGTGTCAGAGCCAGGCATTGAGATATAAATAAAAATGAGAGTTTCCCATCACTTGAAGGAAAACCCAGTAGCCTGCAGCAACTGAACTGCATCTTCTTCCAACAGTCAGTAAAGGAGAAGAAAGTTAGTTGCCACCTTAGAGGGTCCCAACCTAGATAGAGCCTCTCATCCAAATATTTTTTGGCATTCTTTCTTTCCTTTCTCTTGATTAATGTTCCTTGACTCAGCTGCTTGACCCTACATAACTGGAACCAAATCAGGACTTTGAAATGTGCAAAGGATTCAGGTAGCAAGTGGAAACATCATCTCAATGCTACCTACCCTATCCCAAGGCCATGGATAGAATATTAGAAAGCCTAATCTCAATGCTTAGATTTTACCTGGAATTTTCAGGGGTAAAGTTGATTTTTTTCAGTAGCCTTGATGGCTTCTCAGACATTTTGTTTCTCTATCCAAATGGACATATTTAGATATGACAAGTCTTTAGATATTACTCATACACTTTCAGTTTCCAAACACAACTATATGATTCACAACTCCCTTTCCTGAGCCAAGCCCTTAATAGCAAATATGGAAATCTATCATAGGATTGCTTAGTTATTTTCCAAGTGTAACAATTTGGAAGTATTCCCTACTTTAAGAGCCTGCTCACTACCATAGAGCATATAATCGATTAATCCTGCACTAGGTGTGGCTTTTGCCAGCGGGCAAGTGACTAAAACCCTGTCTAGAAAAAAAAATGCAGAAAGAGTTATCAATCAAGTTGACACCTCAGTTAAAAGAATGACTATTTACTAAGAGCCTGCAAATCCTGCCAAAACTGAAGGGGGTGGTGAGAGAACACAGGAGAAAATAATTTAAGATGAATTAAATCCACCATACGGCAAACATAAATTTCCAGTTAAATGCAAACCTAGGGAGAAAAACTGATATAATGTATAATTTTAACGCTGAACTAAACATTTTCAACTGAACTTTTTCTGCTCAAAAGGGACAAGTGGGGGGATTTTTGTTTTTATGCCTCCTCTAGCCATCATTTTGGGTCCTGTCAGTGATAGTGACTGTGATACCACACTAGTTGCATGCCATTTCTTTATACACAAGAAGCATGAATAAGATCCCAAAGCCTTCCCCCCCCCATTCTTGATTTAAAACAAAGTTACATATGATCATAAAACATTTGTCCATTTAGACCAAAAAGGTCCACTGTGAATGAAACATCTCTCCAGCACTGCAGGCAGGAATCTTTCTGAGGCCTGCTGCACATCTCCAGTACTACCTAGTGGCCTCCCATCCAAGTAGTAAGCTCTGTGTGGCAAAATTGGACCTAGTGCACATACCCTGACCCTGACCAGCTTCTGAAATCAGATAAAATGAGATGCATTCAGGTTGCTATTTAACTGCAGATACCATCACACAAAAATAACAACAGAACTGGCTATATGGTAGAAACATTAAAGCAAATCATACTGACAGCAATGTTTCTTGCTCTTGATAGTACTTGGCTTCATGTGGTTGCCATACAAACAATAAGATTGTCCCACTTCATTATGACTGAACCAAAATCAGACAACAATACTTCTTGTTCTCATTTTCATATCTTAATTCAATTTTTGAGGTCATCTCAAGAAACCTTGCTGGAAGTGCCACGTGCTTAGGAGTTGTTCACAACAAGGAATTAGGTGGCACCTACCATGTAGAATGCTCTTCCATTAGAACTTAATGTGCTCCAATTGTCTTTAGTTTTGCTGTTATTGTTATTAAGTGCCTTTGAAGATTATCACACAGGGTAAAAAGCATTAGAGAAGAGCATTGTCACCATCAATATTGCATGATATGGAGAAAGATTTCCACACAACGTCATGTACCTATCATTCTTGTAACATCACGGAAGTGTCGTGCTAGTGGAATAACTCATTAACAAAAAACTGTCAATGGCTTGCTGATCATGATTCATTAGTGCTATTGCAAATGTGTGAAAGTCAATCACATTTCAATAGCGCTATTCAGATTTCTTCATTAAAATTTCCAGAGAGTATCTATACTCTTAAAATGGGACTCATCCACTTTAATTGCTCCGGCTGCCTCCTGCTGCATTTTGGGGTTCAGTGAGGCTTAAGAGCTCTCTGGCTGAATATTCTAAATTGCCCTTC
Organism: Phrynosoma platyrhinos; assembly: GCA_020142125.1. Classification (NCBI taxonomy): domain Eukaryota; kingdom Metazoa; phylum Chordata; class Lepidosauria; order Squamata; family Phrynosomatidae; genus Phrynosoma; species Phrynosoma platyrhinos. The sequence continues at coordinate 15,982,559 of CM034704.1, forward strand.
CTAAACTACAAGTCCAAGAATGCAAAAGGAGGGCAATGTCCTAAATTGAATCCCCCAGTCTCCCAGTGTGCCTGGGAATCACTTCCTGTGTCATGCTTGTAAGTCACAGGAGTCCTCAGCAGCAAGAGAAGACCCATTTTTCTCTCTGCTAACACAACCTCTTCTGCCCAATGTGTGAAATATAAAAGCGCTTTTCTACTTTTTACTGCTTATGAATCATTAAAGCCCCGCTACTGTGACCAGTGTGAAAGTAAGTGTCTTAATATACCATTACATTGTTCTTGCTTAATAACGTTAGAATAGTCCTTGTGTGATAATCTTCTTCAGGTTAAGTTTAACATATGAGTGACTCTAATGTAGGATTTTCTCAACGAGTTTTATTCAGAGGAAGTTTGCCATTGCTTTACTCTAAAGCTGAAAGAATGACTTGCCCAAGGTCACTCAATGGGTTTCCATGTATGGCCAAGGAATCAAAACATTCTGTATGTTAAAAACATCTTTATTTGACAAGCTTTCTCTGTTTAGTCCAGCCTCACATCTAAAGAATTTGTATGTGTTGTGTTCTGTGCATAACATTTTATCAACATATACTGCTTTGAAATTTGATGCATACTGCTTCACTTGGATATAAATATGTATAAATATTTGCAAATAAAAAGTAGAAAAGAAAGGAAGGAAGGAAGATCATCACTACCACAAGAGTATCAAATATGTCATTCCTTTCTCTCTGTGTGTGTGTGTGTGTGTTGTGTGCCTTAAGTCATTTCTGACTTATGGTGGCCCTAATGGAAACCTATCATGGGGTTTTCTTGGCAAGATTTGTTCAGAGAGGGTTTGCCATTGCCTTCGCCTGAGATTGAAAAAGTGTGACTTGCCCAAGATCATCCAGTGGGTTTCATGGCTGAGCTGGGAATCAAACCCTGGTCTCCAGAGTTCTCCTCTAACAATCAAACCACGATGCCATGCTAGCTCTTTCTCCATTCTTCAGTCCATCCCCAAACTAATCAGGGATGGGTCCCATTTGAGAAGAGCAAAACAATGTTGAAGGGGGATTGTCAACTTATAGATGACAAGTATGACTCTACAAATAAAAGTAGAACATATAAATGTGAAGTTCATTGTTATCAATACTGATTCATCCTTTAAAAACAAATTTAAATCAAATATAATGTCCAATTCATTATCTGAATCCTAGGGCCTTTAAAGACTGCCAGAAATAATGTAACTTGAGGCCACTCTAACTGTCCTGGCTCAGTGCTAAAGAATCATGGGAACTGTATTTTTTTCTGGGACATTGAGGCTTCTCTGTCAGGGAGCTCTGGTGCCACAATAAACTACAATTCCCATAATTCCTTAGCACTGAGCCAGAACAGTTAAAGTGGCCTCAAGTTGCATTATTTCTGGCAGTCTGTAAAGGCCCCTAGTTCCAAAGTAGGTATCACAGGCCCCTTTATTGTCCACTCCCAATTTATATAGATCCTTAATCATTTGCATATTTCCCGTATGCCCTTGGATTTAATTCATAAATATGACCCTACCAACAACTTTGCTCATAAGACTGACACTTTGTAAACAAGAAACAAATGAATTCTTTCAAGAAAAAAAGTGGTGAAATGGAACAGAGAAAAATGAACTATCCATTTGCATTTCTCCCTTACTGAAGATTCCCTAAAGACCTCTGTTTCTTGTAGATGATAGAACTAGCCATAAAGTAAATTTGACTTGAGTTTCTAGAGAGACCATGTCATTAAACTTCTATCACTTGGAATCAGCATAGCCTATGGTAAGAGGTGGTGGCAACTGTAGTCCAGCATCTGGAGTGTCACAGGTTGCCCACTCCCCTTTTAACAACAGATTGAACCATAAGGTGACTCCACCTTTAATGATGCATCATAAACAAAAATATGTTTAGATACTATGTTTCCCATGAATCATTTTGGCAGTGCCATGGCTCAGCTGCTAAGTTTCTAACCTTAGCATGGTCCAGATACCTAAGATGAAGATAGAAGCAAATCTGTGCTTGCTCACTGTTTACATAGAAGACTGTCAGGAAACCCAGTATAAATAGTGACTTGATATCCATGGTTGTGGGGAATATAATATAAATGTAAGAAATAAGCTTTTAACTGTGTGACTGCATGATCAGCTAGCCAAGGCAATTCTGCATATACTTGCATGTTAATCCCAAAGAAAAATGCTAAGCATGCCTGATTCTGGCATGATTCCATGGAATTTAAAAAAAAATGGAGAACATAATTGAAGAATAAAAAAGAGGAAGGAAGGGAAGGAAAAAAATTAGAAATGTGGCAGCACCTTTAAGACTAACTGGTTTTTATTTTTGCATGAATTTCATAGACATAAATTCAAATGCAAGTTTATATCCACAAAAGCTCATGCAAAAATAAAAATCAGTTAAGACTTAAAGGTGCTTCCACATTTCTCCTCTTCCTCCTCTGGTCCCTCTTCTCTCCTCCTATTTATGCTGAAAGAGTCTAACATACCTACTTCTTTGGAAACATACTTGAAGAAAATCTCATAATTTGGCATTGGGACCTCATTATATTGTTCTCACTTCTGGGCAATGAAACAATTTACATAAATTGTGTGTGATTTGTGTGTGTGTATAGGGGCCCAGTTGAAGAGCTGTTCACCTAGGGGCTTCCTTAAATCTTGCACTGGTTGTGTGTGCATCTATCACAAGCTCTGGTGTTCCCTTGAATCTTATTATTACACAGAGTTTGGAAGATTTTCAAGAGTTTTCCCACTACAATACTTCCAAAAAGCCTTCTACTGGCTCACACAATGTGTCTTGTCCATTTGTTCACAGAACACACCTGCCCACCTACTGCTGCACAGTCTCCCAAGCAGTTGCCTTCAAGGTCTTGGAAGAAATTTTTTACTATCACTACGGCAAATTTTTCACCTTTCTTGGGTAGTCACCACATCTAAAGATTGTGGTTTGTTAATTGGTGTTGTTTACACTACTACATTGGTCAATATATTGTTAATGCTGCACACAATTTCAAATTTTTAGCCAGCATGTTTACATGTACCACTTTATCCATTTCTTATACAGAAGGATTAAGCCAAACCTTCTTGTCATATGTCACAACTATGAAAGTTGAGGCGAGTGAGGTGAACCCCATTTCCCTACAAAACACCCACTGAGTGATCTTGGGCAAGTGACATTCTCTCAGCTTCAGAGAGAGAGAGAGAGAGAGAGAGGTTGATCTAACTTAATTAGGGTCAATGCAACTGGGGAAAGAGAGGAACAACACCTGACAAACTGAGCTTCACCTCATCACTTTCATGAGTTTTTTTTTCAAGCTTGCTGATTTACTTCTGTTATGTAAATAAAGTTGTTTGCATCTAATCAGGCTCTTCCTTAGTGCAATGTAAAAGAAACAAGTTTCAAAAATATAGCCAAGAGCAGCCATAGAATCACCAAAAATGATGGTATAATATCCTGAGAGAGTTTCAAGACCAGGTTATGATTGTTGTATGGGGAGGTTAGCAGCTATGCAAACTGTGCTGTATTATATAATGCCATCTGTCAGGTGGACCCCCTAGTGACATGGAAGGTTTCCACTCCAGCTCCAAACATTCTGGAGGCATCCATCTGGTACCGGACTGCTTCACACCATCAGTTTCCACATGCCAAGTGATACAGGGTTTCCACATGCCAGGTGATACAGATACAATGGGGTGTCAAGACTTACCATCAAGAAATGGATTGCCACATGAGTCATGAAATGTGTAGACCAACCTTGAAACTTTTTATGCTGGGGTTAAATTATATCTGTAACTTTAACAGAGTGTCTCATATACCAAATATCTGCACAGTTCAAGCCAAGCCATCAAAATTCCACACATTGATCCTAGCTGTCAATGAGCTTGTGTTTCTCATTCAAAAAAGGCAGCCTCCAGTGCCTTGTGCTGAGGCCATTACCATATGGATGCTGTGTCTAATGAGGCCTATTTTGGATGACCGCTTTGGCCTTTAGTTTTCTTATTGTACAGCGGAGTAGTAGTTTACAGCTATTGTGTTGCAGGCCACAAATAAACTCTCTAAAAGTCCAGCTGCAGACTCGATTTACAAGTGGTACGGCCCAACAAGGATGATGTTTCCTCATCAGCAGAACTAAAATTAAGGGGGGGGGGGGGGAAATATGCCTGAGTCCCCTGACATATGTACCTACTGAAACCTTCAATAAAGAGACTTCCATTTGATTGCAACAGCTGAGACTTAATGTAAAATAGAAATGAGAATAAAACAAAATGAAGTGATACAGCCAGGTTTTTATGAACACCAGTACATTTTTTTTGTGAAGAAATCAAAACCAGTTTTTAAAATGCTACTGCTACAACATGTATACATCGTTCTTGTTGTTACATACCAAATAAATTAAAGAAATAGGTTTCAATTTCATTCATTAATATTGGTGTATCTTCAGCATATGATTAATTGTATTATTAATTCACAATCCTTAAGATGCTTAATAATAACACTGGAAGTTTGTGTCTTGAAATTGAGATTCTTGAAATTTAATTTAATGTATTTTAATGATATTTAAAACTGCTTTATTCTTGCATGGTGTACATTTGGATGCAGAAAGTCTTGTGAATTGTTCAGCTTCTTCAGACTGTTGAGAACATCTTTTTAAAACTGAGGTATGTATGTCTACCCACTGACAAGATCAGAATGCACGTGGCTGTTCTGGAACTCCATAGATTGTGAAATGGGCTAGCAAAAAATTGTAATAAATAGAAAAATAACATAACTAAATACTCCATGAAGTCACTACTACATTTTTTTTCTAAAATGAGGACAGCCTTCTGTTGGTTGTCAAAAGAACATGATAACATAAGAAAATCCATAAAATCCATAAGAAGATCCAACTAGTAGCCCAATAATGACCTATCAACTGCCTGTGGGAAGGCACTAGGAGGACATGAGTACAACTGCACCCCCAGTTTTGCATTTCTTAGACCAGTGGTAGGCAACCTTTCCCCTTTAAGGGCCGAGGGACTTCAGCTCCCAAAAGCCTCAGCCATGTTGGCCAATAGTCCCATGTTGGCCAATGGTTCCTGGGATTCTGGGAGCTGAAGTCCCTCGACCCTTAAAGGGGAAAGGTTGCCTACTCCTGTCTTAGACAATAATATACAGAGCCACAATGGTTTCAATATTGGTGATGCTCTACAGCTATCCAACTAGTAGCCACTCATGTCCCAACCCTCCATGAATTAACCTAATCCTCCTTTAAAGGTTCTGAAGTTAACAATTGGCTGGTAATTATCTGAACAGAATAATGAACTGGATGGTTCTTTGGTCTGATCCATCATGGTTCTTCTTGTGTTTTCTCCTACATCTTGCGGTATTCAATTGAACAGTTTGTTGTTCTCACTTAATCCATATATTATTAGAGCCATATGGTCTGGCTCCACCCATGTCCATAATAAAGTCCATAAAGAGGAATCATGTGGATTGGATAAATAATATCACTCCTCCTAATCGCAATCCACCCACTCCTACCTACCTACCTACCTATTTGATATGTGATCTTTTTCCCAGCTGAGAAACCCATGTGGGCTCTTAGAGTGTATCCACACTGCAGAATTAAAGCAGTTTGACACTACTTTGACTGCCATGACTCTGAACTGGAGCAGATGGGCAGGAAAAAGTGGCTCAATCCTACTTTTTCTGAAAGCAGTTGAAACCCTGCTGTCCACATGGCCCACTTCCAAGGTGGGCAAAACACCCACAGGCAGACCACACAACTTGTAATCAAGCTGGGTACAGTCAGCCTTCCTTAGCCACAAAATTTTTATCCATAGAGTCAAGCATCCATGGCTTGAAAATATTCAAAAAAGTATAAATTCTAAATAGTAAACCTAGATTTTTCCATTTTATATAAGGGACACCATTTTGTTATGCCATCATATTTAATGGGACTTGAGCATCCACAGATTTTGTTATCCATGGTGGTTTCTGGAACCAAACAGCAGTGGATAACATGGACTCACTGTAATTTTTTTTTTTTTTTTGGTCGCCACCATGCATGCACGCCATCACACAAACACACTGCCTGCAACCTCCAATTGCCTTCCATGTCCTGCCCAGCTGTAATTCCATTGCATGGCTACCCCTTTAATCAACCACACAGTTGCACATGTGATGTTCCACCCATACAGCACATCAGTGCATCAATGTGAAAGTGATACATGGGTAAAGTACAATCAGGAAAGCCCTCCATATATGCCCCCTTCACCCCATGCCCCCTCTATTGGACTGTTTGGTTTGTGTATGTTGTAATTACATCCACTGGAGTTGTAGCACTTTCACTGTTTTGCTTTGCCACAGGCCCACACTAGTTCTGGGCTGCTTATGTGCAGGTGTGAAGATGTGCATTTTTTGCTCCAGTTTTTAGCCCTGAAGCAAAGCTTCCTTTTGCATTCCACCTGCTTTTGAGGTAAGAGGCATATAAATGCCCCACTTTCAAAGCAGCTGGAAGCTGCTTTATTTTGCCTGTCTGTTCCACCCCTCAATACTACAGAATTCTGAGATTTGTAATTCAGCCTACTCTGTCAGAGAGCTCTGACGCCTCACCAAGCCACACAGGCAGAAATGATTTCTACATTCTCATATTACTGGACTAATATGAGAACTGGAAAACTGCAGTCATGCCATTTCCATCATGTCATACCCTTTAATATCTACAGATGAAAAATGGGACATGTGTGTCCAACCTACAGCAGTGTGTAGCATTTGCTTTTTCTTGAGCCTACTAGGAATGACAAAATTCCACCTGTTCTCTCCTCTCCTCTGTTGAGTTAACTGGATGCAAACTACTTTTGCATTTTGATCTCAATTTGCAGCAACTGAAAAAAGTTAGGGACAAAGGGGGAAAGTGGGAGGAATAGAGATAATCTGAAACACTATAAGAGTAGCTGGAAAAGGTGGGAGGCTGGTGGATTAGTCAGGACTGCAAGGGATGTAATTTATCACTAATTGTCTTCTCAAATATAGTTTGCAAAGCCTGTTCACAACCTGGGACTTATTCTGAGAAAAATGTGCAGATGGTGGTTTTGCACAGAAAAATAGCATTTTTTTTCCTGCAGGGAAATATTTATTTTTGAAATATTATTTTATGTGCAGAAAACAAACTGTTTCCTGTACAGAAAATGATGCTTTCTGTGCGAAACAACCACAAACAAACTTTGTTCAGAATAAATCCCCAAGTGTGAAGATTCTCATCGATCCAGGATTCTTCTCATCGGGATTTCTCGATACTTGAAAAAACATTTTTCAATTATTTTTTCAAATATTTTAAAAATATTCAAATATATTTAAAATATTTCTAGGACTGTTCCTGTCAAATCAAGGGTATGGTGTGTGAGGGTCAAGCCTTCCTCTTTCCTGATGTTGTTATTTTTTTTTAAATAGTTGCACTTTACAGCAATTTATCAACATCCTGAGAGAACCTGTGATCATGTAAAATATAATAATCTTGGTTCACTGGAAGTCATAATTATTTTCTAATATAAAATTCCCCCTATCCCTACCTATACTGCTGTTACAAATACTAAAAGAACCTGTCAATACTGACCAATCCTGCACATTTTTAACTTTGCATACCAAATAAAGTTTATGCCATATGGTATGATAAGAGAGATTCGTTTCCTCTCCCCTCCCCTGCTTTTCTAAACAGCTGGGTGAGTAACTACAAGGAAAAGACAGTTAGCAGCTGCATGCTGTTGTCATTACTTTGATGCTGCTTAAAGGAATCTAAACCTTCCACAGGTATGCACCTGAGATTAGAGGCAAAGAATGTTCCTCTCTAAATATGAGAGAAAACAGCTATGGGAGATATAATTATGTTTTACAGGTGTCATCAGAACAATGCTTCCAACTTTTACCCACAATAAATGCGTGCTTGTGCTATTTTGTGACCGAATTTTTCAAAGGCCTTCTGGGGAAAAGATATTATTGTACAAAGGAAACGGCACTAAATAAGCATGAAAAGGGGTTTTGTCACTGAGCTCCTGACTTTATTCCCTTTCATATTCTGTTCATCGGTGCATTTCTGTGATCATCTAGAAGGACCTGCAAATAAGATAGAAGCCTTTTCACCACATTTGCAAATTCTGCTTCATTCTACTCACAGACTTTATCACAGGGGTTCTCCAGAGGCTCATAGAACAAGCGTTTGAACCATGTGGTTTTGCTAGTATAATGTGGCCATGATTAATTGATATATAAAAACCCTTGGTCCCCAAGAGTTACTATCTTATTTTAAAAAGGAAAAGAAGACCCAGATGCCTCAAGGTGACCAGAGGGAGGTTCCTGGGTGTAGAGCACAGCATCCCATACAAACAGAAATAATAGGAACTAGTTGTAGAGAGAAAAAAAATATATAAACACAGAAATAATATGAATTACTTTTCACAATGTGTACATTGGCAAAGAATATATACCTTCCTGTGAAGGATGAATTGGTAGACAGCGCAAAGAGTTATAACTGGCTATTAGTTATAACTGGCTATTACCACTTTTCATGGTAATCAGTCCAGATTATGTATGGCCCATTCCCAATTCTAGTGTGAACCTTTCTGATGCTAGCTGCCTCATTCTGACCTCAGAGGGAGTGACTTTCACCACCAGCGGCAGACAGCAGAGTGTGATGTGCATATGAACAGCCACCTGGCATAACTCTGAAGTGCCCAGCAGGAAATTTGGGGCAGCTTCAGGGCCACAATACTCCAGGATGAACCCAGAGTAGTCTGGCCTATGTAGATGCAGCCATTGAATGGGAAACAGTTCCACAATATTAATAATAAATTAAAGAAATCGATAATTATTATATCTATAAACATTATAAGGGAAACGTAAACTAACAGAGACAGTGTGGTTTGATTGTGGAATTAGGATTCTGGGCGACCAAGATTTGAATCTCTGCTCAGCCATGGAAACCCACTGGGTGACCCTGGGTAGGTCACACACTCTCAGTCTTAGGGGAAGGCGATGACACACCTCCTCTGAATAAATCTTGTCCATAAAACCCTATCATAAGGTTAGCATAAGTCATTTGAATGCACATAATAACAACAAACCTGAACTGAAAAGGTGGTGTCAGCTTTATCTTGTTTCAACTGAAAATACAGAGTTCTCTACCCCTTCTTGTAGAACTCCCCTGTCCGCTGGCACAACTGGGAAGTGGGATCCAATAACAGAGACACAATTTAAGGGTCAGGGAGGGAGGTTTGTGTGAGAATACAAAGTGCCAATATTCAGGTATAAACTCCACCTTCTCAAATACTAGCTAATGAAAACTGTGCCTCATGCTCTCTTGTAGATATTGAGAGTAAAGGTAAAGGTAAAAGTAGTCCCTCGACATGAACATCTAGTCATAACCAACTGTGGGGGGTTGCACTCATCTCTTTTACTAAGCCAAAGACCAGCATTGTCCAAGGACTACTCCAGTGCTCATGTGGCCAGTATGACTGCAACAAATGCTGTTACTTTCCCATTGAAGTGGTACCTATTTATCTACTTGCATTTGCATACTTTCAAACTGCTAGGATGGCAGAAGCTGGGACTAGTTACAGGAGCTCACCCCATCATGCAGCACCCGGGCCTCGAACTGCCAACCTTCAGATCTTCCAATTGTCAAAATTGGCATCTTAACCACTAAGCCACCACATCCTTAATTGACATTGAGAAAGGCACATGAAATGAATTATGTTTTATAGTACAGGTGAGCAGCTTGCATCAGATTTTTATTTTAAAAAAGGAATTAAGAAGAAAATTATCACCTCGGAGAAATGGAAAATTAAGATGTTACCATAAAAAAAAACAACTCTACGACAGCAATTTATTATTTTGATGGCTTCAGAATTATAGTTAATTGATTAGAATGGAGACTGAGGTCAAGAAATCAGAAGACTAGGAATGGGAAGGGCAGCTATGAAAGAGCTAGAGAAGATCCTAAAATGCAAAGCTATAACACTGAACAATTAGGATCATCCAAGACATGGCATTCCCCATCACTATGTATGGATGTGAGATATGGACAGTGTAAAAAGCAGAAAGAAAATAAACTCATTTGAAATGAGGTGCTGAAAGTGCACTGCTGGGAATAGCATGGACAGCCAAAAAGATGAACAAATGGGTCTTTGAACAGTTCAAGCCTGAACTCTCCCTGAAAGTCAAGATGACTAAATTAAGGCTGCCATACTTTGGCTATGTCATGAGAAGGCTTGACTCATTAGAAAAGACAGTAATGCTAGAAAAGGTGGGAGGTGTTGGAAAGAAAGGAAGACCACACACCAGATAGTTAGACTCAATCAAGGAGGTCACAGACATGACCCTGCAGGACCTGAGCAGGGTGGTTTAGGATAGGGAGACCGGTATCTCATTCACAGTGTCATCATAAGTGCAGGTCAACTCAAGTTGAAATAGACAGCTAACAACTATTTCAAAGTTCTGAACTAACTGAAATGACTGCATATTCTTTCAGCGTACTCCTGCTCCATCTCTTCCCTTTCCCCATGACTTTTTCTAGATACTGTAGTATAATTTACTGACTTTGAGCAAATTACATTATCTCTATTCCTAAGGACAAATATTGCCAAAATAACCCCATGGTTGGGTTACCATAGGGTTACTATAAGTCCAAAATGACTTGAGGGAACACAACAACTACGATAACAACTATCATTTGTATAGATGTTGCTACATATTATGCATTTTTTGAAGTACCACCATCTATATCAGTTATAATTATGTATTTTATGGAAATAATACTGGTAAACAATACAATCAAAGAATTACAGTAAAACAAAACACACAAAAAAAAACACAGTAGAAGAAGAGGAAGATTAGATGGGAAGAGGCAACTTTGAATGTGTGAGTATGAATATATAATGTGTACCTTCTGAAGAAAAAGTCTTACATGGACCTAACAAGGTAACACAGAAGCAGGTAACTTTGCACTGAAGTCTGTGACATATTTCACTGATAACTCATAAGAAAATGTATGGAATTTATTTAGCTTTATTATAGCAATATGTTGAGCATAGCACAAATACTGTCTGGTCTGCACTAGAGGCTGTACTTTCTAAAGCTTCAAAGAAATCAAAATGCTACAAATTAATTTGGTTTAAGCCTTCTTCGTTTTGGGATGAGGTGGGTGAGTGGGAATCAAAGCTTTCCCATATTTATTTTCGCTCCAGTATTCTGTTTGGATTCTCTCCTACATGGACCTTTCACTGAACAGAATCAGCAACAATGAAAACATAAGGTTTTGAAACTCTGCCTTCTGCAAATGCCAAAATTTACTCTACAATTTAAGTAAGCCACTCTGCTACTTAATGTCTGTTATTTTCTTTGGCCAAAGAATCCTTTCAAATTCCAACTTAAGCTATGAAAACCCAGCTGATGAGCAACATTGATTATCATTACAATATTTTATTATTATTATTTCAACCAACCTCTCCCCCCAAAAAAACCCAAAAACCCTTGCTGTATTTGAAAAGTTCCATAAGCTTGGTATGCCTAGTTAAAAACTAATGCTTTTAATAATTTTTAAAAATGAGAGAGAATGAGAATAGCTGGAAATAAAACATTAAGGCTGCAAGACACTGTCTAAAAATGCTTAATCAGTTGGAAGCACTCCAGTAGAAGCTGTAGGTACCTAATACCAGTCATCATTTGAACAAGGGACGGGCCATGTCAAGGGTGAAAATTATGTGGGAACCACAATAAGGCATCGTCGATAGAAGAGGACCCACTCACCCACCCTCTAATTGCACAGCATGAGTGTACAGCATGCTTGGCCACTTGCTGCTTAATACAGCTGGCAGGGACACAGCAAATGATGCCCTCCCTTAAGTGTGAATAATTGCACACTGCTGTACTCCTTTCTGCTCTTAGTATGGTCAATCATGGCTTCTTTTACCAAAATATACTTAATCAAGAGAAATGGACACACAAATTGAATGCTTTTGCATGAACAAAATGGGCCAAGACTGTGTCAACGGAAGTTAGCTTTGCAAAAACAAGGTGGGAACATGCCACTGTGGAATATGTTTATACAACAATACAATACATGACTGGATTGAATATTGGTTCACTACATGTTTCAAATGTGTGGATTATCTTTTTTTTTTAAATGATTATATGTTTTTTACTGCCATCCAAAATGTTGAGTTCTCACTTCAGTGATGGGAAAACGGAGGTTATTGCCCGATGTTTATTCTCAATAACTGGCATTAGAAGACAAGCTAGAGGTGGAAAGAATATTCTCAATTATCCATATTCCAGTGAAAAAACAGAATTCTTGACAGTCAGGAAACCCCATTGGGAAGAATAATTAGAGTGAGACTTTTGCAGGTATGTGCTACTATTTACATCTCCCAAAGTACCTGAACTGTGGACAACTCTGGCCTTCTAGCAGCCTCCTCCTGATAACCCCTGACTCCTGACTTATTGCTTTTCACCCAGCATAAAGTGGTTGGGAACATGTGAAGCTGGCCTATATAAGGCTGTCTCCACTCTCATGAGTGGGCCTCCCCCAAGATCTTATGGGTTCCCACAAGATGTCAAATCTTTCAGGAACCCCTAAACCATACACATCTTTCAGTGGTTGCTTGTCTTTGCAAGATAACTACATTTGCAAGATAACTATGACTACATTTCTGAGTGTGCTGCTCATGATTGATTGTGATAACTGGAGAGAATGAAAAGCTGAGCCTGTCACATTCACAAGATAGAACCCTCCCCCCAACCCACAGCATTTGATATGTATTTTGGGAGCATTTTGCTGTGTCCCAAATGCTTATAGGAAGTCTCTTGTGAACACATCTGATGTCCAGATTTCAAACTCACACCAAGTATTTCTTCACAGATTTCCGGCAGAATACTTTGCAACTTTTAAATATAGGCAAAATTTGATGTGGAAATATTCATTTTCTGGGAGCAAACTATTCACACTATTAATTATTTGTACTTGTATATGAGGGTAAAGTTGTCCGTGATTTAGATCCCTAGAAATCATAGGAGAGGTGCACCAACAAACCATGCATATGTCTTTTCAGAATAAACCCAAAAGGTTTTGATGTGTTCCAATATAGGGAAAATACTGCAGAGAAATATTCATATTCCACAGTGGGGACAAAACTATCATAATTCTTTATCCTGCATTTGAAGACAAAAGAGTCAACGATTCACATACCTATTGACATAAGAGATCTTAAACATGAATGGAATTTGACAAATGAGGAAACAATAGCAAATCATGTCATGTGAATATTGTGTCATTTTCTGGGCACCACAGTTTAAGAAAGATATTGACAAGTTGGAAGATATCCAGAAAAGGACAACCAAGATGATCAAAGGTCTGGCAAACCAAGCCTTGTAAGGAATCTGGTGATTCTGCACCACGCTTAGGGAGTTGGGTACATTTAGCTCAGAGAAGAGAAGACTGAGGTGACAAGATTGTCATCTAAACATCTGAAAGGATGCCATGTAGAACACAGAGCAAGCTTGTTTTCTGCTGCTTCAGGATCAAGAACACAAACCAGTGGATTCAAATTACAAGAGCAGAGATTCCACTTAAATATTAGGAAAAATTTGTTACTGCAAGAACTGTTTGACACTGGAATAATGGCCTTGGAGGGTGATTAACTATCCAGCTTTGAACAGATGTTGGATGAGCATCTTCCAGTAATATTTTAGAGATGTTCTCCTTGCATTAGAGGACCCTTGCAGTCCCTTCCAACTTTATGATTCTATGTTTGCTTGTTTGCATGATTCTCTGTTGCCATGTTTAGAGTCCTTTCCGCCAAATTATTCTGTTATGCTGAGAAAAACAGAATTTTCCATGTCTAGTTTTAAAAACTCTTAATGCAGTTCTAAGCACGACAATATCATAGTGTTATTTTTATAATGCATTCTACAGTAGGTGATCTGATTCACAGTAGCTATATATAGAAATATCATATGGTGACAGTGAAATATTTTTGGTAATGTCCTTAAATAACTAGTAATGAAAATTTAAATAGGAATATTCTTAAACTTGTATTTCCTGTCTATTAGTAGCACTGCTGGGCTGTCTTTCAGTAATTGTACTGATGTTCACAAATTTATTCCCAGTGCAGCCCAAAATAAATCTAAAGATAGGTGTTTTCTGCATGGGGATGGTAAACCTTGAACCTTACACACATAATAATGTGATTCAATATTATGTGTTTTTGAAGATTATTAGTTTCTTTAACTTTTTCTTTTAAAAGATTTTATAGAAGCACAGCTCCACAATATTTTGGGACAAGCTGCATGCTGTCTCAGAGATCTCCATTGATAATGAGTGGTAATGTCAAAATGTTTACCATCTGGGTCTACTATCCCTATAACAGACAACTGCCATGAAACTCTTGCAGTTTTCAGAGTTTTCTGGGGTATATTTGGACTCTGATTAAAAACAGAACTAGGCCTCATTGTTCTAGGTGGACTATGCCATGAGCCTCAAAATACACCCAATATACCATGTTTTAATCAGACTTAACCAGCATGGTGTAGGGTGACCAGATGTGCTAACCACAAAGGAGGACAAGGCACACAAAAAGCAGGACATTTAAGATAAATGTAGGACATGAGCAAATAAAAGCTAAACATACTCATATAAATATAAATTCATGCTCCCTAGGCATGCTCAAAATGGACAACATTTTGAAACTTTGCCTGGATATGTAGGCCAGGTCTGGGAAAAGAAGGACATCCAGTCACCTTGGTATGGTATAGTGGATTATAATGGTATGGTGTAGCATTGGTATGGATTGTAGTGGTATGGGGTGTTGGATTGTAACTCTAGAGACCAGGTTTCATATCCTGTCTTGGCCATGAAAAACTACTGGGAGATCTTAGGCAAATCATACTTTCTCAGCTTCAGAGGATGGCAATGGCAAACCTCCTCTGAAGAAACTCACCAAGGAAATGTGAAATTGAAGGCTTTCACCAAGGAAACCCTGTGATAGGTTTGCCTCTAGGTCTCCATAAATAGGAAACAACTTAAAGGCACACAACAACAACAGTAACAACAACATTATTAATGAGTATACAATTTTTAAAAGAAGTTTATTATTATGAATCTTCCTGCTGATTTATCATTTAAAATAGAGCTAGAGAATTTTGACTGGCAAGGTGCTCTGAATTCCAGATGTCTTGGGCAGATAATTTTGACATTATCATTATGGAAGCTACAGATCAAAATTCTTAATCAGTAACTTCCCTAAAACTCAGTTTGTTCACTGATCTGAATAACAAAAGAATAATTTGACTAGCATCCATCCAGATCTCATGAAACAGAAAACATTCCAGCATTGTCACTGCCACTTATTTAACTTTCATCCATGTTTGATTCATGTATTTTGACAGCAGCATTGCTAATGCTTCCTGGTGGTTCAAATGCTGCTCTGGATCATATTTGGGGCTTCTAACATTTGCTTTTGTTGTTAACTGCCCTTGAGTTGATCTCGACTCATGGCGACACTATGGCTGTGACATCTCCAAGCCCCTCTGTCCTCCACTGCTCTGTTTAATTCCTAAAACCCCTTAATACCAGTGACCTCCTTAATAGAGTCATCCATCTAGCATGTGGCCTTCCTTTCTTCCCACTTCCCTCCACCTTCCCCAGCATTATTGTGGGTTTTTTTTTCCAAAGAGTCCCCTCTTCTCATGATGTGTCCGAAGTACGACAGTCTCATTTTGGAAATCTTGGCTTGCAGGGAGCTTTCCAGTTTGATCTGCTCTAAGGCCCATTTGTTTGTCCTTTTGGCTGTCCATGGGATACTCAGCATCCCAGTACCACATCTCAAATGAATTAATTTTCTTCCTATTATCTTTCTTAACTGTCCAGCCCACACATCCATACATGGTAATAGGGAATATGATGGCTTGCAGGATTCTAATTTTTGTCCTGAGTTGTATATCTTTTCATTTTAGAATCTTTTCTAGTTCTTTCATGGTCACTCTTCCCATTCTTAATCTTCTGATTTCCTGACTGCAGTCCCCATTTCTATCAATGTTTGATCCCATGCATGGGAATTCTTTTACTATTTCTATTTCTTCATTGTCTAGGCTGAACTTGTGAAGGTCCTCAGTTGTCATTATTTTTCTTTTCTTTATGTTCAACAATAAGCCTGCCTTTCTTCTTTGCTCTTCCTTAGTAGGTATTCTAGGTCTGTGAGGTTTTCTGCTAGTACTATGGTGTCATCTGCATATCTTAGGACCTTATCACACGCGGGCCACAAAGCGATAAGAAAGCGAAATAAGAACAAATCCAGGACTAAACCGAAAGGAACCCCACAATACGTAAATGGCTATCAGACACAACTAGCATCATCGCGTAATTATCGCGCTTCCATTAAAGTGCATCCTGGATACGTATTTGCCGTTCACACACAATTCAGAAAATCCCAGACATGGCCCCTGAGCAGAATGGAGCTCACACCGACTTAGGAAGGAGGGGTGCGTTTGACAGCCAGCTGTCAAACAC
>CM034704.1:16002213-16021218 GCA_020142125.1 Phrynosoma platyrhinos
TGTGAGATATTTAGCCTTCCCTGTCAGAGAGCTCTGGTGCCACAGCAATTTTAAAGGAGCCATAGCCATTAAAGTGGTGTCAAACTGCATTATTTCTGCAGCATGGATGCAGCTTTTGCTCTTCTTTTAAAGTTCTCCACTTTGCTCATAACCAGATAGCTTCAAAGGATAAATCCAAACTATTCAAGCAGACCTCTGCTGATAACTAGGGTTTCCCCTCTCCTATAATCCTCCATGCAACCCTAAATCTATTCTGCAGGGGAAAGGAAAATGACACATCAGTACTGATGGTAGGACATCTGAAAATCTGAGGAGGGGATGTGGATTGGGAATGAATAAGGAAGAAACCAGTTCCCAATCAAGAAAGAATTATGACATGTGGGCCGTGAGATCAAAAGTCAAATGATAAAGAAAGAAGGAAATGTTGCCATGGAGAGAAACGTGGTGCCCCCCTCAACTTATAGCTTTAATTTAAAAAATGATTTCAAATGCTTATAGTGTTTATTGCATTTGTAGTGGTTAAAGTGCTTGCTAATGTCACCTCAGAGTGCATTCTGATGATTTTCATTAGAAAAGAATGACCTCAAACTGAAAATGGAAAAAGCTAACATTTTGGAGTTGATGGAAACACATTTTTATATTTCAAAACCTGCAGAAGTTTGAGGAAAGACAGCTTAAACACCAATTGCATTGTTTCAGCTCAGTTTAAATGGACCCGTTATACATAGACCAAGCCACTAAGCTAAACTCAGCACTTCCTTAAGCTTGTACCAAGTACATTTGCCCAAAAGAAGTCTGGCCCTGTGCAGAAAGAGATGATGCTATGAAGTTAGTTTCTGATAACTGAAACACTTGGATACTGAATATGCAATAATGTCATCAAAAAGTTCTCTGGATTACAACAGAAATTGTTTCATATGGGCAATGAATTAAATAAATAACCCTACTACTATAAAAATAATCAATGTGGTATAGAGGTCGGAATACAGGTTAGGACCCCAGAAGATCAGGCTTGAAATCCCCAGTCAAATTATGGAAACCCACTGGGTGATCTTGGGTAAGTCGCACTCTCTTAGCCTCAGAGAGCAAAAACCTTTTGAACAAATCTTGCCCCCCCAAAAAGGTCCAATAGGTTTGTGTGAGGTTAAAGTTAGAAATGTCTTGAAAGCATAAAACAACTATGTGTGTGTATGTGTGTGTGTGCGTTGTGTGCCTTCAAATCATTTTCAACTTATGACAACTCTAAGGTGAACCTATTCATGGGGTTTTCATGAGGTTTGTCATTGCCATCCTCTGAGGTTGACAGAGTGTGACTTGCCCAAGATCACCCAGTGGGTTTCCATGGCTGACTACTACTATTACATAAATCCATGTGCTAAAGCAACTTGTTTCTAAAACTTGTCATTCCAATGCCTATCAATATATTCCAATCTGATCTCCATAGGTGGTCTCTTGGTCTTTAAGTACACATATCTCAACAGTCCTTGATCTCTTGCCTAGTGAAAGAGACTAGAGCACTAAAGCAATACCTTGCTGAAAGCAGCCTGTTCATTGCAGGTTTGTTAGAGGTACCCCTCTTGTGGGTTTCATATTATAATATTTCATATTATTCCATACCTTATCAGCTAGCTGTATACATGACTGAAGAGACATAATTGTCCTTGACAAAATGGACTGTGGAAGAGACAACAAAATCAATCCAAAGAAAGGATGAGTATATTTCAAGAGAAGGGCTTCTATTTTATATATAATGCTGGCAATAAAAGCACATCAAACCAATAAAATCTACAGTGCAACTGCAACTTTTCACTTCAAAGGTGAAATAGGATTACAAAGGAAAGAGGAACAGCTTTTTTTTTTTGGAGAAAAAAAGGGAAATGAGACCTCACTGGAAAGCAAGATTTCTTCATAACACCTAGAAGCATTGATGTTCTCTTTTCTCTAATGGTAATGGTTTTTTTCCTCCCTTCTTAGCCAACTTCCCACTCCTCCCTTCCCAACCCCCTGTTGCTGCGTGCCATCCCAAAGCTCTAGTATAAAGTTTGGCTTTTGCAGCATGAAGCAGCTGGGCAAAGCTACCAGGGAATGATAATGACCTCAGAAATCTGCTGTTAGCTCAACTACAATAGGGTGCTCAGTCTAGTGGAAAATTGTGTTCATCAGCTAACTCTGCTCAGTTACTAATTGACATTGCCAAATATTTTAAGAACAATTGGAATGCACAAGCAAAAAAAATTGAAGATCTTAATCCTCAGACTTTTTTTTTTTTTTTTTTGCCAGTTTTTGTTCACAGGGAGCATTTGATGATTATCACTGGGAATGAAGCAAAGAAGGAAGGGAGGAAGGGAAAAGAAAAGAAAAGAAAAAAGAACAGAACAGAACTGAACTGAAAAGCAAGGCATCATAACATTCCCTGTCCTGCGTCTTTAAAGCGTTGTCCAGCACAAAAGCTTTTTTATATGCTCTGTCAATGGGCATAAATATAGACTGAAATGTATTGTTTAGGAAGGAGCTCACTGCCATAGAAAAATCAGAAATTCTGAAAAGATTCCAAACCAGCTGATCAAACAATTTGTGCCAAAGTCAACATAAGTACTATGGACAAGAATAAATTATTATAGTTAACAGTATTTTATTTTCCTTCCTTCTTTCCTTTTTTTTTTAAAAAAAAATCACTGTACTTTCCATTGATCATGCAATTTGGCCTACTTTATTTAATGAACTGGAGGGTCAGTGCATTCAATTACCCCTTTCATACTATCAAGACTTCAATTATCTTCACACCAAAATTATAGGCAAATGCAGAAGGTACTACCCCAGTAGCTGTAACAGTATCATTTCTTACAACATTAAGTTTTAATTATTCTATGTATTAATTCTTAAGCAAAATTTGCTTCTGCTCTGATTTATACACAGTTCTAAATGCCTCTCTTTCTTATTTTGGCATGTGTCTATCCTAAGTTCCCTCTCCCATCGAAGTTCATAAAGGTAACTTATTTTGATTGACATAAGAGATGGACAGTAGAAAGAAGAATGGGACGCTATTAGGGTTAACTAAGGGACAATTTCTATTGCTGTTACATATAAAGAATTCATCATAGCTTAGCATCTGGAAACTATGACCACAGTTCCATCAAAGTTAATTGCTTTTAAATTTTTGTTGGTTTCAGTGGGAGCAATACAGCCACACATGTAAGTTAGAGGGTTTTGCTCCTAAATAGTAGAGGCATATACACAAATGTAAATCACTGGGACTTACTCCTAAGTAATGATGTTAGGGTATAGCAGTCACCTGTTGGTACACACTTTCTATCAGTTTTATTTTGCGCTTGATGCAGAGAACAAGAATGACTTAAAAATAAAGGCCAAGAGATGGGGAAATGATCTGTGTGACCAGTTTTGTCCATTTTCTGTTAGAAAATATGACCTCTCCATTTGTCAAAAGGTCTGAGTTTTAGCAGTTGATCTTCAGCTTAGTTCTCAGCAGTTTGGAGAGCCAAAGAACAAACACATTTTCTGGTTCACTGGAATCATTTTCACATGTTCACTGATTCAAACATTCTTTTACTCACATAACAAACAGCTGCATACCACATTAGCCCAGCCAGTGACAGTCACACATCTCTGCAATAACTGTTTGATTGCAAACTTGACCCTTTCTTCTTCTCAGACTGAACTAGACATTTTCTAAAAAAAAAAAAAAAAAAAAACACCCAGCCACTCCATTCCCAATCCTCCTTTGCAAAGAATTACATCAGATAACAAAGACTTCTCTGCCACTCATTGTAAGAAGCCGTCTTCTAGAGATCTGTTCTAAGAGGCACTACGCATAAAGAGGGTTTTTTTTTATGATGAATTCAGAACTACTATCATGTTAAGAGCACCAATTTATAAAAAAGAATTCACTGGTTAAGATCTAAAAAAAAATAGTTTCTCAGGCCCTACTGACCCAGTTTGCAACAAAAAAGGAATCGAGTGATGCAAATTGAGTTCTGAGACATTGTTATACAGGCTTAGAAATTGGTTAAACAGTGTTTTTGTAGTAATTTCTTAATGGCTGTCTCAAAGTCTATTTCCCGTTAACTTTAGGAATCACAGCCGTCCTTTGTATTCTACAGGTTTATGTTCCATAGGTAGCAATAATTACACAGTCTTTTAAATATATTTCCTTGCAATTTTTACAGTGGCCAAATAAATCTGAGGGGAGATCAGGTTAAATTAATAAAACATTATTTCATCTGGTGAAAAAGTTAAAATTCTAGTATTTGGCATCTTGCATCAATGACACGATTCATCAGACAGATGCTAAATTTCTATTCTGAGGCAACAAAGAAAACAATTAGAAATTATTCATCCAGCTCGCATGATTGAATACTAGATTCAGTATGTAAGTTTAAATGTTGCTGAACCTATTGGGCCTCCATCTTTATAAACATTAAATCTTATAAACTGACTAAAGTACAGAAATGCAGCTGGCACTTTGAAAGTAAAGGCAAAACAAAGGGCATAATATTACAATCTTTCCCAAGATCAAGGAAGATTACAGATCAATGATTTTTTTTCTTCTATTATTATGATTACAGCTGGCAAGCTTGTGCACAACAAAAAATATTGGCTCAGTGAAGAGAAATGGAATAGTCCAAGGGCTCTGTTTTGCACAGGAGAAGGCAAAGACAGGGCAAGGAAGAGGAATTCTCTTAGCTAGGACCCATTCACACTACAGAATGATGGTACTGTTATTCCACTTTAACTGCCGTGGTTCCATCCAAGCTACAGGAAAAGAGATTCCACCTAAATATTAGGAAGAATTTCCTGCTGATAAGAGCTGTTCCACAGTGGAACACACTGCTACCTCAGAGGAATGGTGGAGTCTCCTTCTTTGGAAGTTTCCAAACAGAGGCTGGATGGCCATCTGTTAGGGGTGCTTTGATTGTGTATTTCTGTATGGCAATGGAATGGCCTGAATGGCCCTTATGGTCTCTTCCAACTCTATGGTTGTATGATTCTGTGGAACCTTGGGGTTTTGTAGTTGGATGAGGCCCTCCCTAAATTGCCAACCCCCAGACAGAATCATGGCAATAAATGTGGAATAATACAGTGATATCCACTGGGATTTGGTTCCAAGACTTCTGATGGATACCAAAATCTGTGAATATTCAAGTCCCACTAAATCCAGTGGCATAGTGGAATGGTGCCCCTTATATAAAATGCAGAATCAAGGTTTGCCTATATATATATTTTCTCTAAGGTGTGGATAAGGAAATCTGTAGACAGAGGGCTGACTGTAGTGCTATAAGTGTGTAGTGTCAATGGACCTCTGGTCCCCATCTTCACAGACTTCCTTCCATATCTACATTGCTTGGGAAGATGGAGACATTAAAAGCTTCAATGCACTGCAAATGCATCAATGATATAAACTCCCATGGTTGCACCGACCATTAATTGGTCAGGACTGCTGTGGTACAAGTGGGACCAGACTGGAAATGTATTGATTGAATAGATAACCTAATGGTCTAGAGTAAACCAAAAAGCAAGAAGAATCTGGAATGGGTTGTGTTTTTTAACTGAGGGCTGCATTATCCTTGAATATTCATGGGCTGAGTGCCAGTAGAGAACAAACAGATTGTAGTGGTAGATGGAGCTAAACCCAAAGTGGCTCACTCTTTATCTCTCTATGTTGCCCCCTCTCCTCCATGTCTCTTTCTGACATACCCACAGTCTTATTTCCCTGTTCAATGACTGTTTGGAGGAATGATCCAGAAACCTTAAATGATTGTTAGCAGGAAGCTTTTGAAATAAGTTTGATGGTCACAGGCTATCCATCTTTGGTTTAAAGACAGTACTCAGATAGCATGTGTTGTGATGTGATTAGACATCATTCAAGAATCTAGCTGGACAAGTTGCACAAACAAGAAGATCTAAAACTATTTGAACCAGTAGCATTAAAAATTACAAAAATGCATTGCTCTCCCATCACCCTAATTGTTTAGGCTAAAGCACATGCTGCAAACATGGTGGCCAACCGTTGGGAAATCAGTGCTTAAAGTTTAAAAACAAAACATTTTCCCATATTGTTTAGAATGCTGACAAGTGCAACTTGTGTGGAAAAGAAAATCTTTACGTTGTCATATTGGATTTTCAATCCTCTTAAAACAATCCAAACAACTACATAGTATAAAATTAGCTCTCCCCTGTTTCTCTTGCTCCCACACCGAGTTTTCAAATGTGCTTCTCCACTAATAAATCGTAAATGAGACTACAGTTCTAAGAGTAGTCAGTGTGTTTCATGGGTATTTAAACAACAGCATTAAGCACTATAGGAATCTGAGGAATGCAGAGGGCAGATTTATGTGTCTTAAGAGTTTCTTTACTGGTTTATAATAAGCCACCCCAAACTAACACTTTCTTTTATATTAATCTGGTGTTAGAAATGGAGGATACTGGAGCATGACAAGAACAACAAAAATAAACTGGCATCTATTTAATAACTGTAACAGTGGATTGTCTTCAATACTAAAATATTTATTGAAACTAAGGGAGGTGGTGAACCTAAAAAGAATTACCTTCCACAGCCTGCTACCAGATCTTTAACAGTGGGCAATGTAATGCCTTAAGGTCTCTCAAACTGTCTTTCATTTTCTAGACTTAATGGCTGATTGCAGAAATCAATGTTGCCATTAGTAACAGAGTATTTGTTATGGCATGATTTCCTCTGTTGTTAGGCCTGCAGAATGATTACAATATTAGAAGGTGCTTTTGTTATAAAGGAGCTGAAGATATAACTTTCAATTTACTACCCATTAGTTCAAGAGGCTAGAAATGAGAGATGAGGCCAGAAATCTTACCTTCCTTTTTTTTTTTTTTAATGTGCCAAGAAAACTCAATAGATAGCTTCAATGAAATATTAGTTTGCTTTCCTCTTTTGTACACTGCAGGTTAACATTAAATACGTAGGAATCTTTAAAAAATGTGCAATCTATGGGAGGTCACAGAGTATCAATGGGGTACACATATTTTCAAATCAAATTTCCAGAAGCCCCAACCCCTAATGTCTAATCTTCATTTGCAATCTTAAATATATATACATATATATATATATTTAGATGAGAAACGAGAGTCCACAAGCAAATTTGAGTATGAAAGTCAAAACTGGAATAATAAAAAAAAAAAAGAATATCTACCATAACAATGTATCTCTTGGAGCAAAAATAGTTTTCACAACTACCGGAGCATGAAAAGCTAAAACATATGATAAAAGCAGAATAATGAAAAGAAATATTCTTTTTTTAAAAAAGACTGGGTGTAATGGTAAATATATTGTGCATTGTAAATATGGTATCTTTTGTGCAATCTAATGGGAAGCATTGCTCTCTTATTTAATTATCTGCTGGATGGGGAAAATTTGAAAGAATTACATGAGCTGTTATAGTCAAGAAAGAAAGAAAAATAGCATGACATACCTGAGGACGAAGGTGAAGAAGGATGTGGACTGTCTTCTTGGGCACTTCCTGTCTGTGAGAGGCCTCCTCCCATTCCACTCTCCTCAGTAATATTGGAGGATCCTGGTGTTGTCGACCTACTGACTGACTGTGATTCCTGATCACTCCCAGACCCACGTCGCTCCTCAATGTTCCCCTGAATGATCTCATCTTCTGCTTTTCTGTCTCTTTTATGGACTCTGGAATGAACAACAACTTGGTGGTATGTTCTAAAAACCCTGCCACAGTCAGGACATTCAGTTGGCTTCTCTTTTGCATTGCTGTGACTCTGCATGTTAAAATCAAGCCCTTGGTTCATACCGTGAGACAGAAAATCTCTACTGCCTTCCAAAGGGTCTAGTTTGTTTGACAAGTCTCTCTGATTGCCCATTTTAGTGCTGTGAACCAAATCAGCAGGCATTTTC
Organism: Phrynosoma platyrhinos; assembly: GCA_020142125.1. Lineage (NCBI taxonomy): Eukaryota > Metazoa > Chordata > Lepidosauria > Squamata > Phrynosomatidae > Phrynosoma > Phrynosoma platyrhinos. The sequence goes on from CM034704.1 coordinate 16,010,117, forward strand.
TGCTTGGAGCCATCTGCTCCTACTAACACATACTCCCGTTTCTCCTTATCAAACAGAACTCCAGCATTTGCCAAAGTGTCTTCATGGCTCCGCTGTATCTGGTGCTCTTTAGTCAAAAAACCATGTTCCATGGCCATTCCTCTTGCCATTAGCTGCCAAGCTTGATAGCTGTTTACAGGGTCCATCTCAGCAGCCTTGGCTGCAGCTTGTAGCCTTTCTATACAGCTGGATTTGAGAGGAGGCACAAGGTTAAGACAGCCCAATAATGAATGTTTGTCCCCTTCAGCAAGACTATGGCCAATGCCAGCAATAGGGGACAGAAGCTTGCCCAAAACTTCTCTCTCTTTCATGGGCAAATCTCCTTTACTGTAAGCTTGATTCTGTTCACTTAGACTTGCTTTGTCAGGAGGAAGAAAACCACTTTGCAAACAAGACAAGTATCTGGAATACAGGTTGGCATGAGCCTCCTGTGACATGCTGCTGATGGATACAGGGACTTCTGAGTCATTGGGAGATTTGTTTTTCACAGATAATTTGTTGAGATGAACCTTCATATGGTTCTTAAGGAACCAAGGCTCTTTGAAGCGTCTCCCACAAATCTGGCAGCAGTGTTCAAAGGAGTCCTTGTGTTTCCTCATGTGGCCTTTGAGGAACCATGCTTGGCTAAAAACCTGGCCACACACTTCACACCGAAACTCATTGGCAGCTTGCTCTCCATTTCCATTAGAGCCCTGGCCTTGAGCTGACTCAGCTGTTATGTGAGCTTTCTCAACATGACTGATTAGCTCCTCCTCTTGGGATGCTGCAAAATCACACAAAGTACACTTGTAAGGCTTGTGAAGGATCCTAATGTGCCTATCGAGTTCTTCCCGTTTCTTAAATTTTCCTTTGCAAAAAGTACACCTAAACCCAGCAGCTGTAGCTACCACTTCTTCTTGCACGCTGGCAGGTTTTGGAGAGGGAACAGGGTTGGAAATATCTGGGGTGCTGTGATTTGTGGGCACAGATAAATTGCAGTTAGTAAGTGGCATAGGTTGGGAATGTGGGTGTAATTTAATATCAGGTCTCGGTTGCAAAAGGCTGCTTTTCATCTGCTTGTCCCTCAAGATCGCCCTCTCTTCCAGCTCATGCAAGAGCCTGTTTTCTTCTCGAACCCTGCCACGGCCTTTACCAAGGTTGCCCAGTTTGTGAGTGCGCAGGTGGATCTTCAAGTTTCCTTTCTGAGCTGCTCTGTGGTCACAATAGGGGCACTTGAATGGTTTCTCTCCTGTATGGGTGCGCATGTGAAGTGAGAGGATACTGTTAAAACGGAAACGTTTCCCACACAGGGGGCATGGGTATTTTCTGTTCTTCCTGGCATCATCCTCTATATCACTCATCTGAGACATGATGCCCAAGTTCTGTCCATTCAAGAACTGCTGCAGGTCTACTCTCCCATTCAAACTGGTGTCAACCTCTCTGTTAAGCTGATTCGCCAACAGGGCCATCTGACTGCTGATGGGCTGGTTTGCTATGGACACATGGCTCTTGTCTTCTAGGAGTGTGGCTGTCTTCTCCTCAGGATTCTGCCTGTTCTGTAGCTCAGGAAATGCATGACTGAGCTGGGATGTTATCTGGTGCAACTTCTGGCTCATGGAATACTGGCCATTGAGTATGGAGCTGTTGAGATGGGCATCAGCTTCTGGTACAGCTGAAGAAACACCAAGGCACAAACTAGCTTCCTCCATCCCTGAAAAAAAAAATGAAGAAGGATTTTAGAGTTAGAGTCCACTCTTATCAACAGACCTTCCAAAACAGTGAGTTTAAATTACATGTGATAATACTACAGTCAAAACCAATAAAATGTATATTAAATGTCAAGTGTACAGTGTACAGTTGTGATTATGTTTTCTCTTAATTATACAGGGCCGTCATCATCCTGAATACTTTTTGATTGCATATATTAATTAGTATTTAAAAATGAACACATTACCAATTTGAATATCTGGCTCTTAAATAAGTAGTGTTAAGCTTTCAACTTCATTCACTTCCCCCTTCCCTGTGAAATTGCACCTGTTTACATTTTCTAGTCTATATAAAAGAGAAATGTTGTGCATCTTGCTCATTTCCCCTTTAAAAAACAAAAATAGAAATTCATTTATAAAACTTTCAGTCCCATTAAACATATTCAATATATTTCACACTCCACAATGAGAAAGATGGTTTTATGATTTGATGTGGGGGGGAAAAAGAAAAGATGGCATGATATTTACTGGTACACAATAAAACAAGATAATGTTGGGGGGAATAAAGTAAAGGACAAGCTTTGGAACAATAAAAAGGATTTTGCTTTAGTCAACAAAAAGTGCAGTAATATCTCATTAAGCTGATTAGTATGCGGCTTAGAAACAGTACTAGGTGCTGTAACACATGATTATAATCATAAAAATCCTTCAGTGTTTGCAAGTAAGCATTAACGAGGTATATTAAATTTTAAGGAGACTGCGACTACCAGCTTTGCAAACCTCTGAGATTAAGATTTAACCCTTATGTTACAAAGCAATTGTTCCTCCATCATTTGGAAATGGTACCCGTCTAAAGAGGCATAAATTACCTCCTTAATTTGTCATGCATATCATTCAAATAGTCCAGTTTAGAGAAAGGTACTTTTAGCCAACCGTCTTCATCTTGCAATTGGTGCGAGAGGTGATCTAAAGGACTCTGATTAGGTTTAAAAGAGCTCTTTTCTAGAACTCGATAACACCCAATTAAAGCCAGGGAAGGTGTCACAGGAAGCTTCAACAAGTTTAAGTATTTTTAATAACTTTCTCAATATACAGTAATGAGTACAAATGGTACCTACAAACTGTGCACTGCAGAAAATTAGGACTCAGCGCTGTTTGTTAAACAGGAGTGCTCAGTTCTGGTCAGCATAATTGTCCCTAATAATAATCTTCTCTCCTTGCCATTTTCTCTAGTCTATTCAAGAAGAAAAAACCATCAATAAAAACTCGATTTTAAAACTGCACAAACTGTTACTTCTAAAAAGTACTCAGAAATGGAAGTTATACAGTCAGATGAAAATATATGGAAGACTATTTTCTCAGTTTCTTTCAGTATATGACCAGCACAAAAATGAAAACCTTCCTTCATAATGAATAGAACACTTGATTGTTCATACATTTTTGCATTTAAAATATTTTGCCTAACCTTAGTACACAGTGGCCTCATTCCCGCTATGATTTACAGTGAATTGCTAATCGGGTTATATGATAATCGTTCCCACTTGAAACCGGTTCCAATCCTATTGAGCTTGGTTTTAATTGCAATGAAAAAAGGCAAAAACAAAAAAACTGCTGTTTCCTGACACTAGTTTTTTGGTGGTTCTTTTGAAAAGAATGTATTCTGAAGTATATTCAATAAGTGGGAACGACGAATCTGAATCAGATCATTCTGGAGGAGAGGGACTAATGACAGAAGTTTACTATCCCTCCTCAGTTTTGGGGCAGTCAGCCATTTTGCCCCCTCTCAGAGCTGCCTTTGTGCTTGTGGTGTGATCTATGGGCACATTATATATATATATATAATAAAAAATTGACAGAATATCATATCCAAAGTATTTGCAACTACTTACAATCATGGGTGGACTGTAGCTCAGCAAGGCAAGTAGTTGCAAAACAAATGGATCACATATCCTGTCAATTTTTATATATAGGTCCCAAGCCAGGCTGCTCAAAGGGAAAATAGTGTGCTTGAGCAGCCTGGGTTGCTGAAGGACAGAGGAAGGCTCAGTTGCTAAAGTTGCCCCACTCGGCGCCTGGAACAGCCCCATCCTCACCATGTTGCTGCTTGTGTCACCAATGATGCACAGATGATTGACATGTATTTTGAAGCGCTGCAAACTAGTGGGAAAAACAATCATGCCAAAAAAGAAGTGATTACCAGGGAATAATGAAAAGATCTGCTTTTACAGTGGGAACAACAGAACTTTTGGAATTGATTCACTGACATGGAGTGAAGGTGAATCGCAAACTGGTTTAAATGTAAGTGGGAATGAGCTCAGTAAGTTTTATTTAAAAAATTCTCACAATTAATGGTAACCTTTTAAGTGGAAAAGAGAAACTTTTAAAGAGGTCTCAGTGGGAGTCTTTAAAAAAAATAAAAAAATTTATAAACTTGCACAAATTGTCTTTAAAGCTTACTGATCTACCTCCTTATTGAAACTTCTTTGGTTTCATCTCACTAAGGTTTTAAATAATACCCTGTTGTATACCTTCCAATTGTCCCAATTTGGCAGGGATAGTCCTGATTAATCCTTTCTCATGCCAATTTTTAAACTGCTTCTGAAATATCCCAGATTCTCTCTCCCCCACTCACTTTCTCCCTTTGTCCTCAGCTTACTTCAGTTGCTCTACAAATTGAATTTAAAGTACAAAAGTAGTTTGCACTCAATTATCTCAGAAGCATGAGAGGAAAGGATTCAGTGGAATGTTGCCCTTCCTTTCAGACCTAGGCAAAAGCAAACTGCTGTGGCCTTTTCTAGCTTATGCATCCTTCCTCATTAATAATTTCTGCCATCTTGAGCACACTCTGATGTTGCTTGGCTACACATGTGACCTGATTTGCAACTGTGACATACTGGAGGGTACTCTTTTCAGAAATGGGTAGATGATGATTCTAGTCCCTGTAGATGATGATTCTAGCTTGAGAGCAACATGTATGAATGGCTGCCATGACACATCACAATCAGCAATGAGAAAGAAACTGCAGCAAGTCTCCAGCTTCCACAATCCTTTCCAATCATTTTCCATGTATCCAGCAGCATTTTTTTTGTGGGGGGAGCTTAATTAATCATGGACTGAGCTGTACTTTGGAACTAACTATCCCCCTTTGCAGATGGTGCTTTGTGCCATCTTGGAGGCAAGGAAGGGGAGGAACAGCCTCACGCTGGATGCCCCAACCCCTTCCTGAGGATGTAATTGGAGTGCCCACCCTTCCACATGACAGGTGCTCAGATTACATCCTTCCGGCTCAGCGTCCAGACACATTGAGCCGGAAGAGGCACAGAAGAGCCGCATGGTGGCTCTTGCAGCACCCCTTTCACGGCTTGTGGAAGGAGCACTATTTTAGCACTCCTTTCCCAGGCAGCAAAAGGGAGGATCAGGGCCGAGGCATGGGCCAGACTCGGCCCCAACCCGCTGCTTCCCAGGGCGGCCCATGGCCGCCCATCTGCATCCCCCCATGACTACTTTAAAATAAGACAACCTCTATGCATGGGTTATGAAACAAGTTATTTAAACTAACCCTATGTGGTGTTAACCATAATTCCTGATCCAGCTGATGCAAAAAGCTCTATTCAGCTAAAAGCAGAAGAGAAATCTTCCAGATGTTTTTCCCCCAAACAATTTTGGAAGAAAAGAAGGGAGAAGGTTCATTGCTGTTCCTTCCTATCATGAGACTTAGGGGGGAAGCAGACAGCTAATTGAGCCATTTTGGGGGCAGGGAAGGGGAGGGGCAGCCGCACGATTGGCACCCCAACCCCTTCCCCAGGTCGTCCTTGGAGCAGCCAGCCCTCCGCACGGCCGGTGGTCTGAGGAGGACCTCCCACCACAGCGTTCGCACACGCTGCGGCGGAAGAGTCAGCAAAGGTGTGCCATAGCCTTTTGCGGTGCACCTTCAGTGATTTGTGGAAGGAGCGCCAATTTAGCGCTCCTTTCAGGGGTGGCAAAGCTAAGCCGCGGGGCCGAGGTGTGGGGATACCTCGGCCCCGCAGCTCAGCTTCCTGGGGCAGCCCACGGTTGCCCATCTGCTTCCCCCCATAGTTTATCATGCTGTCAAAATATAGCCAGTGCTACTTTAAAAAAAAAAGTACTTGGATGTCATTACCTTGCTGTCTGAAATGTGAATCTTTTAAAAGTTTAATTTGAGGGCAATAACAGGCCTCTACAGACCAGCCCAAAGGGCCGGCCTGGAGGCATGGATGGGGAGGGGCAGCTGCACACTGGGTGCCCCAACCTCATACTGGTGGCATCTTGATGCCGTGCGCCATTACACATGGTGTGTGGAGTCAGGACGTCCTTCCGGCGCAGTGTTTTGATGTGCTGCACTGAAAGGGATGCAAAAGAGCCACACAACAGCTCTTAGGGTGCCATTTTGCCAGCCCTGAAAGGAGCGGCATTTTGCTGCTCTTTTCCGGGCTGACAAAGGGGAGGATCAGGGCTGAGGCATCCAACAGCCTCAGCCCCAATCCTCCGCTTCCTGGAGCAGCCCAGGGCTGCCGGGCTGCATTCCTCCAACATTGACTTTCTCCTGTTGTTGTTGTTGTTTATTGCTTGCTTGTTGTTTTTGAATAGCATTCATCCCTTCTATTGATGGATAGGTTACTTAGGGCATCCTACCTTTTATTATGCAGAACAAAGAAATTCATCCATGCCCCCCCCCCCATGTTTGATTCAAAGGTTCAAATGAATTGGAGGGGGACATGCAACATCGCCTTCAAATAAGAATGCAGTGACAAACAAGCTCTCTGCCACTCACTGATTTCCACATACACAAAAGAGAGTATCTTTCAAACATCTTCACTAGTTTACAATTCATTTCAGGTACAAGACAGGTGAAAATGAGATTCCAACCTGCCTGGAGGCCATATATAAGGCATGATTTCCATGACACCCTTTTGAGGCACCTAGGGCCAGATAGGACCCACCTGACTCCAGGGGCTACAAAGATTGCAAAGTGCATGTGTGTATATCAGTGGCATCACTAGGGGGATGCAGAGGATGTGGACCACACCAGGTGATACTCTATGGGGGGTGACAACACTGCTCCTCAAACGTCTCCCTGTGGGCAGAAACGGGCTGTGGCATTCGTCTGTATCCCTTTAAAATGCTGAAGAGATGTGGTGTGTGGGGTGAGGCTTAATGGGAAGAGAAGGAGAGGTCTCAATTTTTAATTTCGATCCGTAGGGAGAGGCGGGAAATATAAATAAAAATTATTATTATTATTATTATTATTAATTGCAAAATTAAAAAATATTTTTTAAAAAATTTAATTTTAAAAAATTATTTAAAAACATCACATTTTACCAATTTTTCAGTTCAACAACATGAAACCACGTAGTATACATAAATGCATTTAGGCTATGTGCATGGTATTGTAATTTAAAGGTATAATTTTAATTTTTGCTAGATGTTTATGTCACAACTATTACCCTTATATTCAGTAATATACAGAAATTAATATTAATGACTAACATTAGTACAAAAAGCATTATTAAGGATTGTGTATGGTATAGTATGGAAGGAGGTCATTGGAGGGGGGGGAGGCGGTTACACCATGAGTTACTGAACCAGGCAACATGGACCCTAGTGAAACAACTACTTTAAGTAGCATAGCTTCCAAGATTCAGATGTTGTTGGACTACAGCCCCCACCATACTTCAGCACTGGCTACATCAGATAAAGGCTGCTGTTGTGTGACTTCAAATTATTTATATTGTGGCTAAAATAGTGGAGATTGTTTAAAAATATATATTAAAAAAATAAATGTTGGGGAAGCTCAGAGAATTCAAAATTTAAAAGAAATTCATGGAGTAACCATAGGCTGACAGGTGACTTAAAGATACAATAGTAATAGCAATAGCAAGTACATTTCTATACAGCTTATCAGTGAACTAGCACTTTAAGCAGTTTACAATGTGTAAGCCAATTGCCCTCAACAAGCTGGGTACACATTGTACCAACTTACAAAAGTATGGAAGGCTGAGTGGACCTTGGAGCCATCCTCTAGGATTGAATTTATAATGTTATGGCTGCAGTACCAGCATCTAACCATTGTGCCACCAGGGCATGCACACACACACATAAACACACACCTAGCCAATTATGCATTCACTCAGTAAGATCTTATATGCTTTTCCTTTTGTTAATATATTTTTATGCTTTAATCCATTTTTTTTAAAAAAAATATTTCATTCATTATATAATTTCTGAATATTACTGAATATAAGGGTGATGCATTTGTAACTGAGACTGTGAATTCCAGCCATGATTTTTCTATGAAATAAGAAACCATTTGCAAAAAACATAATCTCATGTAGTCTAAAATATAGACAATGCTCTAGTATCAAATCTAAATGGTCCTATTGTTTCTTGTACAGGGATGTTTCAAGTTGTATTCATTTGGTATTTTCCAGGCCACAGCAGATCCAAGGCACTTGAATTTCTGAATACTTTGAGTAACTGCAAAATCTCATCTTTAATCCCTTATTTCATACTTTCAACAAGAGTAAATGGTCTTGTGAACACAGATTATTTCCTATCTGCAGTGGATCAAGACCACTTTAGTCCTGAGTAAATCTCAGATGGGTACTACTGAAGAAGCCTAGCTGAATAGATGGTGAGTTTTTGTTAAATATGATTCTTATTGTTGTAACCAAGAGACTGCTTAACTAAGGTTGTTATGATGTGATAATATACTCCTGTTAAGAAATACAGAGCACCAGACTCCTGAACCTTTTCAGGGTCATTAAGCAGCTGTAAACATTATTACAAAAATAAACCAGAGATTTCATGCTTACATTTTAGCCCAGAGCTGGGTGTGCTGAGCAAGTGCATTTTTTTTATCTCTTACAATCAACACTGGTGACATTTGGGCATCCAAACAAATTACATCACAAATATTACTGCAGTGGGCAGGATACAGGGTGGTTTATTTGCCAGATGATTAATAAATAAATAGTTGACCTATTCTTCATTGTTGGATATGTAGCCAATGCTAAAAGACATGACTGAAACAGTTAAATCTTGACAGGAACAGGAAGAAGGGTCTATTGATCTTTAAAGGATTATTAGATGCACTCAGTCAATGCACAACTGATTTTGCATCCAATTTTAATCTATTCTTGTTTATAATTATTGTTAATTTAAACCAGCCTACCTCTCTTTGAAAAACAGCTGGACCTCCATATCCATGGATTCCTTATCCACGGATTCAACCACCCATGGCTTGATTTTTTAAAATATATATATATAAATTTAAAACTCTTGATTTTGCTATTTTATATAAGAGACACCATTTTCTCTCCCAGTGTATTTAATAGGACTTGAGCATCCACACATTTTGGTAACTGATAGGGAGTCCTGGAACCAAATCCCAGCAGACACCAAGGGTCCACTGTAGTTAAATTGATCCACTGTGTGAAACGATGGTTTGCCCAGTGCTGGATAAATTTTACCTACACATATTACTATGATTAAGAATAAAATGAACAACTAACAGCTGACAACTATGAATCATGGGGAAGGGAGTAGAAGAAAAAATTACTCATTGTAATTGGAGCCATCTCACAGGAATTAACTGTATTTGGTGGCACTGCATACTGTCAGTTAAATTTAACTGCTGTTAGCATAGACTGTTGATTTATCATATCCCAAAATTAAAACAGGAAGATTATAAAAGCTGACAAATATAGCTCATTGCTAACTTTCATCTTATCTTTCACTATCTTATTTACATTGTTACATTTCTTTATAGAGAGAACTGAAACAAAGTAAAAATAATAATAACTGACACAAAAGTTCAGCCAAACATATCACTTTCAGAAATGCCTATTATTTTTTCTTATCTTGCCTTAGGAACCACAATATAAGACTTTAAAAAAAAAAATTAGCCAGACACATACACTAATCACAATGTGATATTACCACCAGAATCCAAAATGGTACGGTTGGTGAACTGAAGTGGAACGAAAGCTGCAACTATTGCAGAATCCCATTTCAAATAACAAAACAATTGTCTTTTACTTGTCCAATTCACAATCGTAGAGTGCCACATTTCTTTCATAGCAATAGCATTTGTTGTAATGGCAAATATTCAGTTTTGTAGAATTTCCTACCTCTTGCAAAGTACTGCCCCAGGAAATTCCTGAGATAAATATACACAAATCATGCTTCTACAAGCACAGCACAAACACAAAAAGAAAATGTGCACACAACATAGCACAAGACAAAGCATAGTCACTTCTTGGGAAATGTCATTGGTAATAATAATTGATAATTTAGTATCAAAATAATCATATTTGTTTGTTTCAACTTTTTATTGAATTGGCCATAGGGACGGAGTTAATTGGGCAGTATCCAATTTCAGCTATGAAACTTCTTTATGCTGCAACAGGACAGAGAGGCTGCAGCCGCACTGCAGAAATAATCCAATTTGACACCACTTTAACTGCCATGGCTCAATGTTATGGAATCCTGGTATTTGTAGTTTGCTGTGGCACCAGAGCTCTCTAATGGAGAAGGATAAATATCTCAGAGAACAAATCCCAGAATTCCATAGCACTGAGCCATTGTAGTAAAAGTGGTGTCACCCTGGATTATTTCTGCAGTGTGGGTGCAACCAGAGTGGCTTTATGTACAGGGCAAATAGGAATAATGGATAAGCTTTCTTGGCTTCCTTTTCAGCAGAATGCATTGGTGATGATGAGAATAAATATAGATATTGGAGAATACAGCATAATGTAGTGATCTGACTGTCCAATTAGGACTCTGGGAGATTAGCCATGGATATCCGATGCAGGGGTTGGGGAAACCAGACTTGGAACAACTATTAATATAGGTCTATAAATAAAGTGCAAAGGCAGGATTAATGCGAAACATGAAAACAAAAATAATGTCTATGGATGACCTACATCCATTCAACCTAGACAATGAGGAAATTGAAATACTAAAGGAGTTCCTGTACCTTGGATCAAATATTGATCAGAATTGAGACTGCAGTTTCTTGATCAAGAAATCAGAAGAAGGCTAGGAATGGGAAAGGCAGCTATGAAAGAACTAGGTAAGATCCTAAAGAGTAAAGCTATACAGCTAAGCACTAAAGTTAGAATCTTCCAAACCATCATATTTCCCATCACCTTGTAGATGTGAGAGCTGCACAGTGAAGAAAGCAGATTTCATTTGAAAGGTACTGCTGGAGAAGAGTGTTAAGGATATTATGGACAACCAAAAAGACAAACAAATGGGTTCTTGAATAGATAAAGCCTGAAATCTCCCTGGAAGCCATCTGAGGCTATGGTACTTTGGCCACATCATGAGAAGGCATGAATCATTAGAAAAGGCAAT
>CM034704.1:16042939-16059479 GCA_020142125.1 Phrynosoma platyrhinos
AATAATAATAATAATAATAATAATAATAATAATAATAATAAATGTTGCCTACCATCATGCTCAAGCAAGGTAATTCTAATTTCTAACACTGCAGCATCCACTTGACCATCAATATTTCTGGCATAACTGTGATCTTATGTTCAACCAGACCCAATAGCAAATTGATAACAATGGGGGTCACAATGGTTAATGCAAGAAGATGGGGGAGGAAAATTCCTGCAAGAATTTGTGAAACATCTGGCACTACCCCATCTAGTTTGGACAATACTATCATACTGCTAATGTATGCAAAGTATTAATCAACACATAACAATATGTGGGAAATGCAGCCATGTCTAGAATGTTACCATAGCAAGCATGCTATGATGAACAGAAAACTGATGTTCTCTATCAAAAACCTTCTATGGCCCAAATAATAGCACACATGGCAGAACCCAGAAATATAGTAGAAGAGGTTGAGTTCCAACATTATATTGTTGTATTCTGCATTTTTGATGTTGACCTTGACTGATGGCAATCTTGTAAACAAGAAACTTCCAAGAAACCTTATCCTCAATAGCAGCTGTGCTCAGGACTCATCAAGTCCTCCAGATGAGAGATGATGATGATGAAGAAGAAGAAGAAGAAGAAGAAGAAGAAGAAGAAGAAGAAGAAGAAGATGATGATTTCCTGTGGTTACCCATTTCAATAAACATGGGGTAGAACAGAGTAGCTTTGTATTACAAATCTTGGGATTTTGATAAATATGCCCTGGTTACAGTTTTCATTTATATTTCTTATTGTTGTTATTTCTATATCTGACTTTTAAATATATGAATCTGCATACATTGTTTTAGTTCTTTTTATTGCTTTAGCTATTATGATAACATTTTTATGCCATATGTCAGCTGGACAATATAAAAATTAAATAAATAACCAGAATGTGTACCATGATAGGCTGAGGAGTTTATTGGACCCTAATGGTTCATTGTGGCTATATATGGGATGAAAGAGGTGGGCTTTTTTTTTAACTTATGACACCTTATTTTTAAATAAAACATTGTATTGCATTCAGGATAGCAACCACAGGATCCTAACTCCTACTCCTCTCTCATCGCACATCCCCCTCTGCCTTATTTCTTGTGGTGCTGCTGATACTTTACAGTTCTGACAGCTGTAGGTGCCACTATCACAGAAATAGTATTACATAGCTCGTGATATATCTTTGACCTCAACTTAAATTTAGAATCTATCCTATTTTTGACATACACAAGGAATAGGGTCATACTGCAAATCTCTAAATCCCCTGAATTATGTCAGCAGCACTTGCAAAATGCTAGAAGCCTTCAAAGAAACCTCCTACTGGATGTTTTGAAAGGATGATATGAATCCTGGCATACTACAAGCACATATTTTTCTCAACTATTAATATTCTACTTCTTTTAAAAAATGAAGCAGTAAACACTTAGAATTTGTCACTGCTTTCTTGCCTTCACAATTCAGAATCAATCCACAAATTGGACTGAAAGAAAGCTTCAATCTTATACAACCTTCTGTTTAATACAGATTACTTATTACATTCCTAAAGAAATTATAAACCACACAGACTTTTCAAAAATGCTATGATAAAGGAGAGTTTGGGTTTCTTATACTTGAAACTAAAATACTGTTTACTAATGTGGGTGTTGGCTCAAAAATGTCTCAAACATCAATGACCTTTATAAATAATGTAGAGTTCATAAAGATGATTATCATGTTCTATTTAAAAATGTATAAAGAGAGAGATAATAACAATGATTTGCACTTCTGTCTATTGAACTCCAAGTACTAATGAATTTATCTTCATAATGCTCCTACATTTTCCAATGTAATAACAATATGAATATATTTTAGACTGCAAACCTACAAAAAGAAATCATACTCAGATATGCTGTTATTAATAAATCTCAAAGATGCATTATAAATAAAAAAGATATATTAAATTCAGTTTTCAAAGGAGGCAAACTGAACCTTTTCTAGCTATGGCTTCTTAAAACCATGGGTAGAAAAGGTTCCATTTGCCTCCTTTAAAAACAACCAGAAGAACTGCTGTGTCAAGTTGTTCTGTGCAGATTTAAATGGTATGTTCAAGATAACAACTTTTGTGTTTTGGAACAGTATTAATCACCTTCTATTGTCTAACTTGCAGTGCCAGCTGACTTTAACTTCTTCATGCTACTCTCCATTGGTGAGTACACCATAGGAACATGCTCTTGAGAATTGTTCTTTCACTGTATAACTTTTTCCTCTTGGAGGCAATGGAATAGCTGCTTCATAGAATCAGGAAACTACATGAAGGCTTTCAAGAACACCTCTCAATGACAGCAACTCAATACAGGGAAAATTATGGATAGACTGTCCTATGGCTCAGCCATACACAGAAACTCTCCATGCCAATACCACATATACTTGTGATAGTCCCAATCTACTGTGAACGGATTTCAAAGGCTACATCCATACTGCAGAAATAATGCAGGTTGATACTACTTTAACTGCCATGGTTCAATGCTATAGAATTCTGGGAGATGGAGTTTGTTGTGGTACCAGAGCTCTCTTGACAGAGAATACAAAATGTCTCGCAAAACTACAGTTCCCAGAATTCCATAGCATTGAGTTACCGCAATTAAAATGATGTCAACTGTGATTATTTCCCCAGTGCAGATGCATCCAAAGTTGCAAGAAATGACACAGAAAAGGTATATATCAGGGGAACACAAGGGGCAATGCCTGAACCACAACATTGCAACAGTGTGGCTTCACACTAGAATGTAGAGATATATCATTTAGGTATCATTTAAGTATAAAAAGGGAAATATTGGTAAATGAATACATAGGATTTCAAAGACATTTTTATAACTGGGCCAACTACTGTGAATTAAGGACTTTGTTTACAAAACTGAGAAAACCTGGCATCCTAGTTGTTTAGCATCTCAAAAAATTGACCATGTACAAAGATTAGACAGGCGGTAGGGAGGAGAAAGGGTGCTTATACAATTCCGAAAACAGGCCAAGCTGAAGCAATAGGAGAGCTTGGAACACTTCTAGCAGAGTTGGGCATCCATGCAAAAGCTGGCCTAAATGGCTAGAATGTCTTCCAGTGGCACTGAAGCAAGAGAGAAACCAAAGCTTTCGCTGACCTTGGAACAATGATTGCAACAGACCAAACTGTTCTTCAATAACTTCTCCAATTAATTTTAAAATGCAGTATGAAATGACCGCATTTTCATTCTTCATAATTTAAATAAAAATCTATTTGTCTCAAGCTTCTTTATGTGCTTTTTAAAGCTCATTTTCCTACTTTTGTTTTGGCCTCCACTGTAGCCATTTCCAAAGGGACAGACACAGTAGTCTGTTGTATTAAAACCAATAAAACTAGCAAATACATGATGGTATGTAAGCTGCTGTGACCTACAATCTACTTCATCAGACACACATTTGTCATCTTCAGTCTGAAGTGTATATAAGAACAGGGATGTAGAGGGAAAGACAACCTGTAACAGGTAAAATGAAATGGCAATGTAATGCAAAAAAAAGTACACTCTAAGACAAATCTAATGCCTTAAGGCAACCAAAAGCATGCACAGTGACAATTCCCACATCAGTAGTAGATGCAAACACAATCATGTTAGCATGCCTGAGTCAATCACCACCTATAGTAGGACAAAAAAACCACTTTCCTCTTCATACACAAATGAAAAGAATCAGCCCTGACTTGGCTGTTTCACACTGGGATTTCCACTTTAAATTCCTCTGCTGGACAAGGGGAATTTTCAAGTTATTTCAGTCTATAGGGAGGAAAATTAAAATGTTGCCCTGATCTGTGGTTTCTGAATCTCATTCTTTCTAATGCAGATGTCTGTTTTTGTGTGTCTTGAAGTCATTTCCAACTTATGGAAACCCTATCATGGGGTTTTCTTGGCATGTTTCATCAGAGGGGGTTTGCCATTGCCATCCTCTGAAACTGAGAGAGTGTGACTTGCCTGGGGTCACCCAATGGGTTTCCATTCCCAAGGTGGGATTGGAACACTGTTCTCCAGAGTTATAGTCCAACGCTCACACCACACCACCACACTGGCTCGCTAATGCAGATTTAGGATGCTTTATTTATCTATGGAGAACTGTTTACATTATCTGTATAAATAAAAGGACAGGTGGCTTGCCTCCAACTGTAGTTGTTCAAGTGGAGGAACTGAGGTAAAATGGCAGAAGAGGTGCTATAGTCACCTCAGGTTATTATTATTATTATTATTATTATTATTATTATTATTATTATAACCTGCCCCTCTGCTCGGCAATCGGGGTGGCATATAACAAATTAAAAGACAACAGTTTAAAACAATCCATCATCCCACCCCTAACCCTCCCACCCCTTAAAACAGGATTAAACTAAGATAAAGTTAAAATCAAATTCACAAATAGAATACTATAAAACCAGATCTGGCATACATATCAAAACGGTGGGGGGGGGTAAGAGGCAGATCACCTCCAATTTAGCCAGGCGGTTGGGTGGGATTACCACCAAAAATCATATGTAACTGCTCTAGAAGTTTCCAAATGGTGCACTGTGCAGGCGCAGTACAACTCAGTTGTGTGAACCACAAGGACCACAAAGAAGAATTACATTTCTCTGTGTGTGTCTTCATCATGCTGCATCATGTAAAAGTGGTTAAAGGATTAAAGGGTACATTTGGGATGGTCTGTATTGATACCCAGGCTGCATCCATACTGCAGTGCAGTTCTGCCATGGCTCAATGCTATGGAATTCTAGGAATTGTAATTTTTGAGACATTTAGATTTCTATGTCAGAGAGCTCTGGTGCCACAACAAACTACAATTCCCAGAACTCCACAGCATTGAGCCAAGGCAGTTCAAGTGGTGTCGAACTGTGTGCAGATGCAGCCACAGTCTATGTAGCACACACACACACATCACTTTCATGGAGCCTAAAGCATCTTAATAATTTTGTTATTCATACAGAGTATTGTTTTGGAGGCTGACTGAGGAAGGGCAACACTGTCTCATGGGCAACTAGGTCTGATACACAACATGAAGAACATCTGAGGACCCAAAGAGATAGACACACATTCTCAAGAGGAATTGAAAGGAGTTGCTTTTAACAATGATTCTTCCAACTGAGTACTAAAACTAGTACCAGTACATAAGACAGAAGTTATATGGGGCACTTTTCTACTATGGACTCATACATGCTAAGATGGCCTTTTGAATGGCTCCAAAACAATACTCTGTATGAATAACTAAATTATAGGGATGCTCCAGGCTACCCAAAAATATTTTTTTGTGTGTGTAATACGTGGATTGTGGCTACATCAGAAGTGCAGAAATCTTCTCTGGGATTCGCTGTCTAAGAAGACTCATCTTCCATCCACTTCACCTCCTTCCTGATGACTTTCACCTCTGTGTGAAGACTTTCTTTTTTAGGACGGGCTTCAGTACACCAAACTTTTTAGATACTTTTAATTATTATTATTTCTTGTGTTTTATCTGTGACCTTTTGGCTGCATTATTTATTTATTTGAAGGATTTTTTTTAAAAAAACTCTCTTCTTCAATGAAGATACTCCTGAGGAAATACTTGTAAGACAGATCTTGCTCTCGCATGACATAAAAGGAGAGAGGGAAAAGGAGGGAAGGGGAGAGAAACAAACTCAGACACATTTTCTTTTAAGTTTATTTAATGGCCCACATGAGGGAACTGAAGGAGAGGAAGGGCCAAATACAGCTGGTTTGTCTACAGAGCTAATGGAATGATCCTCTTTCCATCTCTCCTTTTGTCAAAATTGCTGCTAGATTACACAACCAGTTTACTATGAGGAATATGGGATGATATAGTCACTAGAGTTAGAAATAAATAAAAGATATACAATAATGAAAAAGCAACATGGTTTGAGCACATGTGTCTTACAAACAACTGTAAGGCCCAGCCCACTTTGAAGCATTTGGTAGGGGAAATCTTGCTACTCAGATTTCCTGAAATACTAAATGGCTCCTAATTTACTTGGGTTTTTGGTATAAAATGGGAGGAATAGGCACGTTTTTAGATTTTATGCTACTTTCCCCATATGTATTGGGACACACAGGATAACTTCATTAAGGCACATATTTCAATGCTTCTCCAAAGGAGAACATCTTTTCTTGAAGTTTCACCATTCCCATCAAAAGTATGTTTTTACAGGAACCTGACTAAATTCTCAGTTATAAGGTTCATTTTGAAGAGACACTAATTAATGGCCCACCACATGGAAATGAGGTAGAGTGGAATAAGATGACACCATGCATTATTCTTTTGGCAAGTACATCATTCTAGTAATTAAAGTAGATATCTTTTAAAAAATGGATTAGGCAATATGGACAACAGAAGCTCAGCTATACCCAATACTTCACGTATTCCAATACTTTGCCTCTGTTTTGAAGATCATTTTCTGTCACTGTTCTTACAGAGCTGCCCTAAATATCCAAATGGGGTTTATCAGTAGGAAAAGTTACAGTCATTATCACATTTGAATATAAGGTGATTCATGTTCTTCACTAAGGACATGAAACAGTCATGAAAGTGTTTTGCCTTCTACCTTCTTTCCCATCTTAGCTAATTAGGATTTTTTTTTCTCTTATTGAAGCAGCATCCCTACAGCTAGTTTCATTTCTCTCCCAAGGAAATAACTGCTACTAAAATATATACCAGATAGAATTGGATTAAAGGTGGTGTTGCTTCATATAAACAGGCAGGTCCATAATGCCAAGCCAACAAGTGGGAGATTAACAATTCTTTCAGGAAAAGTTCCATGGAATTTAGAAATGTTATTCTTCACATGTGCATAGGGCAAAAGATTTGCCTGTATTTTACCAAGTGAGCTCTGGTTTACCTTTCTTTATCACTTTCCATATGGTGTCTCCATATGGCACCCTGTGACAGTGTTCAAGGTCTATGTTACTTGTGGATCTTGGACTTCAGAGTCAAAACATTCAAATGCCTCCAGACAGTATTCAGTTGCCTGGCCTTGGGTTGCCCAACTTTGTGACATAAATATAGACAAAAGCAAGTCAATAATAACCACAGCAGATATGACCCTCCTGTCAAACCATAAATCCTCTCCAACATTATAACAGAGCTGTCATCCTCATCAAGATAAAGAAAGGGGTAGTCCAAGACATTGAATTGCTGGTCAACATTTATGGGTGTGAGAGCTGGACAGTGAAAAAGACAATAAAAAGAAAATCAACTCATTTGAGATGTGGTCCTGGAGAAGATTGCTGAACATACTATGGATGGTCAAGAAGACAAACAAATGGGTTCTACAACAGATCAAGCCTGAATTCTTCCTGGAAACCAGGATGACTAAATTTGGCTACATTATGAGGAAGCATGACTCACTAAAAAAGACAATGATGTTGGGAAAGATAGATGGCAGCAGAAAGAGAGGAAGACCACACACCAGATGGCTAGACTCAATCAGAGGCTATGGGCCTGAGTTTGCAGGACCTGAGCAGAGCAGTCAAGGACAAAAGATATTGGAGATGTGTCATCCACAGGATCACTATGAGTTGAGGTTGATTTGAGGGCAATTAACAACAACAAAGAGGAAGAGAAAGTAGTGGGGGGGGGAGGATGAGACAAATCAACCTTCATAAAATTAGATAGAAGACACATACAGTGCATTATAATGGCAACAACTTATCTAACAGATTTTCTACAAACACAATAGTAGATCACATGCACAGTTTATGAAAAAGCATCACCAGGTTTGTAGAATGAAAAAAGTCCAACAATTTAGAGAAATAAACACTTGGAGACCACAGGGAAATCTAAATGAAGGAGTGACCTTAACTGAGAAATGAAACAGGAGAAGATATTCTTCTTCCTGAAATTCTCTATGAAGAAACTTCTCAAAGACCATTCCCACTCCCCTTTCCTGCAACCCTAAACAATCTTCAGGTTACTCTTGGAAAGTCAATTGCATTAGCAAATAGGCCTAAGAGAGCTCTGGGAACAACAATTTGGACACATAATAACCGTGAGTGAAATCATTAAGCAAACTAAGGGATTCTTTAGACAAATGCCATTGGGAAAAAACCAGTCTACACATAATTTGATGCAACTCTTCCATATAACTGTCTCAGATGTATACAAGGACATTTTAGACAGAAATGTCTAATTGTGGTCTTTGCCAGTGACCAAAGATTCTATGGAGGGCTCACTTCTATCTCGTTGTACAGAACATCTTTAGGGGATACACTAGCTACTAGTGGTATGGAATTAAAGCAGCTACTGAAGGATCAAACAAAGAAGCTGTGAGCTGGTTCTCACGGGTCTACTCAGAGGACTTGTAGAGCTTATTGACAGACCTAACCAGGGACATCTTAACATCTGGTGTTTATGAGCATACACTAGCAAACTCTTTATATTAAAAAATTAGACTGGACTTTTCTCTGCATAATTCCAACAAGGATAAATGTAGCACTCTTCTTGTCTTCTGCTGCAGGTCAGGCCTTCTACATTTCACTTTTATGCACTGGTACATTCCAGTTCTCAACAAAGAATACCCTAAAGGATCACAACTATAATTGTGTTTGACGACCAAGAAAAGTTAAAGCAATAGGGATTATTGCAAGTAGTTTTATTGTAGAATAAACATTGTAGAACAAGCAAACTTCCAGGATGTTCAAACGTGACTGTAGAAAGATTCCTGTTAAAGGACACTTATCCATTTAATAATAAATGTCTTTTAGCAACCCTAACTGAGTCACATTTTATCTCTTTACTTGAAGAGTTCAGCCTCTCAATCTGTTTTTCTATCACACACCTTGTTTTAGGCTTGTTCTGTGCAAGCTTCCTACCTATTCACCCTGCCAGTATTTTAGGGCACATTTCTCAAATGTATACATTTTTATATATATATTCTAATTAACTAAAATGTAGCAAAACTGTATACTGTACAAAGTTCTTTCTGTTTCCTTCCTATTTTTCTAACACAACTGCATGTTCTTCTCTTCTTAAAATTCTCAGCTTTAGCTTTCCAATCACCGTCTCTATAAGTCAGTGCTGCTCATCTCTACTTATCCTTGATGGCCTGTCCTACAGAAGGAAATTTACTTGGCATTGCTGAGGATGAAACTGAAGATTTTGCTTATGATTTGAATGAAACATAAAGTGAGTGTCCAGTCCTTGAAATTTGCACCATAACATGTTCAGTGGAAAAAAATGGACCAAAACAGCAGAGGTTTTGTTTTGTTTTGTTTAAGATGAAGCATAGACTAGCAGGAAAATATTTAGGATGTTAACCTAAATGTATATATGAGAGGCAGCAAAGAGTAGCAGTTTGAGTATTGGACTACAACTTTGGAGACCAGGGTTCAGATTCCATCTCAACTATATAAAAACCCACTGGGTGATCTTGGGTAAGTCACACTCCCTCAGTCTCAGAGGATGGCAATGGCAAACCCCCTGTGAAGAAACCTGCCATGAAAATCCCATGATAGGTTTGCCTTAGGGTTGCCATAAGTCAGAAACAACTTAAAGGTGCATAACCACCACCACCATCACAATAACCTAAATGCAAACACCAAATTTTGTCAAAAATCAGTTCATAATTGTTCATTATAAAGCAAGAAAAGATGAAAATCTGAAGGGCTTATTTGGGAGAATCCCGAAGCAACTTACTAGTCTTTATTTTGGTCCCATTACATAACACATCATACAGAGGAAACCCCAGCACCCACCCTTCTAACAGATAAAATACTATAAACTCTGAGCCTATAGACATTACATTTGTTGTTGTTGTGCACCTCCAGGTCATTTTTTTTTTACTTATGGCGACCCTAAGGAAAACCTATCATAGGTTTCTTGGCAAATTTCTTCAGAGAGGGTTTGCCATTGCTATCCTGAGGCTGAGAGAGTGTAATGCACCCAAGGCCATCCAGTGGGTTTTTTATGCTCAAGGGGAAATCTATCTCTGATCTCCAGAGTTGTATCCCAGCATTCACACCTGCCTAGGTAAAAGCAGTAGTTACACATTTATAACTGCCTTACTGAATTCTGACCAATGTTCAGTCATTCTGTGATCATGCATGAGGATTTCTACAGTATAACACAGAGACAGACAAGCTTTAAATTGTAGTTTATTTAAAGTGTATAGTGTAACTCACACTATTAACCTTTTCCTTTTTCTTTGCAATCACAATAGCCCTTTATAGATATTTCTCTGTATTATTTTTTCTTTGGAACAGTTTGTGCTTCAGCCTTTAGTAACTCCTCTTTCAGAAGCTCCCATATATTTGAACTAAAGAGTGCAATCCTACACATGTTCACACACAGGTTCCACTAACACAATGGACACCTCAGAGTAAATGTATATAAAATAGGATTACAGTTGCCCTTCCCGAATAATCAGACTGTATTTGTGTATCTTACAGTTCGTGCTCATTGCTCTTTAATATATTTTACAATTTATTGCACTTTAATTTTACTGAACTCTATGAAATCCCAAAATTTAACATCTGACAACCAGCCATGAAGGTGTGTGTGTGGGGGGGGGTTGTTTTAATTTGTTTTGGGTTTTTTGTTTTGTTTTATCTTTTTGGTAAAGTATGGCCAAATCTGGAATAAAGAGTCAACAAAATCTTCCCTGAACACTGACTTGTTATTCAGTACTTGAATGTTATATTAAGTTTCCAATTCTTTGAATATTTATTGCGATTTAAGTCTCATTGGAGTCTGTGGATTTACTTTGGAGTAAATATGCTTAGACACATTGTCCCTCAAAACAGGGGCACAAATGCCAATGAAAGGCTCAAATACTGACCCATGAATTTGATATTTGTATTTCAATACTGATTCACAAATGTTTGTTCAGCAAATCTGGAACTTAAATTCAGCATGATAGATTTTGAAATGTCAAATACAGTTCAAAGGAGAAAATCTATAACATATATTCGATTTAGAGTATTTGAATACCGTGGAATTTACTGAGGAAGATTCCTGATGCAGAGATGGTGTCAGTTTCTAATGCCATCTACATAAAAGAAAATGAGTTAAAGACAAGTATCTCCCTTGTCATTAGAAAGGACATTTCTGTTCCAAAAGCATTGTTCTTTGTTTATTCTGTGTGTGCAGTAGCTTGATGCCGGAGCAAGATATGTACAAAAAGTGAATTCCAGCTGAGAAAAGCTTAGTTCCACTGCATCTGGCTCTGCTGCAGAAAAAAAAAATACTTTCTTTTGGCCTCTCAGTAAAGCAGCTGACTATGGGCCACAAGAAGGATCCCAGTTTCAAGTCACAGCTGCAAAAAATGTGCAGGGCACACACAGAGCGAATGAAACGACAGGAGGGAAGACTCTGCTAATTGCTTACATCCACACTGTGTCTGGTCACCATTTGGCAGCCACAACACTCCTTCTAGTTACCTAGGGCTAAACCCCAGCTGTTTCCTAAGCGCATGCATGCAGTTGGTGGGAATAAGAGAACACAAAGAGCATCCCTTTCACTCACTCAGCTTCCATTCAGGTTAGTCACCATGGCATGACCTGCTTCTTCCCTTTACTGCTGTGGGAACTCAGTCCTCTGCTTTCCCCCCAAAGACCAGAGGAGAAAAGGCATGAGAAGACAGAAAGGACTATATGGCAACACCAGCACTGATGGAGGATCTGGGAAATTCTGAGTTGGCAGCTCAGTCCTAATTGCCATGAGCCTTAGATTTTTCCACAGAGGTTGGTTGCAAGATTTAGGAAAGGAGGTAGATAAGGAAAATTTTGAAAACCTGGACACTAGATGTTGAGAGACCTGGAATGTACATGGAATTATACGTTTAGACAGAATCTCTAGTAATATATTAAATACATCCAGATCATGCTTAAAAGTACAACTGGGAGGAAAATATCCCTACCAAAAGCCAAAACTGAGCTCTGAGGATGAGAAATCATTTCTTTGGTTTGTATTTTAAGTGAACTAATATGAGTTATACTTCTGCCCTCTTTTTCAGATTTGGTGGTGCAGTTCTCATCTCAAAAACCTGCATACAATAATGTGTATATTAAGGAAAGTTGAATACAAGTTTTAAGAAAATGTGCTTAAACAGTGTACATTAGGAAACTATGCATGGAAATAAATGGCAATTGGAAAAATCACTAAATGATTTATTCAGAAGGGAAGATGGAGAAATACAGGAAGATACAAATTTGTCTTATATCAAGTTAGATCATAGGTTCACCTAGCTCATTGTTGTCCATTCCAACTCACAGTGGCTCTTCACTCTGAAGTAACATCTTTCTCTGGTCTTGTTACTATAGATACTTTTACTTGGGAATGTCTGGAACTTTGTGTACTGGCATAATGCTCTCTTACTACTGTATGGCCATTGTCCTCACCTGGAATTCCAGTCTTAAAAAGAAGTATAATATATAACTAGGATTTAGTTTTCAGTGTTAGACACTATTGTCCATGCAAGAAACTGCTGTCCCAATGAGAAATAGATTATTCTCTTAGAACTGCAAGTTGTATCAGGCATGGACGTGAAAGCAAATAAGATTTTTTTTTTCTAGCAAGCACAAATATTTGCATAACAGCACTTTCTGAGTGTGCACCTGATTATTACTGTTCAGAGTATAACAATCATTCAGCAGTTGCCTGGATCCATAGTCAAAGCAATACCTCTTTCCCTTCCTTAGATCTATTAGTTTGCAAAAGCAAAAACCACAGTCTGTTCAGATATTAAGAGTAAATAAGTGATGCACAGGGACTTAATAATAATATTGCTAAGCACTTCTACAGCACTTTATATATCCAGAGTGCTGTACAAACATTAATTAATTAATCCTTACAGCAACAGCCCAAGTACGTAAGTATATTTTCCACGTTAGCACCAAATCCACCACTCGTGCAAGTGAAAACTCTGCTGATTTCAGCAGAGTTTTGCCCGTTGACGCCACCAAAGGTTGCTTTGGCCCTTGAATACAAAGTGATTAAGGGCCCAAGGACACACACTGAGTTCAGATTACATTTCAAGTGTTCTTGACTCCTGCTGTGCCAATTCATACTACTCATCTAGGACAGCAGCAGAAACAAACTATTGCATTCTAAAACATGGGCAATTGGAAGTATTGGGGAAAGACCATGTAAAATTAAACTATAGCGTAGAGCACCAGTAAAGACCAGGTCACATATACACATGTATCATCTAATTTCTCATCACTTGACTATACGGACATAATTTTTCTCTTATTCTGTTTTCACATTGTTGAGTAATGTTGCAAGAATTTGTGTGCATTTGAAAATTATTTTTCACATTTTGCAACTTTCTTTACAGAGAAAAATGGCTTTTTAATGTTCATTAGAACATTACATTTTTAAAAAGAAATATTGTTTTACACAGAGAACATTATGCACAGAAACCAATGTTTTCTGCTCAAATTATTTTTATACCACCCCCCCCCCAAAAAAAAACACACACCCTGAAATGTGAAAAATCTTGCAGCAGTTGACCATTTATCCAATGGAGTTTATCACTGTGTTAAGACAAAAAGTCTGTTTCAAGAATGAAAAAATATGTGAGTTTTCTTTACTTACATATGTCTAGTCAACCATGCCTACTTGATCCCTTGCTGACTTTATGTGAGCAATCCTTTCTGTACTGCAGGTGTAAGCAGTACTCCACCCAGGATCAAGTTGTCTGCATGTTTGGGGACAGGGATGCACCTAGGAAAATACCAGCTGCTCTTGAACATGAAAGGAAGTTGGAGAGGTCTCTTTCTCCAGCATGTTGTTTCCTCCCCCAGTGATGATCAGAAGCCTGAGCAACCCAGCTGCACTCTTGTAATTGATCAGTTGCCAGAAAAATGGAGCTGTTCTCCCTTGTCTCCAGCTGATATTGCATGCTAGGGAGAGTTGCTAGCAGAAGGAGGTACTGACACCTCCCTCCACAAGATCTGAAGAAGTACCTATGGGTACTTCCAATTACAACCCTGTATGTCACCTACAAAATGCTGTCCCATGTCTCCATGCGGTTTCCATATAATGTGCTCAAATTGTCAAAAATGCTCCAGTTGCAATTACTGATCAAAAATGGTCCCTTTCCATCAGACTGCAACTTTAGCAAATGGGGTAGCCAGTCTTGTTTTGTTGTTGTTGTTTTGAAGAGATATGAAAATTTGAATCGTAGTGTATGTTTCATGCTTATTCAGACATAGCTTATGCTGTTGTCCTTAAGTGATTATTATGATCCCATTGAATCTTATTACTGATTTAAACATATTGTGCTTTCAGTGTGCAGAGCACCCTAGAGTTACACAGGCAAAACTGACCAGGGCCCTGCCCTCAAGGACAATGTTGAAAACAAGAATGGAGGAAATGCTGACACCTGCATTTACAGGAAAGTGCAGCTTTGTGTGCTTCTTCAGAACATTGCTATTTTTGCTTTCAATAAACTGGAAGACAAAGCATGTGTAAGAGTGAAAAACAGATGCTCAATTATACAGTTATGCAAAGCCAACTTGCTCAGATCACACATGGAAGAACATAGAAAGCTGCCTTGTACAAGGTCAAACTATTTGACCATCTAGCTCAAAGCTTTCTACTTTGAATACAAGATCTTGGAGAATGGACTTGCCCATCACCAGCTACCTGATTGTTTTAAATGAAGGTGCCAAGGGTTGAACCTGACACTTTTTGCATACCATGTGCATGCTCTGTCACAATGGTCCTAATGGAATGGTTTACAGGTGCCAAATTCCCAAACCTTACCTATTCAAGGGTACTTAGACACGTTCCAAAGTGTGCTTAATAAATGAAAAATACTGAATAAAACAATGGAGACCATTACTCATGAAAAAGAATGAGGTGTCTGGTTAACAGATGTGTCTGAGCACAAAAAAGGAAGACTTCTTATTCCCAAGTCAGGAATGTCAGCTTTAATGTTTACAAGAATGGCAATGTTCTTGATGCACCATTGCTTCAAGCCATTTTTCCCCTGTTGTATTTCTTATAGTTGGGGTCCTAATACTTCATGACTCTCATACATCCCATACCCTCAAACATTTCACAGATGAAAACCAGAATACATGTATCTAAGCAACATCAGAGTATGGTAAAGATAGCAAAAGTGATAAGAAGGAAAAACATACAAGCTAAGAGAGGCTGTTGCGATTTGCTTTTGCATGAGTGGATTGGGAGTGGCAAGATTCCACCCTCTCCTCTCCTTACTGCTGAATTAATAGAATGCAAACTCTTTTGTACTTTGAACTAAGGGGCTCTGCAGACAGCCCCTTGGGGGAGGCTCTGTGCTACCCCTGGGAGCGCTGGATCAGGACTGCAGAAACCGCACACCATGGCCCAGATCCAGCACTTTGTTGCTCCAAAAAGAGCTGGCAAATGCCACTCTCTTTTGGAGTGGCAAAAAGCCATCCTTGCTGCAGTGGCAGCAGCTTTTCTTTGCTCCTTTGGTGCAGCATGTCTAAATGATGTGCCAAGGGAATGCTCTGACACCGTCTGTCATCTGGTTGGGTGGGCAGTGTGAAGATGACATGGGGTCGGAGTTGGGGCAACTGGCATGCAGTTACCACACCCCAACTCCAACCCCAGGCTGACCCTTTTGGCTGGTCTGTACTGGCCCTAAGTTTTCAGCAAGTTAGGGGGGTTGCAGACTGTCAAAAATAGTGTGAATTCAGTCCACTTTTAGGGTTAGGGTTAGTGCTAGGGAATCATGGGAATTGTTATTTTTCTGAGACATTGAACCTTCTTTGTCAGAGAACTCTAGTGCCACAATAAAATTCAGTTCCCATGATTCCCTAACCTTAACCCTAACCCTAATAGTGGACTGAATTCACACTATTTTTGACAGTCTGCAACCCCCCTAACATAAGCTGAGAACAAAGAGGGAAAGTGGGAGGAGACAAAAGCAGGACATTTTAAAGGCAGCTGAAAATGTGAAATGGCAGAGGATTAATTGGGACAATGTCTGCCAAACTGGGACTTTGGGGGGGTGTATGTAGTCACTTTGCTAAGTTCTGTATGTCTCTCAAGGATTTATTTGCAGTAGCAACTGATATCAGAAAAGGTAGTCCCTTGATATGAATATCTAGTTGTAATCAATTGTAGAGGGAGGTACTCATCTCTGTTACTAAGCCAAAGAGCCAGCATTGTCTAAGGAAGACTCCAGTGGACACGTGGCCAGCAGGATTGCACCTGTTACCTTCCCACCAAAGTGGTACCTATTTATCTACTTTCATTTGCATGCTTTCAAAATGCTAGGTTGGCAGAAGCTGAGGCCCATGACAGGAGCTCACCCCATTATGCGACACTCAGGCCTCGAACTGTCAACCTTCTGATCATCTGATCATCAGAATTGGCATCTTAACCACTAAGCTAGCACATCCCAATGCTTTAAAACTTGTCTGTATTTTCCTGATAGAAAAAATGTATGAACTAATTACACCCTTGTTTTGTTACAAAAGTTGCCTAGATCACTTGGTATTATAATAATAATAATAATAAGTTTTATTTATAGCCCGCCCCTCTG
>CM034704.1:16059579-16078595 GCA_020142125.1 Phrynosoma platyrhinos
GATGATGTGTGTTTTGTTTTTAACCGACCTGGCATTGCAGAGGAGCAGTATTACATTTGGATATGAATATCCAATACTCCTGTTGCCAGGTCAGCTGAATTCTATTTCTGAGAGTAACAAGCCAAAGACATGTGGAAAGTTTCAAACAGGCTAAAAGGTAACGATTGTCTCCTTCTCATTTGCTCCTAGTGTCTGGTGATTACTGTCTTTGCCCATAGGGCTTCATTTACCTAACTTAGCTAATGGTGATGCTCTCCACCTTTGCTCACCACTCAACATAATTGTGAAAAGGAATTTCCTTCCTTCTTGTGATTTCTGCAGAGTTTTTAATTTAATTCATATATTGCTTGCCAACTTAAAACTCTATTTTAAGTTAATTTCAGATATGTGTGCCTGACTTTAAAAAAAATAAAAATAGGAAAAATGCCAAATACAAAACATCCTCCTCCAAGAAACAAAATACTCAAGAGTTAAATCCCATACCTGCAGGTTGTCTGATGAATCAAACATCCCATATTCACCCATCTCTAATGATGATTATTATGCACCAACAGCTGTCTATAGCTGAGTGACTGAGGTTCTAATTGATCTCATTATCTCTCCCTCTATAATGTAAAGTATGTTCTCACACAGAAGGGCTACAGTTCCCAGGCCTTGCCAAGCAGGGTTTGGTATACAACAATTCAATCATGCTATTGGTTACATGTTTTTGTTTTTCCAGTTGGTCAACACTTACTGGATAAAACATCTTCTAATATCTCAAACACAACCTAGCATAATTATGCCATTGACTCCCTGGTTTCACAGCAAATATTTCCAGAGATTCCTATTTTTGTTTGGTTTGGTTTTTTAAAAAATGCCCAACAATATAGAAAACCAGCATGATGTTTTAGAGAATTAGATTCCTACTGCTGTTGTTGCTGTGCGCCTTCAAGTTGTTTCTGACTTATGGCGATCCTAAGGCCATGAGGTTTTCTTGGCAAGTTTCTTCAGAAGGAGTTTGCCTTTGCTATCTTTTGAGACTGAGAGTGTGTGGCTTGCCCAAGGTAACACAGTGTGTTTACATGGCTGAATTAGGATTCGAATCTTGGTCTCCAGAGTCCTAGTCCAATGCTCAGACCACTACACCATGCTGGCTCTCTCTTACTGCTACTCTTTTGACTTTTTATGCACAGTCCTTTCTACCTTATCAAGTTGTCATCTCATCTCTTCTCTCAGTTGAAGGGCATGGTCAGGAAGGGAGAGGAAAATACCGGTATGTATGTAAACAACTGGCTCTGAAGATGGTGCCACAGAGAAGAATTTGGATCATGGACTGAAGTTCCATGGGGGGGGGGCTTCTGGCAAGGGATAGTTTGCACCGCACACCAGTTGACAGAAATGTTTTTGCCATGAGCCTGAAAAATTTAATCAGGAGGGCTTTAAACTGAGTTATGTGGGGGAGGGAGCCAGTATTTTGGAAGGCAGGAGTTCATCAATGGCTGGAGATAATAGTCAAACTGTTATAGAGGGAACAAGGCAAATAGCGCAAAGACCCAAGAGTAGGAGGCAAAAACTTTTACACAGGCAGCATGTGGGAAGACACATGCTCTTAGATGTCTCTACACTAATGCACAGAGCATGAGAAATAAACAAGATAAACTTAAACTCCTAGCACAACAAAGCAACTACGATATAACAGGCGCCACTGAAACCTGATGGGATGAGCCTCATGATTGGTATGTAGTATTAGAGGAGTATAATCTTTTTTAGAGAAATAGGCCAGACAGGAAAGGAGGAGGAATAGCATTATATGTCAGGTACGTTTACACCTAAAAAGAGATCCAGGACTTATATCCAGGTGGAGAGCATCTGGATAAAATTTAAAGGGGAAGGAAACAACAGGGATGTTATTGTGGGAGTCTACTACAGATCCCCATGTTGGACTGAAATTGAATGATGCCTTTCTAGAACAGATGGCCACACACTCAGAAAGGAGAGATGTAGTAGTGATGGGTGACTTCAACTATCTGGATATTTGCTGGAAGTCAAACTCAGCCAATACTTCAAGGTTTAGCAAATTCCTTAGTTGCCTCGAGGACAGTTTCATTGTCCAAAAGTGGAAGAGGCAACAAGGGAATCAGCTATTTTAGATCTGATCCTTACCAACAGGGATGACCTAGTAAAATGGGGTGCAAGTGGATGCTTATGTTCATCATGTTCAGCTGGAATTTCTTATACAGTGGAAAGGAGAAGTCAGGCATAGTCAGACACACATTCTAGACTTTAGGAGAGCTGATTTCAGTAAACTTAGGGAAGGACTGGGGGTGATCCCAGGATGGTCAGGAATACTAAAAGAGAAGGAAGTTCAGGATGGATGGGAGTTTCTCAAAAGTGAGATACTAAGACACAATTTCAAACTGTTCCAACAAGAAGGAAAAATGGGAGGTGTCTCAAGAAACCAGGATGGATGATTAAAGGACTTTCAACGGAGCTATTTTTTAAACGGGGCATGTATAAGAAATAGAAAAAGGGGGAAATCACCAAAGAGGAATTCAAAGAAATAGCAAGCAAGTGTAGGGGTAAAGTCAGAAAAGCTAAAGCACAGAATGAGCTCAGGCTTGCTAGATAGGTTAAGATCAACAAAAAGGACTTTTGGGGGTATGTTCACAGTAAAAAGGAGAAGGAAGGCCAAAACATGGAGAAGAGAGCAAAATGCTAACAGGGGATAGAGAAAAGGCAGAACTACTCAACACTTCCTTTGCCTCAAACTTTTCTGAAAAAGAAAAGGATGCTCAAACTGAGGAAGATGGAGCAGAGGACACCATAGGGGAAATGCAGCACAGAATAAGTAAAGCGGTAGTACAGGAATACCTGGTTAATCTAAATGTATTTAAGTCTCTGGGACCAAATGTACTACATCCAAGAGTATTAAAAGAACTGGCAAACGTAATCTCAGAGCCACTGGCAATAGTCTTTGAGAACTCCTGGAGAACAGGAGAAGTCTCAACAGACTGGAGGAGGGCAAACCTTGTCCCCATCTTCAAAAAGAGAAAAAAAGAGGATCCCAACAATTATCACCCAGTTAGTCTGACATCAGTACCAGGAAAGATTCTAGAGCAGATCATTAAACAGAGAGTTTGTGATCATTTAGAAGGGAATGCCATAATCTCAAAAAGTCAACATAGGTTTCAAAAGTCAACAAGTTGTGCCAGACTAATCTAATCTCTCTCTCTCTCCCTCTCTCTTTTTTTTTTTTTTTTTTTTTTTTTTTTTTTTTTTTGGATAAAATTATCAGCTTGGTAGATGAAGGTGGATATTGAATAGCTTGATTTCAGTAAGGCCTTTGACAAGGTCCCCCATGACATTCTTGCAAGCAAGCTAGTAAAACATGGATTAGACAATGCAACTGTTAAATGGATTGGCAATTGGTTGACTGGACAAACCCAAAGGGTGCTCAGCAATGGCTCCTCTTCATCCTGGAGAGAAGTGACCAGTGGAGTGCCACATGGTTCTGTCCTGGGCCCAGTGCTATTCAACATCTTAGATGAAAGATGAAAGGGCATCCTTCTCAAATTTGCAGGTGACACCAAATTAGGAAGAATAGCTAATATCCCAGATGACAGGATGAACATTCAAAATGACCTTAATAGATAAGAAAGCTGGGAAAAAGCTAACAAAATGAATTTCAACACAGAGAAATGTTAAGATACTACACTTAGGGCAAAAAAAAAAATGAAACTCAAAGATATAGGATGAGGACACCTTGCTTAATAAGACTACATGTGAGAGGAATCTAGGAGTCCTAGTAGACCACAAGTTGAACATAAGTCAACAGGCCAATGTGATTCTAGGCTGTATCAATAGAAGTATAGTGTCTAGATCAAGTAATAGTGCCACTCTACTCTGCTTTGGTCAGGCCTCACCTGGAATACTATGTACAGTTCTGGGCACCACAATTCAAAAAAGATGTTGAAAAACTGGAGCGTGTTCAGAGGAAGGCAACCCAAATGGTGAAAGGTCTGGAAGCATGCCCATGAGGAGCAACTTAGGGAGCTGGGTATGTTTAGCCTGGAGAAGAAAAGGTTAAGAGGTGATATGATAATCTTATTTAAATATTTGAAGGAGTGTCATATTGAGGCTGGAACAAGCTTGTTTTCTGCTGCTCCAAAGAATAGGACCTGAAACAATGGATGCAAACTACTTGAAAAGAGATTCCACCTCAACATTAGGAAGAACTTCCTGATAGTAAGGGCTTTTCAGCAGTGGAACATGCTGCTTTGGAGTGTGGTGGAGACTTCTTCTTTAGAGGTTTTTAAACAGAGTACTTTGATTGTGTCCCAAAATGTGAAAAATCTCTTGGTGGTTAAAATCTTTCAAAAGACTATTCTGAAGTGCCAAAATACTCTTTCTTTGAGTTCATTTGCACTGCCATATGGTCATTTATGCTTTTTTGTTTTTGTTTTTATCTTTCCCTCTATGGGGGAGCTTTATGTGGTCCACTATGAGTCCTCTGGCCTACCATTAGTCCTTTGGCCACCCAGCCTTGACAAAGTTGTTTAAGAGGCTATCTACCTAGCTTGGTTAGATTGCATGGTGTGGCTGTAGATGGCAATGCATGCTGTTCAGTTTTTGCATCTACCACTCAGTGTAGGCAATGTGGGGTGAGGTTAATATATATAAATCAATCAACCTAGAAAGTTGGTCTTCAAAACAAAATTAAAACAATTCATTGGAATCATTGATCCAGGATTCCATCCATCTCCCTTGCCAACATTGTTGACCAGTACTGAAATGTTACCACTAGTAAAACTCTACATTTGCTAGTTCCAGTTAGATTATATATAAATATTATAGTAAGGATAAATGCAGAAGCTAATTATGAGAGAAGAATGCAAAATACTTTCTTGAATTTACCCCTTGTTCATAAATATCACTATGCTGTCAAGTAGGGGAAAGATACAACACAAAATACCCATGACTTTTTAATTATGCTCTTACTAACCCTCTCCCTTCCTCCTAAAAATATACCCCATGAACTCTTCTGTTCATTTGTAGTCAGCAACAGATATATTTTTAACATAAAACACTATATTTAATTGGTTATGGATCTCTGTTCTTTTAGCACTACTGGAAATCACACAAAAACACATTAGTACAGAGCAATTAGAGAAAAGGCAGTAAACAACGGAGGCACTGTTAAGCTGTGGGTGATTAAATAGTATTACTTCTTTTATTTTTTATGATATTAGACTTAAAGATGAAGTTGATTTTCACCATATATTCCCATTATCATTAATAGGCAATATGAGTAGCAGGTGACTGAAACTTCTCTTTAAGCTAGAATTAATTTTGAATGCCTAGAGTTTATAGAATGCAATCCTGTTCTTCATTGGGTTGCCCCCCCCCACTCTTCCTTTTTAATTTTATTTTATGGAAGATATTTTCTTTTTTTTAACTGAACATCAGTTTGTTTCTTCCGCCAATGCATCTGAATATTTTAATAGTAATATCATTTAAATTGATGTGGCATGTTGTTTCTTTCAGAAAATAACAACCTTGACTGTAGAAGTATAAAACAGAAGAGAGTAATCCTCTAATGTATCTCCCCCCACCACACACCTCCATATCTTTTGACAATGAGTATGGTCTTATTTTGTATTTTCCAAGCTGTATTCTTTGTCAGATATACTACTGGGTATCTTATATATTATTGTATCAGTTAAAATTATATTGTGGCTCTTTAAAAGCATGATCTTAGACAGGTAAATCTGAAGTTGTGTCAGAACAGCCTTTTTTAAAAAAAAATCTTTAAAAAGAATTCTGTGCAACTCTCAAGCTCATTCTTTGTGATTCTGAGTATACATTGCCTCTTTGTGTTTCAACTGTATTTCATATAATGTGGATCAAAAGACTGGTAGTTTGGAATTAATGCAGGCTGAAAAGCAGTACCTACTCCAGAAAAAAAGGGGGGGTAGAGGGAGAAAAAGAAAAGGATTTTGACTCAGGGAGAAAGCCTCTTGTGACACACCTTTTTAAAAAATCAGCCTCACACTCCCAGTGGCTCTGGACTCTCTGCTTGTTTATAGATCACCCTCATGGTCTGGCACATCTTTTTCTAGGCATCTGATTAAGTTAACAATGCACTGCTATTTGCATGCAGATTTGCCAACCCTTTCTCTACAGCTGCTCCCAAAGACTTGGTCTCTCTCTGTAATGTGATAGCACAGCAGTCAGTAAATGCAATCTTTGTCAAACCCAGGTGTGCTCTTGATTTGGTTCTCATTCGTTCCAAGCTATTTTTTCTTCTTCTTCCCTTTCTGAACCATTTATAAGACTCGATTATAGTATAGCCACATCTGGAGATAAAAAAATATCCTTCTATTAATTGCATACTTTTAAAACTATGAAGACACATTCTGAGAATGGGGGAGGGAAGGCGGAAGAGACAGAATTTCATCAGGATTATTGATGGACTTTCTCTGGTCTAAAAACAGGGTGCTTTTCTTTTCATTTTCTTTGACTAATAAAGGTTGACCTAAAATCAGGGTGCTTGCAAGTGCCTCTATACACTCAATAACACATACAATCTTTAGACAGAAATCTGCAAAACAGTCATTCCGTTCCTTCAATAGGAGTATAAAATGGTGATTAAGAATCTAATTATCTGACTAAAAAGTACTGTTTGGCATAAAACAAAGAGGAGTTTTAAGATGCTCATAACACCTTCCATAATAATGTTAGCCCTTGTTTCCTAATGGACATGGGTCCCATCACAATGACCAAACAATTCATTCGCTCCATGATTTCTTTAAAAAACAACCAGATTTGACCATCATGGTAACTTAAATACTGTGTTTTCTTTGTGAAAGGAGGGTAATTTTTCAAGATCAAGTTTGAAGTAGATTAGTGCAGAAATATGAGCTAAGTCATCACTCTTATCATCTGAGTATGGATAAAGGATGTATTCACCCAAGAGCACTGCCAAGTTATTTTCTAAGGGGGGAAAATCCTTCTGTCTTCCTGAATACCTGAAGATCATCACTATGGGGTGATAAATGGAGGCTGGCAAATACTTCTGACAACTGCCTATCTGTTGTGAAAATTTATCCTCAGAAGAAAAGAATATTATTGAATTCAAATTCTAATTTACATCAACAGAATGCAGCTTTTTTTACAGGAAAATAATTGTCCCAATATTTCACAAGTATAAATGGTTAAGAATGAACTCATGTTTTACCAAACGACCAAAAACAACTCAAGGAAAGTTTAGCAGAGAGTTTATTGGGCAGATTTCCTAGGACTTCCACCACCATCTTCTTACTTCACAACCCCCCCCCCCCATGGCTGCAACTAACTAAGCCTTAGCCTTACTGTCTTATCAAGAAGAAACATACATGTCATCCTATGAGGTTTATTTCTTAATAAATCCACTCAGGATCATTAAACCCATTAGAAGTTGTATCTCAGTGTCAAATCAAGATCCATAAATAATGCCTGTACAGTAGAGTTGACAGGTTGAATAAGCAAGAGGGTTCCTGTTGCTTTAACATTTAGCTGATCCTCAATCAGGAAGGTTTACAGCAAAGTTCCGTCAAGAGGAACAATGGAATTTCTCCTCCCTCTTACATACCAAACCATCTTTTAGCTGATGCAGCCCATGTAACACAGCTATTTATTGTCTGGTGGAAAGATGGAGGGGGCAGAAACTTCCTGCCCTGTTCCTGTAGCTGGATCTTGCATCCAAAGGGAGCCCTGGAGGGTGATGTCATTGCTGTACATCTAGTTACAGAAACAGAGTAGGATGCTCATCCATTGCCACCACCTGCTTTCTACTGGCCAGTAAATAGCCATTGTGGGTGGGCTGCATCAGCTAAAAGATGGCAGCAGGGAAAGAAAAGAGAGGTGCTAACAGCACTCCACAGTGAGCCTTCATAATCGCACCTAATCAAGAATTGGCTAGGTATTAAAGCAACAGGAGCCCTGTCCCATATTCAACCTGGCAACCCTGCTGCACACCAACATTCAGGTCACTATCCATAGGAAAGACTCAGATGGTTTCCTAAATGATCACTATAGTCCAGCAGTTTATTCAAGGCCCACAGTCAGGATGAGTGTATGGAACTTGGAGATCCTCTTTGAACTGCTTTCTCATCCATCTGAACACAGGAAACAGATGCACTTGGGCCTCCTTTGACTTGATGGATTTGTGCTCCCATTAGAATGAACAAGCAGGAGGTGTGAATTCCCTATATACCCCCTTGCATCCACTGATATGATTATATTAAACAAAGGGAAGACCACATATCTGGAACTCTGGTTGTATGGTACAATACGGTACCCTGTAGACATTTTTCAAAATAATTTTCTTCAATGGGTTCTGTGGATTCTATTTTCTCCATTTCCTCTGACAGACACTAAATAGTTTGGGTAGGTAACAGCAGACAGAGATAATTTGTCTCAGCCATTTCCTCCCTTACTCATACCTTGAAACAGGTGCATAAAGGGCTGTTAACAGCCCCACATTCTTCGACTGTCCTGTATGGTACTGGATTACAAGTTTAGACTATTGACAGACAGACAATACTTTCATAGGCATCCAGAGGCAGATTGGCAGAGTCCTTCTGGACTACCTGGGGAAGCTCAGATGCTGGAAGTGTTAGCCACAAGTGCTTTTTGCTAGGTGGTACAGCAACCGCAACCCTTCTGGAAAAGACAGACCTTGCTTCAATTATGCTTTACTGATATTGAGACTAAATTATGAAAATAGTCTTTACATGGGGCTGCCTGAAGATGGTCCATATGCTTCAATTGCTACAAAAACATGTCCATTCAAATACCAGTGGGTGCATATTGCATGATAACTATTTTGTACCAGCAGCTTCTTGAAGAACAGGAATTTATTTTGTGTGTTCTTTTTTCTATGCAACTGCAGTGGACTCTTCTCATACATAGGGGTTCCATTTTGCACGCACACACACACACCACAGATGGAAAAACACAGATGGTTGTGCCTCAAATTTTGGGTTGCAAAGTGCATGTATCCACATCACTGTGTCCAACATGCATGCACCACCATCAAATAATATGGAACATGGCAAACCACTGAAGATCCAGTCCATGGATCATTAGCTCACCAATGTAGCAGGCCCACTGTATCTGTTTTTAATTTAATTTGATATTTCATTTTATCATAGTTACATCATACTTCACAGCTTTAAAAGAGTGTTGCCTTTAAAATAAATAAAAACAAACAAGCAAATATTGAAATTATTTGTAGCAGGTATTAAATCTTTTATTTGTTATATTTATCATCAGCACTATTACTGAACCTTTAATATGCTACTACTTTAATAAAGAAATTTGTTGTATTTATTGATATTGTTTCACGTTTTTGTTATTGATTCTCTTGAGGTTTAATAATTGCAAACTGCCCCAAAGGGCATTTGACAATGAGGGGGTATATATTTAATAAAATAAAACAAGAGAGCAGGCAAGAATGTTTCTATGCTTTCTATCGAAGTCATAGACATCAAAAAAGCTTGGATGGATCTGGGGGGGGAGAGAGATGAGGCTGATTTTTGTGACAGTTTCTGTATTCTGTATAGGAAGCAACTCAAATATGACATTTTCCTAGGGATGGAAAGAACATTTTATTTTTTAAAAAATGGTTAAAAAACACCCATGGTTTTTGAGTGTTAAGAAACCCTGGCAAAAAGAACCATGGACTGATGAAATTCTTTGCAATTCAAGACTTATTCTGCACATAATTTCATATATAGTTGTTCTGCACAGAAAATACTGTTTTGTGTGCAGAAAATACCTAGGTAAAAAACAACCATGTGCAAATTTTGTACTCAGAGAGATCTTGTAGCACCTTTGAAACTAAGGGCCGATGCAGATGGCCCATTTGGAGCAGCTTTGGGCTGTCCCTGAGAGCGGCATATCAGGCCCATGGCAACCACATGCCGCGGTCCTGATCCTCTTTTTTGCCTCTCCTTTTGGGGGCAGCAAAAGGCTAGCCTTGGAGCTGGCGCTATGGTTCTTCTGTGGCCTTTTCATGTAGCGTGTGTGCACGCTGCACAAGAAGGAGCCCTGACACCATGCACTGTGCAGATGGGCACGCAGCAAAGGGACGGAGTCGGGGTGGAATAGGGGCAGATGACATGCAGTTGCCCCGCTCCAATTCCACCCTCAGGCCAACCTATAGTGCTGGTCTGCATCGACCCTTACTGAAATAAATAAATTGGCAGCATCAGTTTTTGAAACTGCATGGTTTTCTTTCTCACAGTTGGAAAAAAAATCTGCTAAAATTACTCATTGCTTTCTTTGAGAAGAAAGATAGTGATGAATTACATCCCTACTTTTTCCCAAACCAAGGGCCTTTGCAGACTGCCAGAAATAGTGCACATTAAATTGAGGCACTGCCCTGGCTGAGTGCTATGGAATCATGGGAACTGTAATGTATTGTGGCACCAGAGCTCTCTGACAGAGAAGGTTCAATGTCTCAGAAAAAAAAAATATAATTCCCATGATTCCCTAGCACTGAGCCAGGGCAGTGCCTCAATTTAATGTGCACTATTCCTGGCAGTCTGCAAAGGCCCCAAGTTATCATGGGTAGAGCACAAGGCTTGGTAAAGGGAGCTCTGTTAGTCATTACATATAAATAAATATTATTATTATTATTATTATTATTATTATTATTATTATTATTATTATTATTATTATTATTATTATTATTACATCACTGAGACAAAGGATTTACAAACAGTAGATGAAGATTTCTACTTAAGATGTAATTCAGCTGGGTTACCCAACTCCCCCGTCTTTATCAGACAAGTTCAGGTGTTACAAAACTCCCTTGCTTCCAAGAGACAGCTTGAGCTGTGTGCTCCGCATATAACTCCACAGTCCTTTGGTCACTTATAGAACTTTCTGTGAAATCAAATGCATGCATCCATCCAGTGTTCAGCACTCTTGATGAATGCCAGGAGGACTTCATAGTGAAAAAGCAGTAACTTTGGGTTGCATATGTTCACAAAGAACATCTAGTTCAGTGATTCTCAATCCCTGACCATTAGTCGTGCTGGCTGGGGCCCTGGATTACTGAGGTCCAAACATTTGGAGGATCAAAGACTGAGAACTAACTTTAACTAGATGCAGCCAAACTGCATTTCACACTTCTTGTGGCAACTGTATCAGTGCTTTAATAAACACAAAAAATGTGAATGGAAGACTTAAAACATCCTTAAATCACAGGGCCCTGTTTTTTACCTCCAGTTTCCCAAATGCATGTATGTGTTTAAGCACAGGCAATCATCCTTCACAATTTATGTCATTTCCACAGGAAATACTATAATCATGGGAAACACCAATAGCCCTGTAAAACAGACCTTAAGAGATCAGCTTACTGCACTTATCATTAACTATATAGCATTCACAATCAGGGAGCAGCTGGCATGACAAAAGTTCCCAAAGGACAAGGACTCTGTCTAGTCACAAGCCCAACTGGCTTAAATCTGTACACAGAATCATTCCTGACTTGATGACATGGGACATAAACCCTTAATGAACTCATGGATCTTTCCAAAAAGTGAACTTTCACTTTCCATTTCTTTTGCTTTAGTAATATCCCAACCAATCCAATATTCCAAGGTGATGGAAGAGGAGAAATGCCCACAGATATGGCATGAAGCAATGTGGATTGAAGTCAAGGCTAGCCACATACAGTTTTGAAAGTAAACCCCTTCAGGTATCCACATAAATTTGCGAATTCATCACTGCATATTTCAACTTGTTGGGGAAA
This sequence comes from Phrynosoma platyrhinos, assembly GCA_020142125.1. Classification (NCBI taxonomy): domain Eukaryota; kingdom Metazoa; phylum Chordata; class Lepidosauria; order Squamata; family Phrynosomatidae; genus Phrynosoma; species Phrynosoma platyrhinos. Next base: position 16,071,365 of record CM034704.1, read on the forward strand.
CCTGCAAAATAAAGGTCTAAAACCTGTTGACAACCAGAGACTGTACAACACAAAAGTCCTTGTCTTTATTTACCCCTTATTTATTATCAAAGTTCAAAAGCCCTTTCACTTTTGATAACGTTTCTCAGCCACCTGTGGCACGTTGTGTCCATGCCGATTTATTTAGAGTCGGGTACAAATTTGCATTTTTTTTACTGTTTCATCATAGTCCATGATAGTCCCTTTACCACTCGCCTTAAAAGGAAAGCAAATTAAACATGGAAAAGATGGTCGTCACGCAATGTCATCATAGGCTAATTAAAAAAAAAAAAGAGAGAGAGAGAGAATCAAAAGAGATCAGATACATTATGCTTCTCTACTAGGTACTTTAGTAGGGATGGTTTGACTTTTGGCCCAGACACATATGCCAATGGCAAGACGAACTCAAGGGACTAACAAAAAAGAATGTGTGTTCACAGCTGTACAGTGCACCAATACAGATTACATGTTTTCAGGGTTGCGGCCACAACAGAATGCTAATTAACATACTGGAGTGATGAGAACGGCTGTAAGGGCCTTATTGTTCCATTATTTCATGCAGCCCAGCTGCCTTTGTTTATATCACTTATCCTCTCGTGCCACAGGTTTTCACTCCAAAAATACTATCCCAATACAATGTTAATATTTAAAAAACAAAGAGGTGGCAGATTGTCATTTCTGTGTCAGTCTCAAACTGCGGAACTGTTAAGCTGTTCAGGGTTCAGTATTTAGAAATAATTTAACAGCCATATTCCGACACTGCCTGCATTCTAACATAATGGCTGACTATGTGAACCAAGCAAATGCATAACTATCCTGACATCACTTATGAGATTTAGATTGGTCAGTTAATGGAAGTCTTTACCAAAATCAATACCATAACAGCTTCTTGAAATGAATGTCGTGTGTGTTGTTTTTTTTAAAAAACACAGAGTGCTGTGAACAATAAGTACAGAAATATACTACCTTTGTATACAATACAAAGGGATTGGAATTTGAAATTAAAAAGCAATTACACAGCTTTTGGGACCCTCTTTTTTTCTTTCTCTCTTTTACAAAGTAATGTACAGTTGGTTATTAAAAATAAACACATAGAAAAGGAGCAATTCAGAATATTAATGTGCTGCTATATGATTCTTTTTTTGCTGGCAAAATGAAAAAAACAACAATGAAACAGGATTCTGGTTAAGAATAAATATTGATGGCTAGTATAGTAATGGTCAAAACACTGTAGCAAAATTTAAAGCATGCATTTTTACTGAGTATATTTACTTTTTTATCTTAATTGGGGGTAGGAAAGCATAGGAAATAGTAAAAACTAATAAGGGAAGGAGGAATCATAGAAACAATTCAGTGTTCATTTAAACTGATACATGGCCACCAAGATTAGATGACACGGCAAATACACTTTTGTCTTTACTTATCATTCCAAATTCATGTTAGCTCCCTTAAGTTACTATTTCTTGGCAGAAACAATTCAAATCATTATTCCTAGCTGTAAATCCTATCCTGCTTAGGATCATTTTCACTCTTATACTTAGGTTTAGGACTACTGAAAATTAAGATTAAGAGATCTTCCTTTTGAGATGTCTGGTGCCTGAGAACAATGAGCAGGGCCTTTTCTGTGGTGGCAGCATAGCAGTGGAATACTATTCCAATTGAAATCATCCTCTTTAGGTTTGTCTGGCCAGAAATTGAATATACAAATTTTCACAGAATTCTGCTGTTTTACACCACATTTTCTTATTACGGGCTTTAACGTGCCGTGCATTATCCCTTTGCTGCTGCTAAGTAGGTTGTATTACACATTCCAATGCTTTTAGAAACTGTTAGGTGTTTTTGTTCTTACTATTACAATAGTAATAGTTCTACAGTCTCCTTCAAATCCTTCACCATTGTATGAATTCAGAAGAACTTCACAGCAGGACTCTGCTGGGTAGGGAGTGGCAGCAACCATTGCAAAGCTCACCATTGTCAATGATCACAGCAGAGGAGATGAGCAGCTTCCATCCTGTGTATGTGTGTATGTGTGTGTGTGTTAGAAGATATTTTGAAAAAGTTTTTTAAAAAATAAAAAACAGGTAGTCGTGAGAGGAAAGGAGACATTTAGATATCCCTCCCTTTCTCATGATCATGAAGGGGAGAAGAGGATTGTATGGGAGAGGCAACTGGCAAGATGAACAGGTAAACAATACGGTTATTGGCTGATAGGCTTTGGCTTGCTGAGAAAGGGAGGGATGGGTGGAGGGATTGGAATACTAGAATGTATTTTAACTACTGTATTTTTAATTGCTGTGAGCCGCCCCGATTGCTATGCAGAGGGGCGGGATAAAAATAAAATTTATTATTATTATTATTATTATTATTATTATTATTATTATTATTAAATGTCTCCCTTTTGTACCAATTTGAATTTGGGCATTGGGAATGTAGGGCACTCAGTACAATTTGAGTCCAGTTATTTCAAGTAGGTATGGCACTACCGAAGTGTCATTGTGAACCAGGAAAATGTGAGGCGAAGCTGTTTTTTTGGTGTTTTTTAATCACTGTAGACAACCCCTTAGCCCCATATCTTGGGGAATAGCAAACCTATCCCTATGGGGGAGGAAGTATACAAGAATGGTTATTGGAGATTCCAGAGATTTTTGTAGATGAAAAATGTGTCCCTGCAAGAAGCTTCTGAGTCTTAGGTCCAAACCACACTGTAAAAATAATCCCATTTGAGACTGCTTTAACTGCCCTGGCTCAATACTATGGAATTCTGGGAACTGTAGTTTTGTGCGACATTTAACCTTAAGAGCGCTGCCACAATAAACTGCAATTCCCAGGATTCCCTATCTTAGGGCAGTTCAAGTGGTCTCAAACTGGATTGTTTCTGCAATGTGTTTTGGACCTTAGAAGCTAGACAATTGAACAATTCCTTAAAAACTATGCAGCTCAGTGTAGTTAAAGCTTTAAATACTATATAAGTTTTAACTCTCTCGCAGCAGGAAGTTTCTGACCTTAGTTGGACAAACATACAGAGTTACTCCAGAATCTTCCAGGAGGAAGAATTTTCCAGTTCATTCAAGCACTCTTTGTGGAGTACTGCAAAGTGACTATTTCAACTGTGTCATGGATTCTACTATTTGTCTTTCTACCAAAAGTGCATATTTTAACACAAAAAAAATTAAGTTGCACAAACATTCAGCACCAGGTCCTCCCTAGTATACTGAACTCCTGGCAGGCCAAAACACATAAGTAGTAAAGGTTTGCTACTTTCAGGTATAAAGAATCCTCATATATGACACAACACAGAAAGATCAGCAGACAAGCAAACAAATTTTCCCCAGATCCAATAAAGAGTGAGTCATAATTTGAGTAATCATTTAAGTGAGGGGTGATGGATTAGGTTAGAATTAGGATTCATCTCGACTCTCTCCTCATACAATTCACTAATCAGTGGCATATGCTAATGGTAAAGTAAATTAAAACCATCCAGTGGTGTGAATAGCTAAAGCAGAGAAGAAGAAGAAGAAGAAAAAGAAATAATTTTAACCAGGAATTCCAGATGTATGTGAAAAGACTTGAAGTATCTATCTTAAGAAAAGTAGAAATGAGCTGACTTAGTGTTTCAACAATCTATACAGCACTGAACCATGAACATACCACAGGTATGTAACAAAGTCATATGCATTGGTTTTCCAGCTATGGCCATTCCCCCTACTGTGGACACGACAACATAGATTGGCTTAATTGGATCCAGGAGCTAGCTAAATTGCCCAGCTGCTTTGTGTTTCAGGCCCCCAACAAGTTTATATACCAATAATAATAAAATTACTTTACTTTATAGCTACTCAACCTATTACGAAGGTTTTCTTCTCTTAAGCCACAATCTTACAGCCACTTAACTGGGGCTATGTCCCACTGAACCTAGTGAGATTTCATTCTGAGTAGGCATCTATTTCTGACTAGGTGATAAATATATTAATACATGTTAACAGAATTTTAAATACATTTCATGAAAATTGTTTCAGTTAAAAGAAACACCTGTAATGGCTCCTGACTACATACATGTTTACATATCAAGGAATAAGAATAGAGGTGTGTAATAGCAGACACAGGAACATTACTTTTTCAAAATAAAACTAAGTTTTGCTTATAGCTTCAATACTTTTTTTTAAAAAATAGCTAATGTTATTGCATTTTAAAACCCTCAGATTTTATGGGATCAGGTTCAGAGGGGCCAGGAGTATAATTCTCAGTAGCCTACTGTGAAAATATGTTCTTGGGTTCAACAGCAGTTGTTCCATTCTGATGAAATGGATAAGATACATGAATTGATTCATCCCACCACATGAAATCTTGACTCTTGCTCCTCTTGGGTGATAAGATCTAGCAGAGGTGGATTGATCAAGTGGGCCCAGAGTGTGGGAAATGCCTCACTGTGTGAGGGTGAGGCACCCCTTGATCTGATGGAGGCTGTAGATTGACATCTGCAGAAGACCTCTCTGGACACACAAGCCAGAGCTACCACCTTACCACTAATGTGACAGCTACCACCTTACCACTAATATTCCATTTCTTGAACAAGGTGCTTGAATGTGTGGTGCTGGGGCAACTTCAGGCATTCTTGGAAGAAACAGATTGTCTGTACTCATTCCTGTCTGGTTTCAATTAGGGTATGGTACCAAAATGGCCTTGGTTGCCCTGAATGATGACCAACTAAAGGTGGATAGCTGGAGAGGTGCTACACTCTTAAGCTTCCTGTTTTGATACCACTGATCATGGTAGCCTAGTCATCTAGCTCTGTCAGATGGAAAGAAGAGACACTGTCCCAGAGGGTGACACTGGGGGATTCTTGCTTGGCTCCCACAGCCTTTGAACCACTGGGGGATTCTATGTTATCTCCAATGTTGTTCAATAATATAAAGCCAATGGTTAAGATCACTGGGGTGAAGCAGACGGGACAGTAAGCTTTTCTCCATTATTTTCTTCACATGTAGAACAGCCTTCTGAAAAAGAAACTTTCCATCATGCCTAGGCTCAAAAGATGATGAGAGGTTCTCCATCTATCCCAACAGCCACAACTCTGGCCTCAGAGAGAGAGATGAGCAGGCAGTTATCTGCTGGATTTAATCCTTTCTCCCACTGCTATCCTCTTTTCTTTGTGTGTTGTATCTTACTTAGATTGTAAACTTGAGGGCAGGGAACTGTCAAATGAACAATTTGTAAGCCACTCTGGGAGACCTTTTGGCTGAAGGGTGCAGTATAAATAAATGAATATAAATGTGCTTAAGAGATGCTTCTTCACATGAAGAACAGAACTAATGGCAGAAGAGACTACTGCGATCATTGTCTTCCTGTGCTTACCTTGCCTATTTTAGAAAGTCTAGACAGGACTCATCTTTATTCAAGCCTGCTCAAGTTCTAAGATTTTTGGGGGGAGAACCTTCTTTTGATCCCACCACCATTACAGGCATGTATGGTGAGGACAGGGGAAAGCACCTTCTCAATGATTCTTTCACAGGAGGTCCAGTTAGTTCTCCTCCCTATTCCTTTTCCACCAGCAGGTTAAGACCCTCTTATTCCAGCATGCCTTTGATGGATTTTTAATCATGTTGTGAAATGGTGTTGATAAAGGTGTGGCATGTTTTTATCCCATATGTTTATTATGTTTTAAACTATTTTAAATTATTTTATTGTGTTTTTAATTGTCTGCTTTTAAATGATATTGCTGTTGGGGGTTTTTAATTAACATTTGTATGTAACATTTTAGACAACTTCTACTTTTATATTTTGTAAGCCATCTTTGGTCCCTTGATGGAAGAAATGTAGGATATAAATTGAATTAATTAATTAATTTTGAAAATCTCTGTGTTGCAAACTTTAATCACTGATCACTGTTTTACTATACAGTGGATCCTTCCCATCCATGGGTGCTCAGTTCCAGGTCCCACCATCGATAGCAAAAAATCACAGATGGTTGCACCCCATATTATTTAATGGTAGTGATATGCAGACTGATGTGTCAGGGCATCCACAGGTACATACTACCATTGAATAATATGGAGAATTGCAATACGCAGGCTGTCAAATCCACCGATTGGCAACCTGACAGTACAGAGGTTCTACTGTATTTGTTTTAACTGTGGTCAAATGTTTTTGTACCCAGTTTAAAAACTGCTTCTATAACTCATCTATCACAACAGAATACTGTATTTATTTCTGATTTTTAATCACCATTTTTATTTACTCCTCATTGAGAAACTGAATTGACATGTAACATTCTAAGAAAATACAGAATACTACAGAATTTCCTGGTTTACTAGGATAAAATAATATTTAATCTTGTTTCCCAGTTACTACTTCAGGCTTGTTCTAGAACTGGAAACATTCTTTTATGATGAGGAATACTTTGCATAGAAAAAATTAAACAAAAAATGGATAAGCACTAACTTTTTGAGAGTAGAAGTCATCTCCCTTTTATGTAGCTTTCAAAGCACAGGTGTCTTCTTTGAGACGGGACTTGGCAAAGGCTCTGTTTATTTGCCGGTTGATAATAAATCCATTGTTATTTCTTACAGAAAAATCACAATCAAATGTATGGCAATAATACTTTTTTTGAAAAAAATATCTCCAAGAACATTTATAATACATTCCTAACACAGCTGCTCAGAAGAGCACAGGTGGTGGCCATAGACTTCCAAGCACATAGGGGATTCCACATTCTATGAGAACAGGAGTGTTCCACACGTGCAATGGGAATTCCCACTGGATGAATGGGAAAAAAATCTAATATAGAGAAGAACAGAAGCCTCAGGTGAGCATCAGAGACATCCCGACTTTTGGTTCATGTACTGTAGTTATAAATGGGAGAGGGAGAAATTTAATGATTACTAAAGAATAAGACTATGGGCCTAAGCAGACTGCCAGAAATAGTGCACATTAAATTGAGGCACTGCCCTGGCTCAGTGCTAGGGAATCATAGAAACTGTGATTTATTGTGGCACCAGAGATCTCAGAAAAAAATACAATTCTCATGATTCCCTAGCACTGAGCCAGGGCAGTGCCTCAATTTAATGTGCACTATTTCTGGCAGTCTGCTTAGGCCTTATGAGTCTGTGTACATATATGTGTGTATGTATGTATGTATATAATATATATCTCAAGCTACATGCTATACAGCAGGGGTAGGCAACCTAAGGCCCGGGGGCCGGATGCTGCCCCCTGA
>CM034704.1:16078896-16093896 GCA_020142125.1 Phrynosoma platyrhinos
AGGGACAGCAACTCAGCCCCCGGCTCAAAAAGGTTGCCTACCCCTGCTATACAGAGTCACGTTCTTTATCTTGACATGTACACACACACACACACACACACACAACCTGGATGTACAGATAAGTGACATGCACAATTTGGAAATCAAGTAATTTCAAGCCCTTTTCACTTTAAACTGATAGAACTGGACCACACAAAAATGCACAGCAGTAAACTGATTATGTCTCTAATCAATGGATATTTGTATAAGTGCCAGACATAAGGCATAAGTGACTCCATGTGTTAATCATAAGGCAAGCATTTGTTTCAGCCTGCCTGCCTGCAACTACAGACAGAGAATTTGTTCTCACTTCAAAATAAGACATCTTAAATGGGCTCAAGTAGACATTTAATAAATAAATATTCAAATAACGTAAGCAAGGGCTAATTTTTCTTTCTGACCATGCTCCTGATAGTATCGAAGCCATGTAGTAATTTCTTCAAATAAAATACCCTTTTTGCTCCATGTTTGGGACCAAAACAAATCTGTTATTTTATACCTTTAGAAAGTGCTGTTACACACCAGTTAGAAGAGATAAAAATGGAACAGTACAGCCTTGATATCTAGTGCTCAATAGATCTATCAAATCTCCAAATGCCTGGTCAAAATTGAAAGGGATTCTCAGTATTTCCAAAGCACAGTTACCATCAGACTTTGGCAAGACTCAGTAATTGGGATCTTCATAACTATGGGGCAACCAGAGGGTAGTCATGACCAGTAAGAGAGATGTTAGGATGCGGGTGCTGATGGAAGACACTGTTTCCACTTTTATCTTTTTTCTCTAAAAAAGTTTTGTAGAAGTTTTGTTGTACAACCTGTTTTATGAAATAACTGCCATTACATTATCAAGTTTAGATGAAGCCTTAAATTCCAAACACAGAACTGCAGAGATCCACCTGGGTGTTTCTCTGAAGGCAAATCTCCCACTGTGCCTTCAGCATCCTTAATTTTACAAAGAAGTGAAGAATAAGAAGAAATAGCAATAATTATACCAGTATCTACTTAGCACTTGTATGGTGCTTTGTGTGATGGAAGTGCTGAGCACACATTAAGCAATTAGTCCTCACAACACCCATGTGAATTAGAGACATGTAATTACCCAGATGCTGCACATGAGGAAAGGAACAAAAAGGTTACCTGGCCCACTTAAAGGAAGGGCAATGAAAACAACACCTTTTGTAGAAAAAGGCAAAGTGTAGCACCACCTGACATCTTACACATTTACTTGCAAACAAGAGCTACTGCTATGAAACTGTATTCCCTCACAAAGAATGTCTGACTGAAATAAATATATACACTGGTCCCCATACTCCTGAATTTCTGAGTTATTATTGCATCAAGATGATCTCCATTCAGCAAAATCTGTTCTCAGCTCCAGAGAACATCTAAAGAAATAAGAGACACTCTCTGAATCTAGTCATGTTACTTTCCACATGTTCTAGTCATGTGAAACATACTCCCGAATTTAGGAATATAATGTGCATTTTATAAATAGTCTAAATGAGGATGGTTGATTATTAGATTTGAATAGACATAAGGCTGGGAGGGACAGAGCATAGCATAAAAATAGCATCAAGGATCAGAAGGATCTAGAAAGCATGGAACAATGTGCCAAACCTAACATGATGAGACTCAGTGGAGATAAATGCAAAGTCTAGCATTTACCAAAATCAAAGTATAAGAGATTGTAGAGGAGAGGCCTTGTTTAACAGCAGTACATATGAGAAGAACTTAACTGTCTTAGCAGTTCATAAGCAGAAAATGAGCTATTACGGTGGTCTTGTAGCTGAGAAAGCTAATTCAGTGTTGGGTTGCACTGACAGAAGCAGAATACCTAGATCAATAAAGAACTCCTCTATGTTCTGTGTTACTCATGAATACTTTATTCAGCTGCAGATACCCTATTTTAAGAAGGACACTGACAAGTTAGAGGATGTCTAGTGAACATCAAATAGTAAACACCAAACACCAATAGTGATGTGTCTGGAAAGCAAGATTAGAGAAGAACAGTTGAGATGTCTAGGTGTGTTTTGCCTGGAGATAGAAAATCAAGGGGAGACATCATCTTCAAACAACAGGTAGGGTCTCATAAAGTAGATGGTTTGTTCTCTGTTGTTCCACATTTCCATGTCCACTGAATGGAAATTGCAAAGAAGTAGGATTTTGGAAAAGCTTTAGGAGAAATGTTTAACCGTAAGGGTGTTCAGAGAGGGAACTGATTGCCCTGGGAGGATGTGGGTTCTCCTTCATTGGATATATTTATGGGGAAAAACTAGATAGCCACCTATCAAGGATGCTGTAGATGCATCCTACATTGCAAAGCCTGCAATGAATGAACAGGACATTGGATTAGATAATTGCCAAGGTCCCTCCCAATTCTAGCTTCTGAAGAATCTAGAGGTTTACTGGCCAACAGAATTTTAGATAGGAATCTTTCCCAGCTCTACTTGGAAATGGCATGACTCCTCTCTAAAGATGTTACTGTTGTGATGTGGGATGGCCTCCCCGTCATAACTAATTAATGAATTAGCCTTTATTTATGACTAGATAAATAAATGTATCTTGATCCAGGGAATCATGAGTTCATGGAGGTTTGTATTAATATCTATATCTCTGTAATAACTGAACATCAATCAGTAAACAAAGACCTTTGTAATTCCATAGGTGAATCCGTGCCCATGCATGAGATTTGCTGGATGGCAAGCATTAAATTTATCTCACTATCTGAATGACCTCTTTCATATGGCTGTACTAAGAATCTGCCTTTTAATTATAGGTGGGGAAAGTTTCATTCTCCATTAGTCCAGTGTTTGTCAATTTTTTTTTAATTCCACCGATCTTTTAAACTTATTTTGCCTTTAACTCCACTCACTACATTGCTAGAGAGTGTGAAAATAACCATGTATAATCAGCAGTTTCTGCACACAAAATGTTGTGACGTGGGACAAAGGGATATCAAATATAGGACAACCCCTGTATCAATGGAGGATAAGTTCCTGGACTTGCCATGGAAATGCAAAACTGAGGATAATAATTAATGCTATTGAAATGAATGATTTCTGGTAGAAGCTGACCACACAGTTGTTATGGAGGACATAGAGATTGCTAGAGAGAATACCTCTCGAGGCATGTCTAGGTCTTCCAACATAATTCTAATCAACTTCCACCAGAACACAGAATCATGTTGGAGGACCTAGAAAATGCCTAGAAGGGACATAGTTTTTCAGATGTGGATAAGTGAAACTGTAGGTACTGGTCTCACAGATATAGAGGTCTTACTGTATTCTTATAGTTAATATCCCCACACATCCATCTTTACTTTCTTTATGTGGATGTTTTAGGTATTGGCACAGGGAAGAAACTAAATAGCCTCTTCAAGTTGCTAGAGGGCTCACTTTGAGTCAGAGAGTGAAAGGGGTGAAATGCTTGTTGAAGGGAGCAGTCCACAGGTAGCTTCTAGATTTGCTTAAGAACCCAGTGTACCTGTTTCATGATCCCTATAGGTATCATGTGTAATTTGAGAACCTAGGCAAGCCATGCCTCCCCGAACTGCTGAATGGACCAACAGGACATCACCAAAACCTCCTCTTCCCATATAATCCTCCCCGCGCACTCCAGTCCTCTGGGAGGAATTTGCTTCAGCCACAAAAATCTAGGCTGTCTACTACCTCACAGAGGGCCTTCTCGGTAATTGCCCTCAGATTATGGAACGGCCTGCCAGACAAGATCCATCAGATTATGAGCCTGAGTAGTTTTTAAAAGGCAGTAAAGACAGATGTCTTTCAGCAGGCCTTTCCTGATTGATCACAGCCTCAAGAGCTACTCCCTTGCCTTTTTGTGTCTCTGATTGCTTGCTGTTTGATTCTTTTTATCATTTATTTTATTTTTATTGTTTATTTTATGTTATTTATGATTTAGTTGGTTTTAATGGACATGAGTTTAATATGTTTTTATGAGGGAGGGTGGGGTTTTGGGGTTTTTAGATTGTATTGATGTATTTTTAATTGCTGTAAGCAGCCCCGATTGTTTTAACAGAAGGGCGGTGTACAAATAAATATTATTATTACAGATATTACTGTTGTTTTTGTTGTTGTTGTAAATAGGGTATTTGTAAACAAATATTTTTTAAAAAAACACTATCACAATAGCAATGATGGATAAAAAAGAAAGTTGGTTTGACAAAGAAAAATCCCCACACAGGGCATGGGAAGAAGGGAAGGTTGTGGGACGTTGGCAATAGGAGTGGACATCAATTTCATGTAGTGATTGGATATAATCAGCCATGTCTTTGGTTTCCATTGTCTAATGTCATATTTCTGCCAACAAATCTCAAGATGTTATTTTAATCATGTTTAGGCTTACTCCCTATTCAACTCTACAGAAACATGAATCATGAAAAGCATGCTATTGTAGAATATTTGTAAATATGGCAGATCTCTATTTTTGACCATTAAATGATCACACTTCAGGCCAAACTACATAGGATATGCATTTTTACCTTTAAAAACAACAACAGCAACAAAGGTATGGTGTGAGGCTAGAATCCTGGATGTAAACTGGTAGGTAGGGAAAAGGTGATTTAACCCTTTCCCGAAAGGACATTTTCCTGTGAAAATGCGTGCTCCTCAGTTGCTTTTCTCTTTGATGGGAAAAGAGGACAGCCCACATTTTTTTCAACACAGGCTGCATCTGCACTTCAGGAATAATCCAGTCTGACACCATTTTAACTGCCATGTCTCATTTGCCTGGGCTTTGTAGTTTGTTGTGGCCGCAGAGCTCTCTGAAAGAGAAGGTCAAATGCCTCACAAAACTACAGTTCCTAGAATTCTACAGCACTGAGCCATGGCAGTTAAAGTGGTGTCAAAGTGGATTATTTCTGCAGTGCAGATGCAGCCACACTGTGGAAAGCAGAATGGAAAAACCTACTCTGGATGAAAGGACTTTCCTCTTCCATTCAAGCAGTTACTATATGTTATAAACAGAGGAGGGAAAAGAGGGAAAGGGAAGAGAAGAGAAGAGAAGAGAAGAGAAGAGAAGAGAAGAGAAGAGAAGAGAAGAGAAGAGAAGAGAAGAGAAGACAGGGCAATTACATGTGCCATGTGTAACTATTGGGGGAGGGACAGAACGTTAAAGTATATATTTTTTAAAAAAGCATCATCTTTACATAAAATAAGTTGTGCACATGGATGCACGCACACACGCACACAAACGCACACACACGCACACACACACACACAATATGTGCTTTAGGTGGCAGGCCCTGTATAGCAAGGAGCGTTAAATTTATGTTCCATTACAACCCCCCCCCTCCTTTTCTCCCCTTTCTTCCTTTTGGTTTCATCTTCTCAGTAAAACACATAACTTAAAATGAAATCAAATATTAAAAATGACAGACTATATAAGTGCTGTGAGTAACTTCAGGTCACGGAGGGAGGGAAATGCAGGCAAGTTGTCAGGCACTATCTGTCAGAGTGAATTAGAAACAATCAACAGAGACTGAAAGGGAAGGTGATTGTTATTAAGCAGTGGGGCTGTGAGCAAGCTACCCAGATGTGGTCATGCATATAAAGAACAGGAAACAGCAGTTTAATTCAGGAAGCACTGGCGAATAGGGCAGCACAAAGGATAAAAGTCTTTTGTCGCTAATAAGCTGGAAGTTACTTTGATAACAGCAGGGTTAGAGTCGAGAATAAAACACATTTCTTTCCCTACTATACACCATTAATATCACAGAAATGTGGTAGAAAGGAATGTGTGGCACAAGTAAAGATTAGTCGCTAGGCCTCGGCATCAACAGCAACACAATGTCACAGCTCATATTATTAATTAGGAACCCGGGATTGGCTATGTCTAGGTGACAAGAGGAGGTCGGAGGGGATGCTAACTACTTTCTCTCTGCCGTTATGTTTAAAACTGGAACTCGGTGCAAAGCAAAATAATAACCGCATCATTGTTCCAAGAGGCACACTGCTAAATGGTTTTGTGCTTTTTCTCCACCCTTTTCTTAGCCCATGGGAAAGGTGAATAATTGGAAACAGTCTAAATATAATGAAGACCATTTATGTGATGGCTAAAAATAATTTTGCATGCAGACGGGGCTTGATTTCAGAAGGGGCGAGAGAGGAAACACAAATTTTTATAAGAAGGCTTTCTGCAATTATCTATTTGCTTTTGGAAATGGGCAACTACTTTGCAAGCAATGCTGGGAATACAGAGATTTTAAATAAATAACAAACAAACAAACAAAAACATCAGCAAGTTTTCCTCCAAGGTATAGATAGGAGTTAAGTTGGTAGATAGGCATAGCAAAAAAAAATAAAAAATAAAAAAAAATCAAGTGGAAACCAAAAGAGGAAAAATTATTTCATTTGCCACATGTCTGACAAGCTATTCATGGCAAAAATCAGCCAGTGAGTCAACCAGGATTATTATTCTGAATAAACTAGAAGGTGGCGGCCAAGACACATTGTTGGTCATAAGGGAGCAGTATTTTCTGCCTGAACCTTTGTGAAGAGAATGTGCAAGTCATGTTTCATGTGCCCCCTTTCAATTTTTCCACAACAATATCCTAGCTATTGAAATCTTCGTGAAGAAATGTGCTTATGTAGAGAAATGTAAAATAGTTGTACAACTCCACAAAAAGCAGAGCAGCTAAATTCTGTTTGGCTCAGGTGGAGGCTACCTGAAGGACTATATTCTCCAGTGTGAACCTGTCTTGTCTTTGAAAACTTCAGGGGAGGACTTTTTTCTCAGTCCCACCACCCTCACAGTTATGTCTGGTGGGAAATGAGCAGGGGGCACCTTCTCCATGGCTGCTTCCAGGCTCTAGAACTTCCTTCCTAGAGAGGCTAGTCTTGCTTCCTCCTTGTTGTTTTTTCCATTGGCAGCTGAATAATTTTTTAATCCAACAAGTTTTGGAAGAACAACTGCTATTAGGAAAATAGTTTTCAATAGTATGTGCTGTACTGTTTTTTTTAGCAGATATGTTTTACATTGTTTTTAATTTTAAAGATGGTTTACATGCTTTTAAAAGTAACTTTTGGTATGTCTTTTAACTATATATGCTTTTATCTGTATTTATTCTAATTTTTGTGAGCTGGCTTGAGTTCCAGTTCCAGCAACGACTACTACTACAAAAACAAAGATAAAATTTACCATAAATTTCATAGCTGGTGTTATCTTCTAGAATCTGGGACACATGACCTCAAAAATCTTTAATATGAATCTGGTCCTGGAAGTTCTTGTAGAAACCGGGTAAACAGATCCCCCCCCTTCCATAATAATGAATTTGGTGTTGTGCAATGAGACAGATTGGTGTACAATTGAGGACAAACACATTTAAAAAAAAAGAATTTACATTCCTCAAGTTAAATTAGTAAAGTTAAGGAATTCACTACAAGACAACAACCACAATGAAAAACACAAAACTGGATGGCTTTAAAAAGGAATAAGGGGAAACATTAGTAATAAGGGTATTAGTGGCCAGTAGTTGAGTCAGCTACATTATACCTCTACTTTTGTTGTTACATACCTTCAAGTCAACTCAGACATATGGCAACCCTATCATGGGTTTTCATGGCAATATTTGTTCAGAAGAGGCTTCCTATTCCCTTCTTTATGGGCAGAGAAATCCACCCAGTGGATTTTCATAGCTACTAGGAGATTGAAACCCAGGTTTTTCATAGTCCTAGCCCAACAATCAAACCACTATACCATGCTGATTTGCTCATTATCAGAGGCAAACTGACTGTGTGTCATTTGGTGGAGAACAGAATAATAAGGATGCAATTGCATTTATGTCCTGTATATGGGCTTCTCAAATGGATCTGGTAGGTGAGAGTGACAAAAGAATAATCCACTAGAGTATTGGTCAAATCCAGCATCCTTATGTTGTACTGGAATAGTCTGGAATAATTACCTGAAAGTATTTATGGCATTATTTTCTTTGATTCCTTCATTCCCAAAGGTGTCAATGTAGGGCATCACTGTAAGTCCTCTTGTCATAAATATCACCAATCCTCATCATTAATATCATTAGTAATTTTGTGGTTAGGTAAGTGGAGCTGTAGGGACACAATCCAGAAGCACTGCAGTCCTTAGTTTGATCGTGGAACCCTGCAGTTTTCTGCATTGAGATGTGAAGTTAAGATGTAGGGATGGGGATCTGAAGTATGAAGTTCTATTCCATCACTGCTCCAATTTGCTTTTACTGAAACTGGATGGTGATCTGCTATGGTCTCAGTATTTTAAACTATGCTGCTGCTGTTGTGCCTTCAAGTCATTCTTCAACTTGTGGCAGCCCTAAAATGATCCTAGAGTTTTCTTGGCAAAATTTCTTCTTTGCTATTAAACTTCCACTGAGAGTAAGAATGTGGATCTTGCCTAAGGTCACTCAGTGAGTTTACATGCCTAAGCACAGACTTGAACCCTTGTCTCCTAAAACTTTAATCCAATGCTCAGACCCCTACACCATGCCGATTCCCAATTTAAACTAAACAACAATTCAGAAAATAGTGTCCCTGTGTCTCTCCCTCACCACAGAATATCCACAAACATCTCTGTTGCTTTGAGAAAGATGAGTAAAAATGTCCAGGAAGACCAACAGCTTGTAATCCAAACATTAAGCTCCAATAATCTATCTGGAATTCATTGGAAGTTTCTGGTATGGAACAACAAATCATTTCTTATAAGCAAAAAGATGTCATTTCAACAGGCAGCTCTCCTAACACAATTGACTCTTTTATGCATTCTGTATTTATTTCTTGGGTAAAATCTCTGGGGTTTAGCATGTGGAACTGCCACCACAGCACACAACATACCTTAATAGGCAAAAGATGCAAATTAAGATTTTCTTATCCCTTCCCCTGCTTATTTTAAGCATGAATGTTAAACATGAATTTTATATTTAATCATTATTTATGTATTTTAATATGTATATTTATATAACAATTGTGTTTTTAACTATGTTGTAACCCACCTTGAGCCACGAGGAGAGATGAGTAAGAAATAAAAATTATTATTGTATTATTATTATTCAGCCAATCTGTAATTTCTGATCTCCCAGATTTTTCAAGAAGCTTTTCTGTAAAAAATCACTGTCTTTCTAGCCATCCTTTTCATGAAGAATACAAATTAGACTACCATAGACATGCTATTATTTGACAAACATAAATGATGGAAGACATCAATAGGCTAAGGAAGAAGGTAGAAATTTTAACAAGGAAAGAAGAATTTTCAAGTTCCTTTATTCTTATTTAAAATCTAGAGGAGTGCTGGACAATAGTACATACTAACTATATAAATATACTTAATATACTTTAAAAGGTATGTGTTCAATGAATCGTGCCAAGTTTGTAAGCTGTGGACCACTTTCTTAAAAGTACTAACATTTATATGGTCATAATAGAAGGTCCTTTTTTTAAAAAAAAATTAATTAACACCCCATTAAGAGGAATAATAAGAAGAGGCATTTGCCCCTTTATTGGTATTGTTGTGTCAAGTTCATCTCCATCTCGAGGCAGACGCAACAAAATAGCCTTCCACTGATTTACAACGCCATCTCCAAAGACAGCAAATTCTGCATCCTTTCCTTCCCCCTCACCCACACATATTCTAAAATGCAGGTGCGTGCACACTGGTGTATTTCGTTAATGACACATCACTCACTACCATGCTGTAAATACAGAATGAAACAATGGCTATTTTAATAGCATTTTCATTAGCTTGATGCATTCTTGTTGAGTGAAATCCAGGCTATCATTACATTCCTACAACATTTTCAAAACAGACAGAATCATATTTAGTGATCTGATGTGGTAAACTTGACATTTGATGCAAGAAAGGAGATGGCATGGACACTGAAAGGGAGCAGAGCCAAATGGGGAAAGAGGTGAAAGCAGCAAGAGAGTAGAGTTAGATCTCTATCCGTAACCACCGGTCACATCCTGTTGACATGAAATTTGAGTCCTTCTACCTCATATGGATATCTAGTCCTGTAGAGAATTACAAGACCTTTTATGGCAGAACTGCTGGTTAGCTCCCCAAAAAGAGTATTTGTTCAGATTTCAAGAATATAAAGTGGGAAGGGAGAGCTTTGTAGGAACCAATCGGCATGCAGTAATGTACCGCACACCTCTCCAGTCTGCCTTGCAAATGCCCTCTGAAAGTCTGCTGTCTCCAAAACCTCTGGGTCTTTACTTGCTCTCAGAGGCCAACATGGTGGAGGGGACTGAAAGAACAGTAGTGGTTACAGGCAGAATCAGAGATGAGGAAACATTTAATAAGTCTTGTCTAATCTATGGCTCTATTTCCCTCATAATTAGCATTACAGGGCTATCATCAGCTTGGTATCTGTCTTTTGTGCAACCTTAGGCTTGAAATCCTGTTTCTGTTTTATTGTTATTGTAGTGGTTTTGGTACCCTTAGGCTAGTCAGTGTTCCATTTCCCCCTAGGATTTTCCATCTTTACAACTTGCATGAATTGATTTGGAGTATCAAATGATTTCAGACTTTTCCAATATCACCAATATCCATATCCAATATCCTCTTCCCAGCTGTAAAAACCTTGAAATGTCAGCAGTGCAGTGAAGACTTCCCAAGTAAAATTGACTCAGCATGTCATAGTGCTTTGACTGTTAGGCTATGACGCAGAAGACAGGGTTCAAATCTTTGTTCACCAACCAAAATCCAATGGGTGTCCTTGGGAAAGTCACATTCTCTTTGGGAACCATTCATACTACACATTTATAACTCTATTATTAAACTTTAAATGCCATGGTTCTGTCCTCTGGAACCCTGAGTTTTGTACTTGAGACACTGGAGTGCTTTGGATAAGAATGTTATATGTCCCTCCCTAAACTTCCAATCCCAGGATTTCAAAGGATAGAATTATGCAACAGCAAACTTTTCTGAAGAAATCTTTTTCAAGAAGCCCCATGATAGGTTCAGCTCAGGGTCACCATAAGTTAGAAATTACTTGAAGACAGACAACAAGAGCAACAGCTTTGCATCTTCAGCATGATGAACTAATCTTTTTAAGCAAAAGGGATTACTTATCACTGTTCTGCATTCACCTATCTGCTGAGAATATAATCAATGGCCATTTCAAGTGACTCCATTTTTTAAGAAGAGTATCCCACATCACATCTTTAAAAAGTGGGCCCTCCACATTCATTGAGATTAGGAGCGCAAGATCCCCATGCAAGTGGGAAAACCACAATTTATTTTTTTTAAAAAAAACTTAGGGCCTTTGCAGACTGCCAGAAATACTGCAAACTGAGTCCACTTTAAGGGTTAGGGTTAGTGCTAGGGAATCATGGGAACTGTTGTTTTTTTCTGAGACATTGAGCCTTCTCTGTCAGAGAGCTCTAGTGCCACAATAAAATACAGGTCCCATGATTCCCTAACCCTAACCGTAACCCTTAAAATTGAATCAATTTGCACTATTTCTAGAAGTCTGCAAAGGCCCTTACTTACTTTTTTTAAACTTGAGAGAACACCTCTCTAAGAATATCTCAATGCAATCCTATGATCAACATCTGCCAGAAGTACACCATAAAAACAATTTCTAGGAATGTCTGTCTTCCAGTTCAACCTCTAGCAGAGGTTAACTACAGAGTCACAATGGAGGATCTAGAGATTCCCAGAGCATATTAATCAAATCCACAATCAAAGCTACAAAAGTCAAAGCCACAGATGTGGAAAGCCAACTGTAAGATTAAGCTAGCTGCAAAGTGATCCAGAGAACAAATAATGGGCTTGAGAAAATAGGTTCATATTCTGCTTGGGCTCACTCTCACAGATGCAAAACAAGAATAACATGGGTCTACCTCACAGAGTTACTATGAGGGGAAAACACAACAAGCACTCTGTGAACCACCTATGTAAAAGGCCTGTTGTATAAGCAAACAGTGCTAATTTCCATCTTCCTCCTTGGAAGGGGAGAAAAGTATGTTGACTGCTATTATTCATGTGAAGTAATAATAAAGAGGAGTGTTTAAGCATAAGTAGACTGTCTAAGTCAGGGGTAGGCAACCTTTCCCCTTTAAGGGCTGAGGGACTACAGCTCCCAGAAGCCTCAGCCATGTTGGCCAATAGTCCCATGTTGGCCAATAGCTCCTGGGATTCTGTGAGCTGAAATCCCTCAGCCCTTAAAGTGGACAAGTTGTCTGCCCCTGGTCTAAGTAATCAGAATAGATCCCACATATCTGGGGTAGGATGGCCGGGGTTCCATATATAGTACTGCATTTTTCAGACCACTAATAACTTGAGCAAACAACCTCTTTTTTGTCTTAAAAGGGCTGAAGGCTAAGCTGAGAAGGGTCCCAAATCATGATGAGAATGCCCCCACATCCCCATAAGGGTGTTTGAGGACATTTGGGAGCAAAAACCAGTTGATTTATTCAAGGTCTCCTGCAGGGCTAATGCAGCCCCCTAGCCTCCCACAGTTGCCCATCCTTCTGTTAAAAGACTGAGCAAAATATATAGGTGCCATAAGAATCAAGGGACTTGCAGAATATTGTCTTCTTTCTCTTGTACTTAACATCCTTCAGATCCAAGGTGTAAAGTTAAGCCATACTGTACAAACCAGATACAAGCCCTCAATTTTATTTTTAAGAGAAATGAATCATGCATGGTTTTTAAAAATACATAAAGGAGACTTTTTTTCACACTTTTCCATTCTTCTTATATCTTATGATCCACTGTGGTGATCACAGTCATTTGCAATGGCTGCATGAAGTACTGATGTGATCCCAGTAGCAGAATTGCTGCTACTAATGTAACAGCTATATTTTAGAAAAGTCAGAACTCCCCCATCTGTGTTTTACTTCCCCATAGGGTGAATGCACTCAACAGCTATTCCTTTGCTTGGCACATAATCTCTAAACCTTACGGGCAATGATAATAATTTCCCAGTCCAAGCAGACTGGCAATTGAGATCACTTGCTTGACATAATATGGAAGTGAAACACTTACCTTATTAAAGGACTACCCTCCAAAATTCAGCGTAGTTAAATTCACTGTTGCCACCATAATTGTTTAGCAAAGCACACTGCTGATAATATTATGAATTGCCTCTAATGTCTGGTTAGTAAATTAATATAAGAGTATCATTTACCGTTAATTCCAATAAGTTCCCTGAAGTTAAGCATATGAAGAGGGATTAGTTTCCTTCTAAACTGAATTGTGCCTAACAAGGGCGACCGACTCGCACACAGCAGTGCAGAACCCAAAGTCTTTCAAAGGATACAGAAGGAGCATTTTCAACTTGAGTTCCTTGTCTATTGGAAAAATTTGTTTGCTGACCAAGAACCCGACTGAACAGACCTACAGGCTTTGGCGTGATGACATGTAACTAATGAGTACAGAATTAGGCAATTTTACTCTAGGCTCTTTTATGCCCCCTCATAAAGACTTATCTTTGTTTTTCTTAGAAGTCCACTTTTATAAGAACCATGAGGACACTGTCATCCTAATGTTTATTAATAACACCTTGATAAATTAATAATAAACTGTAATTGATAGCAGCTTTTATCAACTTGCCTAGATTGTCATCCGAGGTTTCTCCACAGCAAAGATTTAAATGTTTCATTTTATTTTTAACTTTCCCTTTTCTCTATTTCAGTAATGTCAGGCAAAGAGGTATGGTTTTACTATGTGAACGAATGATGGTGTAGAATAATTTATGACCTAGGCTCAGGCTTTCAGAAAAGCTATTTCAAATCTTCACTTTGATTTGGTTGTATCAAAAACTGCTCAAAATAACAGCAGAGCCTCTCAAAAGTAGAATTCGGTTATTGCACCTGAAGGAGAGCTAGATATACTCCATACCCCAAATTCAAATGATCTGCCAAAAAAGTCCACATTGACAGGCTGCATGAATTAACTCAATTTGCATCAAGCCAGTTATGGTATCTGAGTGTTCCTAGAATTCAGGCCATTTAAAATGTATGTGTACAGGAGGAAGAGGTGGCGAACACAGAGCAGCTGTGGACCAAGTAGTAGCAGTCAAAGCCAAAGTCATGAAGTCACTATATACTACCATCGAATATTACCCATGGTGGTTTCTAAATGCTACCTGTAGATTTTTGGGCTTTACCTCACAAGCCTTTTCTCACAGCTGTCATGCTAGTAATAATAAAATGGTAATGTACCGCTTTCCAGGCAGCTATCATTGCACCTCTCTGAATCATACAACCAGGCCTGCTGCCCCCATTGTGTTCTTTCCCTGACCTCTCCCTTAATCCCATCTGCCTGCATTATGCCCTATCCAGCATCCCTGGGGGGGGGGGGGGTATTTGTCTTTTTCTCCCCCTTTTTTGTGCAATTCTGGAGCTTTGCTGCCAAAATTTAAGTATTAAAAAAATAAAAAGAAAGAAAGAAAGAAAGAAAGAAAGAAAGAAAGAAAGAAAGAAAGAAAGAAAGAAAGAAAGAAAGAAAGAAAACTAGAGCACATTGGAATAGCAAGAAGAAGGGATGGGGGGAGGAGAGGACACTGACTCCATGTGTCTGGCAAGTGACATTACACAGCTGGGGACTTGCACCATTGTCATGGGTTTCCCCCATGCATGAAAAGGGATGGGTTGGGGACAGGATAGCTAGAGATTGGAGGTATCATCACGTCTTTCCCAGTGAAATCATGGTTTAAAAGCCATGTGTAGAAATGTTGCTTGACATAATTTTTGATATCAATAAGGATTAGGAAACTTATTGACAAATTAAAGCAGTAAGTCTCAGGAAAGCAAATTGTGCACAAAGTGTCAGAACCCTGTATATCAACCAGGAAGCAAATATCCAGCTGTATGCAGTGCATGGAAACTTTTATGACTAGGCAAGTGGTTATAATGGACTTAGGGAAACTGTGTTCACGTTCTTCTTGGGCTGTTGGACTTGATATATCTGCTATCTCTTGGTCTCAGTTTCCCAGATGCAAAATAGGAGCAAAATGGATTCACTATGCCA
>CM034704.1:16096396-16103394 GCA_020142125.1 Phrynosoma platyrhinos
GGATTAGCATAAAAATTAACACTTAAATTTCAGCTTATTTTCTACCCTCTCCTCCTGCCACAACAATCAATTCCTCTTATAAATCTGATTAGATTTTATGATGCTTATTATTCAGAGCATGTCTCAACACAGCATTCACAGGCTTGAAGACTATTTGTTTAAATAGGGAAAAAAGCAGCAGATAAATCTATAGGTATTTTTTATTACCCCATTCCCAACCAGTTTCTTTCTCATATTGTAACATCAGTAATTGATTGCACACATTAATTAACATGTAAGGTAGAAATTCTGCATTATGCATGATTTATTTTCCTATCTAGTTAGTAGCATTGTCTGCTGACCTTGTGCTTCTAGGACACAGGACTCGATTTGGGTCCACACATAAATGCCAATGTTCATTCCCCGAAAGTTATTAATGTCAGATATGAAATGAGATTTTTGATTTCACCTGCTTACCAAACCACAAAAGCTGTTTGGAATGAGGCAGGCTTAAAAACGCAGAAATCTGAAAATGATCAATTGCTGTATCTGATAGCACGCAACTATGTTCATTAGATGTAATTTAGCAGGAGAGAATGGCAATACTCTTATAACAAGTCCGGGTCAAAAATGGCTGTTAATTAAACAAGTCATGAAAAATGGGCATTGTGCATAAAATGTCCACCAGACATCCCACATTATGATGGTAGAAACCTGACCTGACAGAATGCAAAGTGGGTTGATTTATTTTTTAAAAAAATTAAATGTTAAATTTAAAAAGCTTCCCAATCATTTAACATTTTACAATTAGAGATTAGCTTAAACTTGTATGTGTCAAAGCTCCACACGAACTCTGACACAATCCTCTCATATTAACAATAGGAAGTGTGCGTATGTGAGCTCTCCTCAGCAGCCCTGTGAGCTGGGAGCTTCTGTATTAGCTACTAGTTTGTGAATCCACTCAGTATTTCAGTCCAAATTTTAAAGGGGTGATCCAAAGCTGAAAATCCTGTCCCCAAAATATGTTCAGCCTGTAAAAAAAATAGCTCCTTGAAAGCTGAGACATAAACTGGCATCAATGGCTCCCTGACATAGAAGCCACTAGCTGTCACTGTTCAGCCCAGAAGTATAAAGTTGTATGCCTTCAAGTTGTTTCTGACTTATTGAGACACTAAAGTGAACCTATCACAGTGTTTACTTAGCAAGATTTATTCAGAGGGGTTTTTGTGAGGCTGAGAGAGTATGACTTCCACAACATCATGCCCATGGCTGAGTGGGAATTTGAATCCTGGTCCCCAGAATCATAGCCTTAATACTAAAGCACACTGACTCTTGAAGTTTAGAGTGGCCATAGACAAGACTCACATGTGTACTTCAGCTGGATCTCCCTGCTTTGATCAAAATTGTCATTCCCTTCCCTGCTACTATGTACTTAAAACACTTGCTCCAAAGAGCTGAGAAATTTGCTGTAGCAGGATGCTTATTTGGGGTAGTCACAGAGGCCATATAGCAAAATACAACAATATCCCATTTTTTAAAAATTTTGTTATGATTCTCTGTAGCAGGATTTGGCACTACAGAGGGCTCCAACAGGAAGAGGAAGAATGCTCCACTTCTTCTGGTGCTGGGTACCAAAGTACATCAATGGATCTTGAACCATGTATTTTATTTTACAAAACACATCCTTT
This sequence comes from Phrynosoma platyrhinos, assembly GCA_020142125.1. Lineage (NCBI taxonomy): Eukaryota > Metazoa > Chordata > Lepidosauria > Squamata > Phrynosomatidae > Phrynosoma > Phrynosoma platyrhinos. Next base: position 16,098,064 of record CM034704.1, read on the forward strand.
GAAAGCCTGGTCAGCCAAAGCCTCTTCTTGAATGCCCATGTATATTTACACTGTAGCTGAAAATGATTGACTTTGTCATCATCTGTTAGAAAAATGTAGAATAATATGATCACAGATCCATTGAACATGGGAATGCTGTTGCTCCCAGTCCATCCCCATATATGGTATATTCTAAGAAGTGGAATTGCACAATTAAATGGTAAGGAGTGGGGTGAACATCCAGTAACCCTCAAGGATTCTGCTTCACTCCGGGTGACCTATCAAGAAACAGAGACACAGACATCTTCTTTGTCTTGATTACCCTCAAAAATTGCTTTTAAACTGTAGTTATTTCTGGTTCAAATGTATCCTGCTTTGCCTTCTATCCACTGGGTTGCATTAAAGAACCATCTGCTATCAAAAAAATTTACATCCATAAAAGTACTTACCGACCACAATAATAATAAAGCAGAATGGTTTAGGTAAAAGAGGCTGAGAATTAGCTCTACATGCCCTGACTTTTAGCTCTTAAAAAGACTTTTTCATCAATAGTATTTTCAAGGTATATATTAGAGGGGAGGAATCTTAACTATACTACTGCTGTTCAAATCAGTGGGAACTATGCAACCTAAAATGAATGCAGTGCTTTAAAGAAAAACAACCAATACTTATTGCTCATATACATTGGACATTTTTCAGACCTAAAAATCTTACCCATTTTTTTTACTGTTGTTTAGTTCCCACAGGAGGATTATTAGTTACTTGTACAGCTTTAATCACTTGCCAAATTTGACATTTAAAAAACAGGTCCCTTTCCCACTTCTGCCATTTTAGAAATGATGTTCTGAAAAACATAGTGTTATATGAGAACTTTAAGACAGAAATTAGGAGAGCAGGGTCTTTTAAAACATTTTTTTCTTATTAGTGGGATACGTCTGGGTTAAACTGTGCTTCAACCTTTACTATGTAACTTACAGGCTATCAGGTCATCAAGAACTGTACCTTTTCCAATGTGCCACCTTTTCTGATGCAGACTGAAGGAGTTATTTCTAAAATGGAACCGCTGTGGTTCCATGGCATAGGGATCCTTTTTCATATATTTAACCATACACAATTCATGTACAAAGCATGGTTAGGTCTCTCTAAGATACTGTTTTTGTTCCTTTCCTCCTTCTAATTTAAAATAGCCTGAACTAATGTGGAATCACTCCATCAATTTTGCTAAGAGACCAACCATTTGTGGCTTCTGGTCTCTTTAAAACATTCCCATTCTAACTGACTGTTGTTAAGAACAATGGCTGGCATACTGTATTGCAATTACAGATTTGAAACTTAGAGTTACAGATCTGTAATTGGTCCATATTAAGTGATACTACTTATTAAGAATTGCACCCCCAAAAAACCTACCTTAGAAGCCAGAAGCTGCTCCAAGCAATGGAGATCTGTTCCACTGGTAAACAGGGTGCATCATGTTGACATTTCCAGTCCCCTTCCACAAGCATCTGCAGTGAGACAAGGAATTGTGATAGGGTTCCTATGTCTGATTGTTGCAGCCTAGCTCCTTGGCAGGAGAGGACTGGAAATGTCATCCTGCTGTACCCCAATTGCCAAAAGAACAGACCTTTTTCTCAAGTTAGGGCCTTTGCAGACTGCCAGAAATAGTGCAAATTGAGTCCACTTTAAGGGTTAGGGTTAGTGCTAGGGAGTCATGGGATTTTTTTTTTTCTGAGACATTGATCCTTCTCTGTCAGAGAGCTCTGGTGCCACAATAAAATACAGTTCCCATGATACCCTAACCCTAACCCTTAAAGTGGACTCAATTTGCACTATTTCTGGAAGTCTGCAAAGACCCTTAGTCATAGAACCCTAGAATTGGAAGAGACCCCAAGGGCCTTCCAGTCCAACCCCCTGCCAAACAGTAATACACGGTCAAAGCACCCCTGACAGATTACCCTTATCAACTAATGTCAACTCAAGACGGATACTGATAAGCTGAAGTGTGTCCAGAGGAAAGTGATCAAAATGGTGAAAGGTCTGGAAACCATGCCCTATAAGGAGTTGCTTAGGGAACTGGGAGTGTTTGATGTGGAAAAGAGAAGGTTAACATGAGACATGATAGCCATGTTTCAATATTTGAAGGGATGTCATTTTGAAGAGGGAGCAAGCTTGTTTTCTGCTGCTCTAGAAACTAGGACACAGAGCAATGAAGATAAACTACAGGAAAAGAGATTCCATCTAAACATTAGGCAAAACTTCTGTTTTCTGATGGTAAGAGCTGTTCAACAGTGGGACATGCTGCCTCAGAGGATGGTGGAGTCTCCTTCTCTGGAGGTTTTTAAACTGAAGCAGGGTGGCCATTACCAGGGGTGCTTTGATTGTGTATCCCTGCACAGCAGATGATTGTACTAGATGACCCTTGTGGTCTCTTCCAAATCTATGATTCTAGGTATTTTGATCTCCAGTGCTTCCAACCCTCCATATTCTCACTGCCTATTGAATCTGCATGGTTTTCATTAGACATGCTTCATAAAATATGCAGCTTTCCATATGTTCTTATTGGTTCCCACTCTCAGAAGTTCTTTTACTCTGGCCTATCTGTGCAAACTATAGTCCACTTATTTTGGAGTGTTGGTATTAAAATGAAAGGCTCTATTCCAAAGCAGTAAGTTGGGATTGTGGCTTTTATGATTTTAAATATAAAGCTACTAATAAATCCTTCAAATCCAACAGCATAAGACACTCATTACAGAAAACCAAAAATCTATTGTGATGGTGTTTATATCACCACAATTTTTTATTAAAACAAGCATCACACACAAACGAAAATAGAACAAGTATGTTTGTTATTGGTTTCCAAATAAGCTTCCAATAAGATGGTTAAAATTTGATCATAAGCTTGGGGGAAAGTTCTTTTTGCCTTTTTTGTCAAAAATATTTTTCATATAAGTTTGAAATGCCTCATTGTCCAAAGCAAGCCAATGCATTGTTCACTTTCTTAGACACAAAGGTGCTATTGTCCTTGATCTTATTCTCCTCTCACACTTGAATATCCTGCTGTTCATTTTTAAAAAACACTCACACATAAATGACAACAAAAAAACCCAGCTACTCTATAATCATGTATCTTTATGCTTAGCCAAATTCCCTTTTCAACCATATTAGCTTCTTGCTTCCCATTACCATCTGAATAGTTCTTAAACAAAATGGCTTGTTTCCATGACCAGGAATATTCCAGATTGTTACAGAAGCTGTTGGCTCAGGGGTTTTTTATCCTAAAATAACTACAAGGAATTACAGATGTTTCAGTCACAAAGTAGTCTGTGTCCAGGCACATTCACAGGTCACTGTTTGCACAGAGATTATTCAGTGAGGAGACCACACTATCAGTGGTAACAGCCCAGGAACACATCTGGGTGCCACAGTAAGTACAAAGTAAATGAAATTTGATCCAGACAGGACAGAAGTATTGATGGTTAATAGACAAGCTGAGGCACCCAATCCCATTTGATCTTGGAAACTAAGCAGGATTAGTACTTGGATGGGAGACTGCTAACAAATATCGTGCTTGGCCTATATACATTAGAGGAACTGGCAAAGCCACTTCTGAGTGTTCCTTGCCTAAGAAAAATCTATGAAATTAATGGGGTCTCTATAAGTTGACGGGTGATTTGAAGGCACAAAGAACCAGTGTGGCATAGTGGTTTGGGTGTTGGACTAGGACACTGGGAGACCCACGTTCAAATTCCTGTTAAGACATGTAAACCTACTGGGTGACCTTGGACAAGTCACACTTTCTCAGCCTCAATGGAAGGCAATGACAAACCTCTGAGACATGTTGATTCAAGAATGGAAATGCATTTATTATTAAGTGATGCTGTACTCCTTCTGAAGGACCAGGTTTGAAGCTGAACAGGGATCCAGCATTTCCTCTGGACAGTCATATGAAACGGTGGCTAGGTGTGCACTGGCCCAGCTTTGTCTCATGTGCCAGTTGTGTCCCTTCCTGGAGAAGGGAGATCTAACAAATTTTAAAAGACAGTCACATCCAGATTAATTATTATAGCATGCTCTATCTGGTGCTGTCCTTGAAAAATGTTCAGAAACTGGAATTAGTACAGAATACAGTAGCTAGAATTCTTTCTGGCACTCGCTATTGCAATCATATTATGCCGATCCTGTTCCATCCTCACTGGCTTCCTGTTTATTTTTATGCCTAACTGAAGGATCTGGTTATTACCAATAAAGCCTTAATAGTATGGGCCCAGGATATCTGAAGGACCCCCTACTCCCTCAAGAACCTGCCCAACACTTGTAGCAATTACCAGAAGGTCTGATCTGTGTTTTGCTACCAGGGGAGACACCCATCCCTTTTTGAATTACTTAGAGGCATGGAAGGCAATTCTTGTAAAATAAGCCTCTCCTTCTTATATACTGTATTGTATTATTGATAAGAAATCACACACATGCGTACACACACACACTTTAATGAGTTAAAGAAAAAGCTGGGCATAGTTATCAGTTACATATTAAACATATCAATAGACTGACTCTCAGTGCAATAAAATGGCTATCAAATCTCTCCCACAAGAAGTTTGCCTGGTCTCATCTTTTGTGGGTTTTTTTTTTCTTGTTTGTTTTTGTTTTTTGATGGACAGTCAACATTTTTATTCTGCCAAAAGTTTCATCATTTTTAGAAGTTGTTAATCTGTTTCTTTTGACATTTTTTTTAAAAAAGTGAATTGTTGTTTTTAAGATCATGGCTCATGGTTTTCATTACATTAAAATTTATGCTCAAGCTTGTAAACTGCTTTGACAGTTGTTTTGAGGACTGAAGAGTGAATAACAAAATGTTGAGTTCCCAAATTTACCAGTTTTTTAAATGTCTTCCAAGTAATAATTCCTGATTTACCTTTTCTGAATATATGATTGAGTTAGAGGCTATCATGAGTTAAAGGGTCATTATCTTACAATAGGAAATCATCAAGGTCCCAATCTTTATTCTCTTGATCCTATCTACACCTTCGCCAGAAAGCCTAGCTTTGATTGACTACCATATGTCTATCCTGTATAGACTATGCATTCTACTTGTCACAATGTTGACCTCACTATCTCTTCTCTTGAAAAACATTTTATTAAAGAAGTCATTCAGCTATTCAAAGATGCTTACGCTGGAGTTGCCAATGAATATACTATTTACAACTACAGTATTTACAATTGGCTAATTTCTAGGACAAATGGCAGGATCAGATTCTTGGCAATATTTGATTATGTGGAAGAAAGAGCTAATTGCTTGGCATGTGGAAGGGGCTAGATCAGGGGTAGGCAACCTTTTTGAGCCGGGGGCCGGGTTGC
>CM034704.1:16116175-16130806 GCA_020142125.1 Phrynosoma platyrhinos
AATTACCTTGTTGAGCCATCCTTATCGGCGTAGGTTGGTGTGTGCTGGCCGCAATCCAGGACAGAGTCAGGATCAGGAACATTTAATCTATCCCACTTGCTTCCAACCCAAAGGTGGATGTAGAGCACAGAATAAATGCTGGCACAAGAACCTGAAGGGAAGGAGGAACCTAGCTAAGTAAATACACAGACCCCCACCGGGGGGGAGGGGGAGCTTTTCAAGTTGAAGTCTAGAGCAAGATTATGATGTAGAAGCTGATTTACACACAGTTCTTTCCTCTTTCCTGAAGCTGAGCTTACCAAAACTGGAAATTTTGTACCCTCATCTTCCACTTGGGGATGAATGATGAGAACTGGAGAGTCATGGCCAGGCCCTATCTAGCACGCCTATTTGGTAGCTATGGGATTGGAAAGGGCAAAGGCAAGTAATCACATGCACACATAAAAAGTGGCTGAAGTGTACAGCTTTTTGGCATAGCATAGGGAACAGATTCAGCCCTGTGTGGCCCACTTGCCTGCTACTTCTCATCTCCAGTTTGCATACAGTGGTACACCAATGAGATGACTAGAGATGGTGGTAAATGGATATGGAGAAGCACCTATATGGATCATTCCTTCCATCTGGGAGAAGAACCAGCCTGTTACAGATGCCTTGAACTGTATTCTCAAGATTTCTTATAGGCAACCAGCCCTCTTTGGGAAAAGCAGGTAAGTCCATTGTACTTACCCCCAGAATTGCCAATGCTCTCTGTGCTATTATTGTGATAGGAATAAAATATCTACTGAAGACAGACAATTCCAAAAGAAACTCAGCTATTAAGATCAACACCAACTTTTCTCCTCAAGCAAAGAGCTGCTGGCACTGGGATTTTCACAGTGATTGTAACACACATGAACCATACATTTATTTTAGTAACTATAAATAGTCCCATTTAAGAATAATAATCTACTACTCCTTAGTGCTGATATTATCAGCTGTGGAATCCTTGAAGTTAAATAGAAGTGAGGAAGAATTTATCCCCCCCCCCACCCCACTATGCTCAGTGTTATTTACATCAGGAGGAAAGCCCATACTGAGTGCTATTTGCATATCAAAAGCATGTACATGAACAGCATTGTCTACATCACAGTTAATTTACTCCTTAGACTACTTAAGGCTAAGCCAAGATAGCCTCTCCTGATACTGAGAATATAACATAGAATATGATGGACTAGTGTGTGTCTTTAAGTCCCCTGTCGGTGTTTTTGTGAATTTCAAAGGGTTTTCTTAGGCAAGGAGTACTCAGAAATTATTGTGTCAATTCCTTCTCTGGTGACCATAAATTAGCTTAGAGCAGGATGGACAGAAGTCTAGATGGCAATCCATTTAGAGTATGAAAAAGGCTAGCATCTATACTGTACAATAAGATTGCATTGTACACCTCTTGGAATTGCTGGAATGGAGTGAAGTGGAAAGAACTGTTGGAGGACCTAAAAGACCCAAATTCCAAGCCTACAGGCCCAAGTATGCAATAATACATACTATTGCTTTTTAATTTGGGTCCTATTTCAAACAACATTTAAAAAAAACTTAAACAGCCATCTCCAATTGCTTGTGTTTTATTTTTATTTTTTTTAAAAAAGAAGAAGAACAACACTGTCTTCTCATGGGTGGGTTATAGAGCACTGTTTTTTCCATTTTGGTTCCCATTGTTTTAATTTTATATATTGCACACATGTGTTATTACGACGCAGCACACTTAGTTATCGGAAACATCTGGGGTACCCATGCTGTGGAGAAGGTCAGCTCTGCTTCTGCTCTAACTGCCTGTCATTATTAATTTATTAAGCTCTGATTTGCTGGTGGTATGATCTTGGAACATTGTTGGAGGGCACAGGTTAGATTCAGTAGCAATTCTCCCCAAGCGCTAGGACTGTTTGAATTATAGGGAAAGCCACTCATTTTTAATTTTTTTTCCCCTGATGAACCACAACACTGGATTTTAGAGAGGGATGAGATCAAGTGATTTGCCAAATGATGAAATGTACACATATACAAAAAATGGTGGGAGGGGAGACACCATTCATCTACCACTTAAAAAGACATGTAACTAAATACAAACTATTCAAAATCCAACAAGCTCTAACATGTACCCATATTATCCAAATAGCTTTACACCTCTCTTTTTAAATAACTGCAGTATTTTAGTTCCACATTACCTTCAACAGAAGAGTGTTTTAGGGTTCTAACGTACACACTATATTTCTAGTAGGAATGAAGTAGGATTTGCCACTGTCATCATGAAAATATGCAGTAACTAACTAAATAAATACAGAAGATAATGTTTGAGCCAATATTGGACCTGGGTCTGAAAAAGAAGACTATTGCTTTACTGGAAGTTGTCTTTCGACTGGGCATTCTAAAGCTGTAGGTGCCTTGCAATATTAAATCACATTTAAAGTACATATAAAACCAGCTTTTCAGAGAGAATTCTAGACTACAACATTCCTTTTAGATATACCCATTTTCTATATTTGGGAAGAGGGTTTATACTGAATAATACAGAAACACGCATTCCCACACGTGCAGTTAGAAGTGCTATGATGGCACATAAACTGCAATGTGTGGCTTTTGTTGTTCCATTCTGAATGATAAATATATGGAAATGTGAACAAGTATTTATCTGACTTATAGCTTTTTCCACTATAGCAAATCCATATAATTTACTTCTGGACAAATATCATGTATGTAAGGTTTGTACATTACTTGACATATTGCCTCTACATACCGGATGAAAGGGCTGGTGTTAGGGTGGAGTGGGGGCATGGTGACCGACTGCTGCCCATGCCAACTCCACCTCCAAAATGGTGTTATGCTGCCCACCTGACTGCATGGCAGGCGGTGTTATGGCACTCCTTTGGCACACCAACCAAGTGCTGAACACCAAAAGGATCAAAGAAGGGTGCCACCGCCACAGCAAGGGTGGCTTTTTGCCATTCTAAAAAGGAGCGGCATTTTTCCATTTCTTTTTACAGCTGGCAAAGCTCTGGATTGGGGCACAGCATGTGGTTGCCACAGCTCCAATCCAGCAAGCAAAGGGGCAGTGCACAGCCACTCTTTTGGGGTGGTATGTACAGCCCCATAATTTGGTATTACATTGTTGCTAGAAGTTTGGAGATTAAACCACATTTTCCATGCCAAAAGTTCCATGTTCATCCACTTATATTTCCGATTTATGGATAATATGAAAGACCATAGTGTGTTAACCTAAAGATGCATTACCAATCAATGCTGAGCTACAATGAAAAATGTTTGATTTTGTATAAGTCACTTTATGGTTAAGCCCTTAGCATTAAAAATGACAGTGTAGATGGTTGTAAGGAAAGTTGATACTACTTTTGTTGGCTGGGGCAGAAACAGTTGGATAACTAAAGTATATGATCATGCAAAGTGGGTCACAGTGGAAGTAAATCCAACCCTAAGCACATTGGCAACATTATAAAGTCCCAGCATTTGGTGAGGAGTTGGCACATTAAGTGCATTTAGAACTTTAAATCATAACCATCTTTTAGGAGTCATCTTTCAGGGATGTGTACACCACTTATCAGTAGCTGTACAATAGATACATCAACAAGCAACAAGCAGAACCATAGATTCCAGTGTTGGCGAACCTTTTAGAGACCAAGTATCAAAACTGCAATCCAACCCCACTTATTTATCACAAAGTGCTGAATCCTCTGGCTTTCTAGTAATGAACTTTGGCAAACTCTGTGTTGGGACAATGGTGTGTGTGCCCACAGAGAGGGCTCTGAGTGCCTCCTTTGGCACCTGTGCCATAGGTTCACCACTACTGCCATAAATTATTATGTTATGGCACTTTTAAGTTGTAAGAGAGTTACTGTCTCTCACACCATCTATTTGATGAAGGAATTAGTGTGAATGTGGGATTAACTCTGTAATCTTACCCATTTTAAGACTAGAGCCTATGTATTTCATTTGTTCAAAAGCTATTTAATAAAGAATGCATAGAATAACTGGCCAGCATGACATGGACTACCAGAAAGACAAATAAATGAATATTAGACCAAATCATATCTGAACTTTGCCTAGAAGCCAAGATGATTTAACTCAGACTGACATACTTTGGATATATTAGAAGGAATGACTCATTAGAAAAGATAATGATGCTTGGTAAGGTGGAAGGCAGTAGGAAAAGAGAAAGGCCATGTTACAGGTGGATACGCTCAGTCAAGGAAGTCATGGATCTGAATTTGCAAGACCTAAGCAGGGCTGGACAACTTGGAGAGGTTCTCATTGATTGGATCACCATAATTCAAATTTGACCTGACCATAATTCAAATTTGACCTGATGACAATGAACAACAATTATCCAAAATGCAAGTACAGTAGATTGAGAAGACAATTAAAGGTATAAATTCTTCTTTTATTTGATTCTTGTGAGATGAACAAATAAGAACCAAGCATTTCAAAAAATTTCTGTCTGTCAAGTGAGATGATAAGAGCGTTTGCATATTTTTTTTCAAAGACTGGGGGAAGGAAATTTTTGCTTAATTTTCATGACACTGGGAGAGAAAGGATAGTTTTGTGCAGGGTCTTCTGGCACAAATTCAGGCAACCTTAATGAAAAAAGGAATGGTCTTTTTGTACTTGTGCAGGAGCATAAAAGGGGGAGTTAACATTTTTTTTTCAATGTGATATTGAGTGGTATCCTTTCTCATCAACATCCCTAAAAATAAGAAATGTTCAGTAAGAGAATCTACAATCTTGCATGTTGGAACACTGCTTTTAATTTTTTTAATATTTATTAATTTTTAAATCAGCTTAATCTTCTTGCTTTTAAAAGGTTTGCATTTCAAGAGCCTGCTCTAGCTACAGCCTGACAATAATGTAAAAACTTACAGAAAGTTCCCTCTTTTGGAAACAATTTGTCTGTACATAAAAAAAGAGACATGGAATTAAGCCGTAAGTACTGTAGGTATAAACACAAACAGCTTTATTGCAGGTTTTTCCAGAACTCCCAAGACTGATTCAGGGAATAATTATGGTATGGAAACGTCATGCGATTTTTGTCACTGATCTTTTCCATGCAAAGTCTGTGTGCATGTGTGTTTAATTCAAAGTTCAAAATTGAAGACGTATGTGGAGAAAATTATACATGAAAAAATGAAAACCATAGCCTTTGGGTACACCCCAATTCCCATATGAAATCCTGATCAACCCATCATTGCAACCTTAAATAAAAGTTGTGATACAATTAGTCACTGGCAGCTCTAAAAAGGGGCTAGAACTTTGTTCATCAGTTGGCTGTACCATTGGCCTCTATGTACACATAGAGGATAAGCAAATTATACGATAAGCATGAAATAGTAAACCACAAGTCTTTGAAAAATTTACAATGAGCAGAGACTTCCCTACACTCAAACACATATGCACACACATACAAATGCTACTTCTATACTCCAGCCTCCACAATCAACATTGTCAGATTCATTGTTGCAATTTTCAGTAGAGTTTTGATCTCATCGTGGTGCTATATTTCCTGCAATGAATGACATAAGAACTTATTTCTGGCTACTTCCCAATACCACAATAGAGTGTTCTTTCGAGCAATGAACAGAATTTCATGTTCTGAAAGATATGGCCTTCTTCTGATAAGGTGCATGGACTAATAAATATATCAGTGGAAGGACTAGTACTACTGGATGTATAACAAATGACTGTAGTGGGGATTCAGTGTGTTCCATTTTACTACTTCATTAACTGAACTCTACAAAAATGCCATAACAAAAAGAAGATTATTGTTGTTTTAAAAAAATGCTAACTTTACAAACTTAAGTTAAACCCAATGATAAATGGTCATGATTGTGAAACATCCCACAAATTCTATTATTTACTCTGGTAGCATAAAGCCTGAGTCTCACCTCTCTCCTATTACACATGCTGGCATGCAACACTTAGATCATCTCTCTTGTTCCAAAACTGAATTTCCACTTTACAAGTTTTTTAATATTAAAATTTAAATTACACAATCAGTTTGATGGTTTAATTGAATCTACCAAACCATTTTTCTTTTCTCTTCCAGCACAGAATATATCAAGGGGCAAGTGGCCACCCATTAAAACTAAATCTTATTTTCTTTCCAGGATTAAGAACACAGATTATTTTCCTTGTTTTGCACCAACAAGAAATTTTGATGTCTGAGGCAAAGAACAAGATTATATACTTATGGTCTACTAATACTTTCATGCTTATTGTGTGATCATGGTACGGAGTGTGGTCATGATGGCAAAAGTAAATAATAAGGAAGAAACACAAGCTAGGAGAGGCGGTAGCAGTTTGCTTTTGCCTGAGCCAACTGGGAAGGGACAATATTGCATCCCATTCTGAGTTAATTGAGTGCAGACTGCTTTTGCACTTTGAACTCAGTTTTCTGCAATGGATGTAAGCCTAGGAGAAAGGGGATAGGTAAAAGGAAGAGAAAGAAACGGAGATTTTAAAAGTGGAACAACAGAAGATTAATTGGGATTATACCTGCCACTGTGGGATGACCATAGTTATTCAGTGCATTTAGAATGGCAGCTGAATCTCATTTTAGCAATGAAGATGGGAGAGCATCCTCCAATAAATAGGGCTGATTCAGGGACATAGTGTGTGCAAGAAGGGAATTCTTGTAGAGTTGAGACCAAGAATAATAACCTGAAAGCTGTCACAGCTGTCCCACCTCCTTTATCTTCTTCTTGCGGTAGCCACTGAACTCCACCAGCTGGCCAAGAAAGCATTGTTTGTTACCAAATGCAGTCATTGTAGAGGCGAAGAATGGGAGGAGGCATTTTTGAACACTTTTCTATCCACTGTATTTTCTGCTACAAATAACACCAAACTGTCTCCCCTGAAGAATGTGGAAAGTGTTACGATTCTACACTGCACCCTTCATGGATCCATTTGGTAATAAAATACAATACTAGACAATAATTATGCACAGCTCAGTATAATATATCATTTGGGCTTTTAGGAGGAGTGCACTAGAAATAAGTCAAAAAAAAAAACATCCTGCTTATAGACAGGAAGATGTCAGAATTTCACTAGCCATTAAAAGAGATCTGGACAACTTTCCAGTGATTGCACACTAAGGAGACTGCAATCCTGGTCGGTTGCATCACAAGGGACATATGTTTGCAGTGCTATTATCATTTAAATGTTGCAAGCTATCTCAATAGCATTTTTAGGTCCAGTATATACTTTAAAAACAGCCATCACAAAAACAAAGCATATTCTAAATGTTAGCCATTTTCCAACAACTTGGTAGGTTCACATGTTTCACCCAAAGGGTAGGTAGCCTTCCTAGAAGCAAGTGTACTTGTACACATAATAGTAGGCGAAGGGATACTCAGTTGAAATCATGAGTAAATCAACCACTTCTGCAGAAGTCAGATTTCTACTTTGCTTTCAGTCTCTCTGCCCTTCTAAACCATGGCCGGATGACAGAGGGGATTTGGTCTCGAATGCCCCCACTATCTAGTTGGTCCAGATGTCAGGAGGTCCCAGCTGGACCCAGTACATATGTTTGCAATATAAATATGCCCACATATCTAATTCACATTGCCTGTTATAATCTAACCCTAAAAGTGCTATTCTAGACCAAAATCCTATTGGTGAACAATACACAAGTAAAACTGATTATGCTTCCAGTTGTTTGTCAAATGGTTGGTTTCCCAGAGAAGGGGAAGGTCCACAGCACCAATGAAATTTGGGAGAGATAGGGCCTAAGCAGACTGCCAGAAATAGTGCACATTAAATTGAGGCGCTGCCCTGGCTCAGTGCTAGGGAATAGTGGGAACTGTAATTTATTGTGGCACCAGAGCTCTCTGACAGAGAAGGCTCAATGTCTCAGAAAAAAATACAGTTCCAATGATTCCCTAGCACTGAGCCAGGGCAGTGCCTCAATTTAATGTGCACTATTTCTGGCAGTCTGCTTAGGCCTATAGTTTAAACAACTGCCTGTGCCACAAGCCATCCCTTCCATCGTGTCTTGCCACTAAGGACTGTTCACCCCTGGAAGCAAGGCACTGAGTCAGAATCTTTCTCCTGTCACCACAAACTTTGGAGATTATCAGACAAAGGATAAGGATGGGAGCAAAGTGGATTGCCCCTGTCCTTATCCCATCCTTTTTGCATGATCAGGGGAATGATTATGACACACCATGCACTTATCCCATTCTTTTCCCATCTGTGAAGTGTAATGGCCCTGTCGTTTGGTATTAACAGGGGTTAATAATGACTTTTTCTCCTTTTCCTCACCATCAGAGCATTGGTGACCTTTTTCTTCCTGCCCTTTTTTTTAATGCGGTGGGATCTACTTTTGACTTTTTTAAGTACTTTAGATTATTGTTTTCAAGTATCTTTTGTGCACTGCCTTGGGTCCAATTTGGGAGAAAGATAGCATATAAATAAAATAGATACACTTAAATTAAATTTTATTACATTTTGTAAAAAGGTTACTTTTTAGATAATTTAGATAGACATCAGAAAAAGAAAGATGAGAAAGACTTTCCTTTTTAGGTGTGCATGCATAGCATCAAGCTTCACAGTTATATATGGCTGAGCATGAAAAATATGAAGCTAAGGTTATACATTGGCACAAAAGCAAAGTTACATAGCACATGTTTTCACACCCAAATACACATGTGGTGTTCACTCAAGTTTGAATCATGTGAACACTCATATGGAAGACATGTGTCACACAATCACTTTGGCCATTAGAAAACACAGTATTTGGGCCTTATTTGATAACATTTTAGGGGTTGCACTTAAGGGTTTTCTACTCTCTGTAGAGAAAATGCCACATAAGCAATATGATATTACGTAATTCCTCTAATTAGAAAGAAAATGTGCCCATCAATGAAAGATGCCTATTTAATTCAGTAGCTCAAGACTAATGCAGAGATATAGCCAGCTTAAAACTTCTGGAGTATATTAGTTTTTCAAACATCCCAGATGCTGAATGGGAAATATGGTTCTTTTTTCTCAAGCCTGTGACAAGTGGTAAATTCATAATACTCCCAATTAATTCAGTGAATTTTACTCCCACTGCAGTTGAGCCTCTAGATTATACAGCTAACTTATGAGCACCCAGAGTCAATGTGGACAATACCAAGCTAAAATACAAACTAGACATGTGAACCACTATCAGGAAAGTAATTATATTATCCCTGATAACATTTTAGGACATTAATACTACAGGAGGGCTGGGGGGAGTATGGCCTCTGAATTGTCTGCCATTTTGGAGGTCCCCAAGGGTCTTCCATCTCTCCCACCACATTTTATTAATAAAAATGTCTTCCATTCCCAAAAAGAGTAATGGGGGCACCTTGCTACATCTTGCATTCCCAGAACTGTTTTAAGCCTGGAAAAGGATTTCTTTCTGCCGGGAAGTAAAGAGGAAGTTAGGGGCAAAGAAGCATCTCTTGGACCTAAAGCAGCCTGATGGGGGCTAAAAACATGATGAAATAGCCCCTGGAGGCACAGACTGGTTAATTTTTTTAAAAAGTTAAAATTCTCGCAACATAGCAGGAAGGATTACAGCCCTCAACATCCAACAGGATCCCAATATGGTATCCCAACCCTCAACACTTTCCCACTCTGTTCTACAGTCTATACTGACTGTAGTATCTCTCTCTCTGTACACTTCCATTTCTTCACCATTATTTTTTGCTACTGTTATACTATGTTAGTTTATGAAAGGGGACCAAATAAAAAGAATGGTATGTCCATCACTTCATTCAGCTCTCCCCATGGGAAACATAGTAGATAATCATATAGATTAAGAGTGGGGAACAGCTTCCAGCTTATGGGCTAAGATCAATTTCAGAGAAATTCTTGGGGCCTTGTTCAAGACCAAAGACCAGTGGATGGTCAAACAGTAAGCAGTTTATTTTAGTTTCTACCCCTCTTAGCAGGAAGCAAGTCTTAAGAGACTCATTGCAACCTTTTAGTATAGGGAGAAAAGATATAAAAGATGGAACCACCAAATGACAGTGTCATGAGCAGGGAAACAAGGCCATGTTGATAAACACAAAGAGCCATATTGAGACCTCAAGAAGGCCTAATTGGGTCTGGTGTTCCCATCGATGATATGAGTTTCATTCAAAATATAAAGAACAGTGCTTTGTTATAATCAGGATTGTCCTAGGCGCTGAGACTTGAACAGGATAAGGAAATCTTTTCTCTGAAACTGAAGAAAATCTGACCCTGGAACCCAACTGCCTGAAGATGAGAAGGACCACCATGGAGATGCATAAATGCAAAAATCAATTACCAGTCTTTCCACATGAGAAACCTATTTTAATGATTTGGTATTGAATCTTTAATATCTCAAATGCCATTTTCAAGTGCAGCTACTGTGGATGCATCAGAAGAGACAGGTAAGGTTTCAGGAGAAAATTTGAGGTTTCAAAAGTTTTAGACTATTTTTAGCACTAAACCTCTACTTGAGGGTGGACAAAGAAAGAGAACTTCTGAGCATGTACAAAATGTGTTTTCTTCACCAACAACAAAATACAGCCTGATTCCACATCTGGTATTCTGGGACAGGGCTTTCATGTCCTGGATTATGTGTTTATCCACGTGATTCTGTTTTTAACAACATATATTTGGGAGTAAGTTCCTCCCTGTTAAGGAAAAAAATGTTGAGCCCAAGGGTTAGAAAATCCATCCAAAAGAATCAGCATTACTGTAGACTGAGATTAAACCATGTCAAGTTGTCATGTAACATATGACATATCCAAAATATGTCCAAAATATTACTGAAGTTTAAAAAGTCAAAGATATTTAATTAAAATTGTCTGAAATCTGTCCCCTATCTTCCTCTCCATAAAATAAAGAATGAAAAAAGTCTATTCTTCAGCTAAATTAAAGGATTAAATATGATTAAAATTTGTGTAGAATGTCTAACTTTTCTGGAATAGACTACTATGACCATCCAAATATTGATAGTTATTGGCAAATGACTTCTGGTATTTAATCAATGTTGTTTCTTTATCATCCAATTTTTCCTTCATGTCAGCTTTGAACACTAAACTACATTTCATCAAGGTTGGTAAAATGTTTAGAAAGGAACAGATGTCAGAATATGGGGATTGCCAATAACACTGATGGAATCCAGTAATTTCTTTCCTGTCCAAAGGCAAAACAATGAAGAATAATCTCAACTGTATACAATAATAGAAGATTTACTGCAACATTAATGGCTATAAAAAATAAAAGTACATAAAAGCTATCTCCATTTTTTCAAGCCATCACTAAGGGCAGTGTTTTTCAATTTAAGACAATTTTCACATCAAAACAAAAGGGGGTATGTATTTTTAAGCCTTAAATATCTATAAACTCTAGCGGATGCTGCCAACTAATGTATTTGCTTTTTCCAACTATACATTAGATGAATTGCATGGGGTAATAATTGACATTAAACCTCCAAAAATGTAGATGCAATCTCTCCTTTAAGAATGCTTCTCTGGTTCTTGTTTGATTGTAGCATTTACATAAGAGTGTGGTTGAACAAGAGACATAAATATAGATAAAACCCTCAGGATGCCATTCTTTTAAAACTGCCCTCTAAAAATCTGCCCTGCAATTTGCAAACTGAATTTTCTGCAGACTATTCTTGGCAGCCTTTGTGAAATGAGAGAAACTGACTCCAAGCAAGGACTGGTTAATCACAATTTTGCAATCATCCTCATATTGTAAAATTCAGATTTCTAACACTCAGATTGTTTTAAAGAAGAAACAAAATAAAGGAAAGCTCCTTGGGAGGCAGGGGACAGTAAAGGACATCTTTACAATTTTGCAACAAACTCAAACAGATTTAAAAAACAGAGGAAATGGATAATGGGGGCAATCTCACATGTTTCTGGATGTTAATTGCACTGCATATGCTGCACCACACATGGAGAAGAATGGGGACGTGGAGAAGGGATCCCACAACCCTAGATTTTTCTGGTTGTATAAATAAGTCTGATTTCATGGTTCATACAATCAACGAGACAGAAGACATGGAAAGAACCAGTAGGAGTGCAAATATAGGCCCATCAGTGTGTGACCATCATTGCTTTTCCATACAAGCATACATTTTTACTTCTTGTAAACATAGAAGCTCTCACCAATAATGGATAACATGCAGGTTCTTTCAATCCATACAAGAGTCTTCTCTCTCAATGTATCTCCTCTCTCAGTCTCTCTTTCTCTCTATCAGATTCTCTGGTAGCCAATGCACATACAAGCTATATATCCATAGGATCTGTGGAAACTCGTGGTTGGATGCATTCATACTATCAGATTTCACAGATAAAATCCAAAACACACCTACCCAAGCAACATCAGTGTGCTTAAGAACACACAAGCTAGGAGAGGATGCAGCAGTTGGCTTTTAGGTGAGCCTAAGAGGAAAACAAGATTCCGCCTCCTCCTGTCCTTTCCCTCATGCTGAGGTAACTGAAAGTTTTGGAATCCTACACTTGAATTTTGAACTCAGTTTGAGGCAACTGAAATAAGCTGAGGACAAAGGGGGAAGGTGGGAGGAGGAAAGAGAAAGTGGGATATTTAAAAGGCAGGTGAAAAACTGGATGACAAGAGGATTAATCAGGACTTTTCCAACCATGTTGGAACAGTTGGAGGGTATGTGTTATCTTGTTTGTTCACATGAAGAGAGTTTATGAAATGCTGCAGCATGGTGGAGTAAACATACCACTACAACCACTTTGCTTTTTGCATTTCATAGGGACTCCATGCAGGTCCCGCTCTCATTTCCACCTGGTTATATGTTCCAAGGTGAGGAAGGGAGTGTCATAAACATGACCATTCACAAATCTCAGTATTAAGGCCAATATTCTAGAGCAGTGGCATCACTACAGTGGTGCAGCAGTGCAGCCCACACCACATGACAGCCCAGAAGATGGTCAGGCCCTCCCTCCCTGCATGCCGTCTCTGTGCACCCCTACACACTTTCCATCACTGTCTGCCATTCCCATGCACTCCCCCCCCCGTGCTATCCTGCCCTTTTCCTCATCAGGAAAAAGATGGGGTGGCATGGGGTGAGGGAGCATGCCCCATCCTCTCGAAGCCCTGCCCCTGGAAGCCCCCTTGCACTTGGTGACACCAGGTGCAGGGATGCCACTGTTCTAGAGCTCTGAGTACATACTAATTTATTGAATGCATAATTCCTGGTGACACAATATTGCTATAAAAGTTCACCCTTAAATATTTCTGACTTCGGAACTGCAAGTTAGAATGTATAATTTTTAAAAGCTTCAACCTAATCCATCACCAAAACCATCCCTTTTCTGGATCATTCTTGGGATATCTGGCATACTTACAGTTTGTTAAGAGCCAGTATGGTGTAGCGGTTTGAACACTGGACTACAGCACTGTAAACCAGAGCTTGAATCCCTACTCAGAAATGGAAATCCACTGGGTGATCTTTGACACAAGTTACACTCTCTCAGCCTCAAGTTGGAAGGAAAAAGCAAAACCATTCTGAACAAATCTTGTGAAGAGAACTCTGCGATAGGTTTGTCTTAGGGCCACCATAAGTTGGAAATGACTTGAAGGGACACAACAACAACAACAACAACTTGTTACAATGTTCTGAAAAGATCTGATTTCTAAGAAGTGAAAAGTTACATGTGAGAATGAATATTACTTGTACTAGGCTACTCACTTCTAAAAATGAAGGCTATATATTTCTAAGTGTGCCAGAGATGCACATTCTATTAAATGTAATAAGTGCCTCAAACAAACTAAGGAAAGGTGCATGATGAAATAGAGAGGCCTTCTCAGTGGTGGCAACTCCTCTGTGGGATTTTTTTTCTAAAAGAAGGCTTACCTGGTGCCAACTCTGTTTTCCTTCTCCCAGGCACTGAATGTATATTTCAAAATACATTTATGTTTACTATATGTTATCTATGTATATTATCTTTGTTATTTGTAAATTGTGCTGGACACTCTGCTAAAGAGCAATATATACATTCTTGTATAAATCAATAATGTAGTGTGGACAAAAGCCTGTTTATGCAAATCTTACCTGGAAACTGGCAGCTATATTTCAATCTTTTGTTCTTGAAAGCCTTTGTTCTGCAAGCAAACAGAAGTTACTTTTATTTTATGTTGAAAGTATACTGACTGATTAGGTGTTATATAATGACAGAATGTGTGGTATATAGATATTTAAAAACAAATAAATTTACCACTATTGTATAAACATTACCATACAAGGCAACACTTTGATCAACAGGTATGCAAGTGATCACTGCAAAATACTGGAAGCAACTAACCGGTATAACTCTACCTGTTCTCACTCTGTTACTTTGTGTTGTCACTATGCAAAAATATTCTTAAACTGGCTTTAAATGAGGTTTCACCTTGTCAGATCCTTATTGTGCCCCCATTTATATATTCAGTTGAGGAAACAGTACTCTAAAAGTATTATTTGGGTGTCTAAAATTGCAGTGCATTGTAAATATGCACATCAGAAGCAAGCAACATTTTTAAATTTGAATTAAGAACATCTACAATATTGTGTGTCTGCCCTCCTTTCTCACCTTTTGCCCAAATTAATTTCACTGTATTACATGACAAAGC
>CM034704.1:16130906-16169755 GCA_020142125.1 Phrynosoma platyrhinos
ATTAAATTCAAATGTCAGTTAAAACCAAAGATTAAAACCATAAACAAAATATGTTATTGCAACTGGTAAAGAGTAATATAAAATGAAAGAGATTCATCGATATATTTTGTCTTATCCCCAAACTGTCTCTTTCAAGGTTCACGGAGATGTGTTAAAATCCATGTAAAATCTTTTCCAATATCAGTGTAATTACAAATGACAAGAGCTTCCCTTAGGAATTCAAAAGTAACAATGTGTGTCTTTCTTCCTGACCCAACATTCTGAGGCCTCTCAATATGGACACACGCTACAAACATTAGAAACTCTATTTTGTTATCTTTATGAAGGCTAACTTTTCTAACTGTAAAACATTCTACCAGTTGCTTAAACTGCACGAATTTTGTGTAAAACTGAAACATAAAACTAATTTTTAGATTAGATGATACTCCTCAATTATTACACATAAGCATGTGGTTATTTTAAAAAACGAGATGTGGAACTTGCATGGGATAGGATGCATGCATTAATGTCAGCATATAATGCTGACAGACAATTAATTGATTGATTTTCTAACGTACTGATGAAAATTTTACACAAACACAATGCAGCTAAACATAAGTTAGAATATGTCTCACTTATTTCAGTGAGCATTTGTTGCTGTTGTTGTTAACGGTCCTTGAGTTGGTACAGACCCACAGCAATGCTCGGGATGAGACATCTATGGATCCATTGGATGGATCCATCTGATGGATCCATCCGATGGATCCATCTGCTATCCAAAATATCATGGGGCTCCTTGACAAATGCTTTGCTGAAATCCAAATAAATGACATGCTCAACATTTTCCACCAACTACCAAACTAGTGATTTGATCAAAAATGGCTCCTACTAATTACTGCATGTCATCAGGATACCTATAAACAAATTCTGGTACAATCTCTTCTAATACTTTTTCCTGAATTGAAGTCATGCTGACTGGCTTGTAGTTGTTCAGTTCTTTTTCTTTTTCTTTTTTTGCCTGTTGTTGTTGTTGTTGTTGTTGTTGTTGTTGTTGTTAAAAGAGAGTGACAATGCTTGCTCATGTCCTTTCCTCTGGCACCTCATCTGTTTTCCAAGATTTCTCAAAAAGGATAGCAATTAGTTCTGCTTTAATTCCATTGACCAACTCCTCCCTATTGGTTAGGGTCAAGTCCAGGATTGCTGATCCTCTTGTTCATTCCTCCATCTTTTGAAAGAGGGAATGATCTGCAAGGCACATCAGGAATTTGTTGGAGAGCCTGTTCTTAGCAGAACTCAGCTCCCAGCAGATATCAAATAATTGAAGTTCCTCATAACTACCAATTCTTGTATCTTGGAGATTTCTGAGATTTGTTTCATGAAAGTATCATCCACCACCTTATCTTGGTGGCCTCATTAGAAGAGAAAATGTGTTTGGTGACTTTGGAGGCAACAGTAATAGAGGAAGACAGCATTACAGGTGGGTAAATTAAGTCAAGGAAGCCACAGTCCTGAGTTTGCAGGACTTAGCAGGCCTGTTGGTGACAGCATGCCTTGGAAGTCTTTCATTCATAGGGTTGCCATTATGTCAAATCTGACATGACAGCAGTTGACAACAACACAAAATCTATGTAACATAAACATGGTTCTGATGTCTAACAGTAATTCTTGGTGTCTAATAATAATCTTACTTTTTCCCTGTCCCTGTAACACCTTTGAGATTCCATAACTCAAGACATCAAGCCCAAGCAGAAAAATAATGCAGTAAGCAAGCTGGAAGGAGGAAGAGTTATCAGGACTTCTTATTCACAAAGCACCTGGTACAGTGATTACATTAGTGTGTTACACCTAAGTCTCAAGATCAAATCCAATGGCCTAGGAAGCAGAACATCTCTCAGTCTGCATATTTCCTGATGCTCTGTGTTGATTCTCTAGGACAGAACCTAGGCATGCTGATGACAACATCTGAGAGCATGAAACAGGTGGCAAAGAAAAGACAGCCGCACAAAAGCTACCACTATTCTGTGTATTACCTGCACTGAGGTCTACAGCTTATCAAGGCAACTTGTGCGTGGCAATTAAAACCATAAAAAATAAAAATAAAATAATGCATTTCAAAAGTATAAAAATAGTAGTTTAAAACTCCAGCTCACAATGCTTAATAAAATACATACTCAGATAAATAAGTTGTTAAAGTCAAAAATGGGCCATCGATACATCTTTTGAAATAGATTTTCAAAGATACAGGACTACCACTGAAAAGCCACTGTCTTTAGTGCTTCCTTTCTGATGAATCTTGACAGCAAGACAGAGAACAGAGCTTGAGAGAGAAAATGCAATACATACAGAATGGATAGAAATCACCAAATTGCTGTTGAACTACAATTGCCAGCATTCTTAGCCAGCACTGGAGAAATATCCCCTGCCCACCCATGTTATAAAAGTTGATGGTCATTCCAATAACCTGATCTCAAAGCATTTTGGGCTTTATAGTTCAACATCATCAGTTTGAGCTGAGCCTGGAAATGAACAGTTGGCCAATATAGCTGATAAAGCAATTATATTATAAGCTCTGAACACCTACCAAAAAATCCTAGCAATGACATTCTGAATTTTTTTAAATTTTTCAAATTATATTTAAAGGCAACCCCCCACCCCAAAT
This sequence comes from Phrynosoma platyrhinos, assembly GCA_020142125.1. Classification (NCBI taxonomy): domain Eukaryota; kingdom Metazoa; phylum Chordata; class Lepidosauria; order Squamata; family Phrynosomatidae; genus Phrynosoma; species Phrynosoma platyrhinos. The sequence continues at coordinate 16,133,545 of CM034704.1, forward strand.
CACAATATAGTAGTTTAGTCTGGATGTAATCACAGTATGCAAGGCATGTCTGCTTCTTCAAATAAGACCATAGCTTAAACTGAAGACAGACACTCCTAGATACTTACACCACTGGGGTCTGCATAAGTAACAAGTGAAGTCTCTGTCCTTAAAATAATGTAAACATCATTTTCAGACATGAAGAATACCCTTTCAGGGTATCTCTGTGGTAATAGGAATGGATCTTCCGTCTGTATGGAAGCCAACATTTTTTTGTTATGTAGAAATAACCAAAGCATGAAAAAGATGACATCTAGAAGGCTTTGGGATAATACTCGGCATACAATGATATACTGTCTCCCTCTTATTGTAGAGGTGCGTTGGCACCTCAGAGACATTTTTGTAGCCACCAGATCTCCCCAGGGGCAAAAAATCTATTTTGCTCCAAAATACCCTCTATGAAGTGTGGAAGTGATTTCCACCACATTTGAAGGCCTCCTGGGCCTCACATGCCTCAAACCATATTTTTTTCAAAATTAAGAAAAATGTCTTCTAGGCACAAGGAATCCTAAAGGACTAATGTAGCCCTCTACACTTCTACAGTTGCCCACCCCTTCAGAAGCATATAAATTAATCTGAAGAAACACCTGATGTCATCTGGTGGCTCTCTGTTTCAATCTGTGCCTAAATTGCATGATTAATACCAATTAGAAAGGCTGCCTTCAAAATGCTCTTTAAGTGAGGGAAACCCAATTCATGCAGTCCATGGTTCCTTTGTGATTAGTACCTGATTCCGTCTTCAACTGTACCAGTTTGTTCTCAGAGCAGTATATATTTCTTGTGAATCTGTTTAAGAAATCTGAGTGTTCAATAAGTCCCCATACTAAAAAGGCAGGTGTCATGGACACAATAAACTATAATAGGGTAATACAAACTATGAAATAACTTTTAATATGTAGATCGCTTCCCCAATATCTGAAATTGCTCCTTTGGAACCATCACACTCTCCTTGGTCGCTGAAGAGCCATATATGCACACTAAGTGGGCACACAGAAAGTCATTTAGATTGGTGATTAAAAAATAAAAATAATTACTCTGTACGAGACAGGACTTCAATGAAGACAGAAAAACAATCATAGAGGCTTCATGATTCAAATCTAACATTTTTATGGCTTTTATACTGACGAGAAATTACAACAACAAATAGCAGTCTCTCTCTTTCATCCCACCCTCATTTCTCTTCACCTGATCACTGGACATAGTGCTCTTAAAATCCAGTAAGCCAATATGGTGTAGTGGTTAGTATGGAGGACTAGGAATGGCAAGAATCAGGCTTAAATCCGTACTTAGCCCACTGAGTGATCTGAAACTACTCAGACACATAGCCATGTTAGTCTAGAGTAGAAGTATGAAGACAGATCTTGTAGCACCTTTGAGATTGAGCAAAAGAAACTGTAGCATGTAAAGACCTTCCTGGGCATTCCATCTTTGACCTCAGGACCTCCCTCTACTATTCATATGGTTATCCAACTACCCTGGCCTTAGGCAACATCCTTCCTCCTGCCTTTACAACCATTGTTAAAAATAAACTTGTCATCTCATTATGATACCCTCAAGTTTTGTATTTCTACGGCTATTCATACACTCTGGTTATAAAGGTCCTTCCTTTGAGACTCAATTAGTCTCAAAGTTGCTACAAGATTCCTTTGCATACTGAAACCACTCAGTGTTTCACAGTCCAACCATTCACTTCATCACAGAGGTGTTGTCAAATATAAAAGGAAAGCCTTGAGTTCCTTAGAAAAAAAAGTCAGTGTACATGTTTTGAAGAAATAAACCTTTACTAGCATCCATCACCTATACTATGAAATCAAAAGATCTTGTCTCAGTATAAAGCAGTTTCATTTGTTTTCATGAAGTCACTGTAGACCTGAGAGACTCTGTAGAGGACAGCTACATCTGTATAAACCTATTAATTCAATACATATCAATACTTGTACAAATCTTGGCCCCCACACTGGTTCTCAGATTGTCAAGACGATGGAGAGAACACTCTCAGACTAGGTGGTATTTCTAATGAAACTGAGATATGATTTTACAGATCTGGAGAAAATGCATGAATAAAGTATGTCTGGAAGTTGTGTGAACTGAAATGGGAGAAATCTGACTAGAATTTGATTGCACCTGGGTTCTGGTCAAACACTCACCTCCTATGTAATCAGAACAGTTTGTGTGAGAATACCTATTGCCCAGATCCTCTCTACCATGTGTTCATGCCTTGGCTCAAAAGAACTCAAAACACTGAAGGGTGACTCTTAATAGCAAAATCTCTGTTCTACTTATGAATGTTCTCTATGCTATTGAGAAGTCTGTGCGATTATGGTTCTAAATTGTTTTGGGAAATTGAATGAGTAGAGCATACTCTTCACTGCAGAGGTTCCCCTTTCAAAATGTAGAAGACAATAGATCTACCATGCATAGTTTTCCTATATCCCTTCACTTAATTCTAAAATGTAATTACCTCTTCTGTTGTATGGAATCCAAGGGTGCATTCACAGTTACCTTTTTGTCGCGGAAAGAGCTGGATCTCCTCTGTGACACAATAACAGGTTGCCGTTCCCACTACGATTTAAATGCATGGATTTCTCCATGGCATTTAAACGCAGTTCACCATTCCCACCGGTTCTAGATCATTTCCAAATGGAGGTGCCTTCATTTCCAGAAATGATCCTACATGATCCAGATTTAGCCGGTAGTATGTTCTCACTACCTAAGATCCAGATTGTTGCAGCACCAAAAAAATAAAAGATGTGGTAAGGGACCCAGTGCAAAATGCACCAGGTTACGTGGGGATGGCGCTTCCCCACAAACTGCACTGAGGGCAGTCGGAGCAAGTGTGAATGCCATGCAAATAACCTGGTTTCTGCACTGGATTATTTCATAGTGTGAATAAGCCCCAACAATCTAATGTCATTGCCCTCATAAGCAAAAGTCCTGCATAGATTAGTCCCATTATATCTTTGTGCCCTCCCGCTGTATGGCCCACAGATATCTCAATTTCTCTTGCTATCATTTTTCTGTTTAAACATTACAAATCTGGTTTATTGCAACTTTATTTATGCCTGGAGTTCCTATTCTAAGTATATCTTAGGGAGGCAATTCTTCACTAGGTTTCTGCCCAAAGTTAGCAAATGAGTAATGCTATAAAATTCACAGTGGGAATTTTTTTCCCACTGTGAAAAATTATTTGAAAATCACACATTTTGGAAGGCTATTTGCAACTCAGGATTCATTGGTACAAAGTACATGCATTGTTGTTTTGCACAGAAAACAGCATTTTCTGGATAGAAAATCATATTTGAATGCAGAAGGATCTATCCCTGTGCAGAAAATGCTGTTTTGTGAGCAAAACAACCATGTGGAAATTTTGCACAGATGAAGTCCCAAACTGAGCAGATTGTCATCAGTCCAAGATTTGTCTCATTACTCAAAAACATGTTTTCAACCATTTTTGAATATTTTTTAACATTCTTTCACCTCACTATATCTTTATGATGCCCCTTATTTACATCCCATCAAATCTCAAAGTAGAAACACACCTTTCCACAAAATTACCCCTTAACAATTATCTCCAGTTGCTTTATGTAAAGACAATTAGATTTTTTTTTCTTGTTTGTCCCAATGTCCATCTCCATCACAGCAAACTCCTCAGAACTTATATTTGGCATACAAGACACCATGTATTGTTGATGTGAAATAATTACCAAATAATTAATAGTTATATTAAGCAAAGCAAAACAGCTTCATTTATATACCACTTCATATTGCACTATGGGATGTCTAAGCGGTTTACAACTGTAAGCTCATTGCCCCCCAACAGCTGAGTACTGATTTTAGCGACCTCAGAAGGATGCAGGCCTGAATCTAGCCTGAGCCCTGGCTAGTATTGAACTCGCAACCTTGTGGTCTATGAGTGAGTGGCTGCAGTACAGGCATTTAACCATTGCACCACCAGGGCTCCTATTGGGAATTTATATTGCACTAGCACTCAGAACACTTCATGCAAAAAAGCTGCAGCTATGAGGAGGGGAACAAAATGCTATGGATAGGTTATTTCCCACAGATGGATGTTTTGCATGCAGGGGTGTAACTGCATGGACAGGTAAATAAAGATATTGTTGCCTCAGATACAAATTCTTCTCATGAAATGTTCCTTCAGTCCCCCAAATATCTAGCATATTGAAAATATTGAAAATCATTCACACTTAGAACTCTTCTATTTGCTGTATTTGTACTTTGCCTATCCTGTTTCTAAATTCTATTTCTAAATGCTCAATTTATATTTTAAGCTATTGCAATGAAAAAAATTGGACAACTGAAGAAAAAAAATAATGGGAAGGAAGGGCAGAATGTTTATTTGTGAGGTTAATGCCCTTATCCACCCCTGCACACAAAGCATCCGTCCATGGGAAATAATCCTATCCATAGCAAGGTAAACAGCAAAACTTTACCATGAAAACCATTTATTTTACAAATGTTTGTAACTGGGATAGCATGAAAAAGTTCCTTTGCTACTGTTAAACTTCACTCTTGGAATGAGAACCAATGCCACATCACAAGATCCTGCATTCAGTTCTATTCACTTATGTAGAAAATCACTAGAATGTAAGTGTACGCTCTGCCTCTTACATGGGACAGGATGAATGCAAATCAGTGCATTCAAGATTCTTTTATTTTTTTATTATTATTTTTTGTCTTTTTAACATCTCTTATTCTTTCTTGAAGAGAGGAAGAGGAAGAAGAAGGGAGGCACATTTAACAACTGGAACAAATCTGGCAAAGTTATTTGCAAGGTATGGACACTTCCCATCTGGAGATATTTTTGAAGGCTGAGCTATATAACCTTCTACAAAATGAATGCAAAAAGACTATCATTGAAATCTTTAATTACACTGAAGTCATAGCCTATATTCTTATTTGCAGTTTGGTTGAGGAGAAATTATAGATTTTTAGGGAGTAATTTTTATGAAATCTATGGCAGGGGGGAGGGACGGAAAGCATCAGAAGCGTTATTCTGCATCAGATAATGAGAAATGTATTTTTCCTAACCAGTTTCCAGCCACTGCAAGCTGATGATATGACTGTTTTCTTCTGGCCCATTATCTGAACACTTGAACCCTGGATAACAATGAGTTCATACAGAAGGAAAGTGCTAAGCTTTAATTGTATGTATTTAGTCACGCAAACAGAAGCAATGGCCTGAGAATGGCTAGTTAGCCAGTGACAGCTTTTAGCTTTAGAACTGGCTAGGAAAAGCTATTACAAATTGTACTGATCTATTCAAGGCCATGGCAGGGGAAAAGCAAACAAAACAAAAAAAATATCGCACACCCTTATGATCCTCCTTTTTAAGCAGGTTGCTGCAATAAGTTTGGCTTTGTTACCTTTTAAATGTATAGATATATAGATGTGACATTCCTACCGCCCACTAATTTTGTTCCAGTAAACATCATTAAAAATTTGAAGACACTGAAAGAATGTGCGGTTTATGTTTTTTTTAAAAAAAAAATGTCTCCCTGTCAATCAATTCTGCATGTCTGCATGAAACTGATGATCACATCATCATGTTAGTTTGCCTGACTTGCTCAGCACAAAGAAGGTGGGAACATTTTCTCAAGCAGGGATGTCAGCACTTGAAAAATCAATCACCATCTGGGCTCATTTTCCAAAAGGGAGAAAAACAACCCCTGGTTAAGAATACACTAGAACAAATAAGTTGGAAATGTTTGAAAATAAACGGCAGGGTCAAAGAAACTTTAAAATAAAATTGAAAAGAAGCACTACCACAGCTTTTTTTTTAAAGGCAGAAACATTAGACTTACATACATATATTTCACCAGAAGTCTCAAGTCTACAAATAGATAAATAAATGACAAATGTTACAGTGCAACAGCATGCATTAAAAGCATGAAAACAAGTTTTTTAACACCTGGGAAGGGGGTCCTTTTCTTGGAGAATGTTTCAAGATATCCTGGCTGGGAAAGCCTTTTGTTTGAAATAGATTATCTTCCTTACAAAATATCAAAAAATAACAAGACAGAGGCTTAATTTGGAACATTTAGACTCCACTGAAGTCTACAAAGAACACATCGTAGTTGTATAATATCCCATAGTTATGGTTTGACAACTCTTGACAAAATGAAGTGGAAGCTTCACTCAACTTTTCATTCTACTGTAAAATATGTTGCATGAAGTTGGGGTGAATATATTGTTCTGACTTATCTAGTCTTACATGTACACCTTATTAAATATTTTTAGGGTTTCCCACATTATCCCAATGTTGCATCTTATAATACTCATATTTTTTTTTTTAGGGAGTTCTCATTCAATAAATAATGTACTGCAGAGGATAATTTTTTTTTTTAGGTACCAAGAATTAGACGGTGGCATTACAAACCCTATCCCACACAATGAATAACAATTAATCAAATCATAAAACACTATAAGAACTCACAATACACAAATAGCAGAGGAAAAGATAAATTGATTTTTGCAGCAGCTTTGCTCCTTTTCAGTGGCACAACTGTGTGAAAAATACCAGTTTGAAAAGTGTGCTGAGGCAGCAAAACCATTTAATACTTCACAAACAGTTATCTAAGCCAATGTCCAATAGCTAGACAGTACTGTAATGTGACCTACATACTAACAAAATCATTTTTATACACGAGAAAAGACCAGGCATTTATCCACTTGATAATAGTTAAAACAACTGGCTCAAATGCTTCTCTTTTTTTTTTCTTTTTTTGTTATTATGTGTTGGCTTATAATGTCTGTATTTAAAATCCAAACCCATGTGACAGAATGGAATTAGGAATTCTCCCAATGTATCTCTTTGTTTTGGAGAAAACACTGAATTGTAAAGTCTGTGTATTATCTGATGGTTTCCTTCTATTTTTCTTCTGTTGATCCAGTATAGTTTATACTTCAACTCCCATCTGTAACTCCACTGTGATACTACAAACTTTAAACCTTTTCTTGTTCCTTTAAACTGTATCTTGGGCATATCCAGCCTAAGATAAAAACTTTAATGTGGGAGAGTAATTGAATACTTGTGCTGAAATCAATGGGATTTAAAGTGCTTATCATAAAAAATGAATAAATGTTTTAAAAGTGTTTAACTTTGGCAGAACTGCACCCTTTTTAAAAGAAATTTAGCCTATTAAAATTTTAGATTGCAAAAATACATAAAAAGTTGGCTCCATGTTACAATGAAAGTTTGGGAAAGATTAAGAAATGTAGTTTGCTTTTCATATGTTTGATAACTGTTTAAGTTATAAAGTGACAAAAAGCATACTTTCAAAAATACAGAATGCTTTCATGTTTTAAAAAATCCTTTAGGTTTACAAATCTGTCAGGGGTACATGTCCTGTCAATATAGAAATCAATTTATATTCAGTCAGAACTGTACTAGACCTCAGCAACCTCAACTAACTTGAACCATTTTCCTTTGTTTTCTTTGTTCTTTTTCTTTTCATTTGGGAGTAATACTTACTTTGGTCATTTGGCTCAAACAAACTCACTTGCATCTATTCAAAATACAACCATTCCTAAGTAATTGCCATAGTATAATATACAGTACATAGTATAAGACCAGTGAGTGAATGTTATATTAAATGGAATGAGAGCCAAGAAACTAAAGTTCATCCTGATAAGACGGAAGCTTTGTGAATTGCTAGTTCCTGAGTCTGGGAACTGGGTAAGCTATATGGCTTGGACTGAGTTGCACTGTCTCTGAAGGAGCAAGTAGGTAATTTGGGAGTATGACCAGATCCATCTCTGTCACTGGAGACCCAAGAGCTTTGGCCTTTCTTAGACAGGGACTAACCACAGTAGTCCATGCACTGGTAACACCCTGATTAGACTACAAAGAAAAGTCAAAGATGAAAGTGCACAGGCATACTTAATGCTGGACAGAAAGAAAACAAAAATAATAAAGAAATATATAAGTTCAACCTAGACTATGATGAAATCAAAACAGTTAAGAAGCTCTTGTACCTAGGATCAAACATTTATCAGAATGGTGACTGCAGTCAAGAAATCAGAAGAAGACTAAGAATGGGAAGGGTGGCCATGAAAGAACTAGACAAGATCCTAAAAAGTAAAGATATACAACTAAGCAGCAAAGTGAGAATCATCCAAGCCATTGTATTCCCCAACAACACATATAGATGTAAAAGCTTGACAGTAAAGAAAGCAGACAGAAGGATAATCATCTCCTTTGAGATGTGGTGCTGGAGAAGAGTTCTAAGGGTACCAAAAGACAAACAAATGGGTCCTAGAACAATAAAACTTGAAACCTCCATTCAAGCCAAGATGATGAAATTGAGGGTGTCATACTTCGGCCACATAATAACAAGGCACAGATCACTAGAAAAGACAATAATGCTGCAAAGATAGAAAGTAGGAGAAAGGAAGGAAGACTGCACGCCTGATGGATAGACTCAATCAGGGAGATCATGGGCATGAATTTGCAGGACCTAAGCAGAGCAATGGAGGATAGAGGTTCTTGGAGATGTCTAATCCACAGAGTTGCCATGTGTCAGGGCTGACAAAGGGCAGTTAACAACAACAACAATGTGCTCTATGTGGGGCAGCCTTTGAGGATAACCGAGAAGCTACAACTAGTGCAAAATGTATCAGCAAAATTGCTGACTGGAGTACCACATAGACAAAATGTAACACCATTCTTAAAAGAGTTGCACTGGCGGCTAATTTGCTGCAAAACAACTTTGGGATTCAATAACTGAAGGAACACCTCACCCTTTATATACCTGCTCAAGGACCAAGGTCTGCAGGAGGACCCCTCCTCTGTGTCCCATTAGTGAGAGGAATTTGGTATGTCGGAAGTAATGGGAGAAATTATTTTTGGTTATCACACTCCAGTAGTGGAATGCTCTCCCCTTGGAAGTTTAAATACTGACAATTTTGAATTTCTTTCTGGCTCTAAGTTATTATTATTATTATTATTATTATTATTATTATTATTATTATTATTATTATCATCATCATCATCATTATTAAAGACTTTGGGACCCAATTTTCTTTTAAATGTACATATACTTGGTTTTAAATTGTTTTTTTACCTTTTAAGCTGTTTTAACTTGTCATCTTGTTTAACATGTTTTTATCCTGTCTAAATAGGTGTGTTTTTTTAAAAAATCTGGAATTGCTTTAAATTGTTTAAGTTGTTTTATTGTATACTCTCTGAAATCCCATGATAAAGCCAGAGATTTTTAAATTAAATAAATAATGTATTAAATATATACATGCATGTACAATACTCTGAGATATAGATAATATGTACATATATGTATCTAATATTAAAACAAGAACAACAGCACTTGATATTTGTATCACTTCTTTTCCATTTCCTCATGTTCAGTTTTGAAGACATGTTGCAAAGTCTCAAAGTAATACTGAAATTGCAGCTCTCTGCATCCCAAAAATCCTTGAAAATTTGGGTTCATTCAAGATGTGATGAGTCCCGATTTTGTCAATAACAGAATGTATCTGACACTGTAGTGGCTTTGGCACAGAGAACACCAATATATAAGCAAATTAAAACAAAAATGAGAAAAATGTTATAGGGAGCGCAGGTGGATAATGCACTGATTCAAACAATATAAAGCTCAATCCCAGCACATATCAAGACATAGCTTTTAAAGAGCTGAACATGGACACAACTTATCCTGACACAAAGTCCCAGGGAAGGCCTATACAGCACTTTCTTGGCCATGACACTGACAGATTACCATCAAATAAATCTTATCCTACAACACCAAACTTTTAATTTTTACCTACCATACACACTGCCTTTATGAATGTTCTGGTACAATTTTTAAAGACTGAAATAATATCCAGAACAGATACTTGAACAAAGCGAAGGTTCAGCACTCTTAATTTTATTTTATTTTTAAATTTTAAAGGTCTGAATCCTTTTGGTCAGTTCAGACTACTCCATTCAACACTACACTTATGTTAAACAAGAACATGCATCTGAGAAAGTAAGCTCAAGTCTACGAAAGCTCATGCTTCTATGTTTCAATTAGTCTCAAAGGTGCTACAAGATCCCTTTGCATACTGACTTTTCAAACTAACACAGCTATGTCTTTGAATTTAGGAATAAGCTATGCAGTTATGAACAGAGCCACTGAAATTGCCCTAATTGCTAGCCAATACATTCTGTCCAAAAGAGTATCATGGTGGATGGTATCAAAAGCCAATGAAAAGTTCCTGAGGTCTTTCTACAGCCATAACTCATCCATCGAGGTGACAAGAGTCAAAACTAGGCCACAGTCACTATGAAATAAACTGGGGTAGGGACAGGAGTTCAAGACAGAAAGAAATATGCTCTTTTGGGAGGAGAAAAATCATTTTGGTTTCCTACTTGGAACTGGATAAACTATCCCCTTGTCTCTCCCTTTTCATTATAACTCTTAATAACAACCAATCTAAAAGTACAATAGTCAGACAGCAAAACTGTGTATATGGAATGCTTTAGATTTGATATTTAAATTACTATTAGTTAAGAAAAAGTACAAAGAAAAAAATACATTTTCAATCAGACTTTCACATTTCTTTAGATCTTAAGCTGACATTAATGAGCAAATGCACACTGAGATGAGGAGCGGTCTGTAGGATAAAATGGCTCATATACTATGTTGATAAGTTAAGATGAAAGAAACCCTAGAACAAAGACATTACACTGTTGTGGCGGTATGTTAAAATTCCAAAATATTTGTATTCGTCAACAAAGCGAGATATGCCCATGACAAAAATATATAAATAAATACACCTGTCACTTTTTTAAAAATTTGACTGTATAACAACTATACTGTATATATTAATGCATTACTGTACTATGATTCCTAGCAGTCATTTACTATACAAGATGTGTGAACATTATATACATATCTTTTGACTGCTTGGCCCCTGATTTATGGTTTTAGTTCACACTGATGATCAACTGCAGCCTAATACATGCACTCAAGAACAAAGATTAACCTATATAAGCAGAAGAAAGCACTGAACAGGACAAAGTTATTGGTGATCATCACAGCAATGTTATACAGTATATTGTGTAATACGGTGTATAGCACCCTAAGGATTATGAATTACCCCATTCAAGAAAAGAAGGAAATTCAGTAGAAGCTCCTTTATCCCAAACTTCAGTTATACAGAAAATGCTGCTATTCTCATTCACCGGTTATTCCTCTCGCTTTCTTCAGCTCTTTACATTAGGGCTGCATTCACATATGCACCTGTTTCTTTAATGTTAACTTACTTATACATTTTAGGCTCACTTAACCCAATGGGACTTCACAATACTAAAATGCAACTGTGTCAAAAATAGTATTTTGGTTCATGTGAATTTCCCATGTACAGTAAGAACCATTTGCTCTTTAAAAAAATATAGAATAAACTAAGCTTTTCTAGACTATGGGCCTCAGCAGATGGCTTAAAAAGCCGTCCTCAGGGCAGGGAAGAGGAGGGGCAGCCACAAGTTCGGCACCCCCTCCCCCTCCTAAGGTCATTCTCGGAGCCACCGGCCCTCTGCACGGCTGGTGCTCCGAGGACGACCTCCCACCGCAGCGCCCAGACATGCTGCGGTGGAAGGGTCACCGAAAGTGTGCCGCAACATTTTGTGCTACACTTTCAGCGACATATGAAAGGAGCGCTATTTTAGCGCTCCTTTCCAGGGGCGCCGACGGTGCGCTGCTGGATCGAGGCATGGGGATGCCAAGGTCCTGCGGCACACCTTCCCAGGGCAGCCCACGGCCGCCCATCTGCTTAGGCCCTATGATGTATATAGAAGCAATTCAAAGGGGGAGTCATTGCCCTCATATTCTGGAAGATGCTCAGGAGCATCCAAGTATTGCTTTGGATGCTTATTCCAAATGCCTACTTTTGAGAGGTGGGAGTAATTTAAAATACCCTGAAATCAGGAAATACAAAATATTTATAAATGATGACATTCTCAAAGTGAGCTGACTTGCACATAATTAGAAATGGATCTTGGAGGAGTACGATTAATTCAGTGCTTTTGGCATATCTGCTTCTCAGAAAATGGGCAAAAATGAACTAGGGAAATACAGAAAGTCTAGTTTACTATAGACATGCTGAGGTACATGGCTTGATTATTTCACCTTACAGCAGGAACAAGTTAAGAAATCATAGTTTGTTTTTTCCTATTTTGTGAATCCAGACAACAAGCTGCCCCATTGGTATGTTTCTCTCCAGTCCACCCAGAGATGGAGTCCACAATTTCTTTCAGGTTTCTTGGTACCAGTCAAGAATCAGAAGGAGACTAGGAATGGGAAGGGCAGCTATAATAGAACTAGAGAAGATCCTAAAGAGTAAAGATATACAACTCAGCACTAAAGTTTGAATTATCCAAGACATTATATTCCCTAACTCCATGTACGGATGTGAGAGCCTGAACAGTGAAGTAAGCAGATAGGAAGAAAATCAATTCATTTGAGATGTGGTGCTGGAGAAGGGTGCTGAGTTTACCATAGACAACCAAAAAGGCAAATAAATGAATCCTGTAAAAGATCAAGCCAAGATTATCAAGGTGAGGCTGTTGTGCTTTGGACACATAATGAGAGGAAGACCACACACCAGATGGATAGACACTATTAGGGAGGTCACAGGTATGAATTTACAGGACCTAAGAAAGAAATCTCATCCATAGGGTCACCATGAATTGGGATCAACTTGAAGGCAGCTAACAACAATAAAACAAAAACCTTGATTTAAATCACACAACATGATACAAACATACTTACTTTTATTTATACTCTGCCTTTCTCCAAGACTGGGACTCTGGGCAGCTTACAAAAAGGCACAAAATTATAATAAAACATACAGTTAAAAATATATAAAATTAAGATTAAAACAATATTTATTAATGACATAATTAAAACTTTTTAAAAACTTTAAAACAATAGTGCATGAATACAACACGTGACTGGAGAGTGTGCAACAATGATCATAGCATGCACGAGTATGCTGCTTGTAACTGATAACCCAGGGTTCCTAGAGTTCAGTGACTTAATGAGTCAAGGAAACCAGCCCAATTTGTCAATCATGAATTCACAAGCCTTATCTTTAGTGCAATCTACAATTTCCAGAGGTTCTTCTGGAAGTCAAGAGCTTTCAGCCAAGGGAGAAACAGATTTCAAAGAAAGAAGGAGGATAGTGGTCCCAATAACTATAATATAATATAATATAATATAATATAATATAATATAATATGACTGACCCCAGGGAAGCAAACTTCTCCCAGTGTTACAGAATCAAGAGTGAGTAGGAATATGCATATATTCAATAAGCAGTATCATTCTGCATGGGGCAAAAACCTATTTGACATATATTATCTGCCAGTGATTCTGCAAGGGAATGTAATCCCTAGTTCTGAGATACAAGAAAGTAAGGAGTCAACGCTCAGTGCTGCACTGATTAAGACATGTTTCTTCCTGGCCCAGTCAAGATATACACTGAAGAGAAGCAGGGAATCATTCCTGTAACAGTCCAAGCCACAACAGGGAAGGAAACTGTTGGTGTATAATACACATCAAGTTGGCTTTCAGTATACTTTTCTGCCCAAGATAGTAATGCTATTGCTTGTCTGATAGATCCTAAAGCTTACTTATACTATGTCTGAGTCATTACTCACTAAGTTTTGTTTCTTGTTGGAAATGGTGTTGGCATTAAGGAAGGACTTCAGTTACAAAGCCTTAAATGAAGGAATAAAGAGCCAGAAGTACATGTGAATCCCATTTCTATCTTTTCTTCCGCTCTAAATGAGTGCAGCTATTGACACAGAATGTGTCAGCTACTGTAATCAAATTTAAAGAAGCAAGTGATGCTACATATTCACTGCTTCATGAGAGATTAGGAGGGAAAGGGATATTCACAAATATCAACATGTCCATAAAATCCATTGTAGTATAACACTGAATCCTGGGATTCAGCTCTGACTGACCAGTGAAGAAAATGGTGCTGTCAATGATGCCTTCTCAGTGACATGGTATGTGTGCATAATTGATGCCTACCTATCTATGATATTTCTAAATTGATGACCTAACTAAACATAGTGGGAATCTCAGAACTATCTTGGTCTTAGAAAACTAGAAAATTGAAAAAGGGGAATAGTGAAGGATTGTTCTGCCTCCCTTATAATTGCTACAAAAATGATTTACATAAAAGAATGAGTGATGCTGACACACCATCAATCCTGCTGCTTCCCCTTTTAAGCCTCAGACAAGCTCAGTTTGCCAAATTCAAATGTCCCATGATGACATGCTATAACCAAGAAGCCATAAAAATTATCATCATGTTCTTTACTCCATGTTCTTTACTCCAGAAATTATCATCATGTTCTTTACTCCAGAAAGAAAAATCAGATGCTATTTTTGAAAAGAAAATTGCAAAAGTGTTTACCTAAATATTTTCATACAGGGGATGGAAACATAGCCCTAACAAATGAAGAAAGGTGTAACCAATATGTGGTATTGCCTGTTACAAGTAACAGACATCTGGTTTAGCAAACTGGAATACCACTGATATGGATTAATTCATTGACTCTGACTATCTTTAATAATTCTTTGTGTCTATAGATGGAACCATTCCAATTGAAGATCCCTTTAATTGGATTAAACCAAAATCCTCAATGCTGGGACTGGCTCGAGTCTGTCGGCAATGGTATGACTTCAAGTTGTGCTTTCCAATCCAGGGTCCCTGAAATCAACTGGTCTAACTTAGCTGAATAGGACATTAGTTGAACAAAGTAAGGCTGCATATCTCTTATCCAAAATGTTTGGGACCAGAAGTTTCAAATATCTGATTTTTTTTCAGATTCTGGAATATTTGCATATTCATGATGAGATATATTGGAGATGGGATCGAAATCTAAACACAAAATTAATTTATGTTTCATATACACCTTATACACATAGCCTGAAGGTAATTTTATACAATATTTTAAATAATTTTGTGCATGAAACCAAGTTTGTGCACATTGAACCACTGAATTCATGCAGTTAAGTTGGTGCTCAAAAAGTTATGAATTTGGGAGCATTTCAGATTTTCCATTTTTAGATTAAGTATGCTCAACTTGTAGTAGCTCTACTACTATTCTACTAGTAAAGAAATAGGAATTGCAGGAATAGATATTGCTAACCTATATTCCAACCACTGAGTGACTTCAGCAAGTCACATTCTATCAGGGGAAGACAATGGCAAACTTACTCTGAACAAATCTTGCCAAGAAAACCCCATGATAGTGTTGCCTTAGGGTCACCTGAAGTCAGAAATGACTTAAAGGCATACAACAACAAACAATTCCAACCTGTGCACTAATAGTGATATGGACTTTTGTACAAAGACTTCCCTAGATTCGGTGTCAGCTTCAATGATATTTTCAGTTCATACCCAGTTGCTTGGATTTCCTCACCAGCATCCTAGATCAAAGAATTGTATCATAAAAATGCTGTCATTCTCATCATAAATATAGAAGGCCACATAAAAAAGAGGCTCATCTAAAGGTGTATTCTCTGGTGAGCTTATTCCTCAAATATGACTTCTCAGCTCTGTCTTATAACCCTATAGTTTTGTTAATATAACTGTCATATATGAAGGGATGTTGTTGTTGTTGTATATATGAAGAGATGAGCAGTAAGACATCAATTGACTCTGTTCGAGACATAGGTGTGCAAAGAATTGGCTGGAAAATTGCTGGTATGTATGTATGTATGTATGGTTTAAAAGTAAGAGGGAATGGGATAACATAAGAGACTGGAGAGACGGGATGTGAAAAATGTTTTTCTTGAGTACTGTATTGAGAAACTCTGATGAAGAGGTTCTGAATTCTGTACTGACAAGAATTCTGTACTGTACCTACACTATTCAGAACTTATTTTGTGCAAATTTTGTATGTGCTTTTTTTTCTTTCACATGAAACAGCATATTCTATGCAGAAAATGTGCTTTATGTGGGGAAAAGAGCACATGTGAATTTAGCACAGAATAAGTTCCCAGTAACAGCCTTTTGGTGTGCAGAAAACAGCATTTTTAACACTGAAAACAGTATTTCTGTGCAGAAAATTATTTCTACACAGAAAGTGCTGTCTTGCATGCAAAAAAAAAAAAACCCCAACAACTTTGTGCAACTTTGCAGTTTTCAAAGAGAATCCACTTAAACATTAGAAAGAACTTCCTGACAGTAAGCTGTCCGATAGTAAGCTGCATCTGAGTATGTTTTTCTTTGGAGGTTCACATGGTAGGAGTTAGACTGGATGGCCCTTGTGGTCTATTCCAACTCTATGCTTCTATGAGTTTTCTAGGACTTTCTCATGGCAGGAAGAAAACTGCTACATTTACTAGCTGCATCTTTCAACAATGGAACTAGCAAAGAATTACATGCTTATCAAGACTTCTACATTTAAAATGGAACATACACTTTATGCAGATATTCAATATGTAATAATAATAATAATAATAATAATAATAATAATAATAATAATAATAATAATTTATTTATATAAATAATCAGGGCGGCTTACAACACTATATATGTATATAGTGAACACATTGTCCCCAGCCAATATTACTATACTTTACTTTAGGCTTTGTATACCTTGAAATGCTCCAAGGTCCAAATCCCATTGAAATGCCTATGCACATGTATTTTGTAGACAGTACACTACATGTGTATAGGCTGAGTGTTTTGCTTCCATCTCTTTCTTTTACTCATGTGCAAATATATATATACACGACACACTCTCAGGATACATTGAACGTTTTCAGCTTATGAATGTACAACCATAACTGCAATCAACGACTCTGCTTTGCCAAAATAGACAAGGAGAGCTCACAAGTACAATTAGTATACAAAAAGTGCTCATACAGACACTTGCTACATCATGGTGGGAAGCATCTACTTCCTAGACATTGTTAGACTTAAAATCTTAGGAGCACTAGCCAGCTGAGAAATGCTGAGAGCTGCAGCCCAACAACATCTGGAGGGCATCAGCCCAACATCTGGAGGGCTGGCTGATTCTCACCTCTGTGCTACCCACACTGGAAGAAGTAGCTGGGGAAGAATATGGAGGCAGATAAGCACATGTATGGTCCAAAACACACTGCAGAAATAATCCAGTTTGAGACCACTTTAACTGCCCTGACTCAGTGCTAGGGATCCTGGGAAGTAATTTCTTGTGGAGCTCTTTGACAAAGAAGGCTAAATGCCTCACAAAACTACACTTCCCAGGAATGCCTAACATTTAGCCAGGACAGCTGAAGCAGTCTCAAACTGGATTATTTCTGCAGTGTGGAGGACCTCCAGGAATACCTAGAGGTAAAGGGCAAACAAAAGAAACAAGCCAAGTTTAGTACTTGTGTTTGTACCTCTTCTTGACAAAAATATTTCAAATGTTGTTGTTTTTTTCATAAGTACAAGTTCTATCTCTAGACACTTCAGTATGATAACTGACATCTTGATGCTAGTATTTCTCTTCAGTGTCGCCTAGTATTTCACGTGCCTTTGTTTATTTACTATACGTTATTTTTCAATGTCCTTTGTAACCCTTTGTTTTTATCCATTTTCTTCAATACTAGTATATGTCAATCAAAATGTGAGACATCCAATTAATAAGTACCGTAGTTTATTTCTTTGTTGCCTTTCAACCCAAAAGATTCCTAAATTAACCCATATTGAGGGAGGAAAAACATTTGACAGAGAATTCACAGTGACTTGAATGGACATTCAAGACGCAGCTCATGTACAAGATTCAACCGTGAGCTATTCATGCCTGTAACCTTTGGAATTATTGAGTGTGTAATACAGGGATTGTACAAGCCTCTTTTTCAAGCTGCCCTGGGCTTGTTCTCTGAGCCACATCAAGCACTAAGTTTAAACAAAACTGCTCCCAAGTTTCCTAAATGGTTTAATAAAACATATACTGACTGTAATATTCAGTTTATAGTAGAAAACTATCGCCCCTTGGTTTGAAAAATGACCTCCAGTTGGCAATTTTACTCTCAGCTTCATAGATTATAGTCCACTGTTGGTCATTTACTCAGTCCACAGAGCAATACTTTTCCATAACAAGCTCAAACGGCAATCAGTATTTGTAGGCTGCTCCACAAGCTGAGGATAATGCACCGCAACACATTCTATTATGCAGCTAAACAAAAGGAATAACAACCTGGTGACACTGACACAGAGAGAAAGGAATGCTTATTCCCTTAATGCTGAGACATCCAGCGGGGGGAAATACATTTCTTTGTAATTTTTGGAGATTTCTGTTGCTTTTAATGTGTTCAACGCAATATTAAAAAAATCTCTAATTCGATTCCTTTTTCACTAATGACATTTGCTTTTGTATCATCTTAAGTCTATTCTTATGCACTATAGCAAAAGCTAGATCCTATTAGAGCTGATCAAATTTAAGGAAATTAGTAAGATACCCTAAAGTTATAAAATCTCAGTTGTAATAATGGATTCAGGGCTCAGCGTTCAAAAGGCACTTTAGAGACTCCTCAACTGCCCTTGGGAAGGAAAAAACATTTTGTATGGTATTTAAGAGACTGTGACTGATGTTTTAGATCTGTTCCTATACTTCTGCATGCTTATCCATATCAGAATCAGTTTCTGAAAAATCAGGATCATGTTTAAGGGATATTTACACTGTGGCTAATTTGACAATTTATGTATCGGGAAGATCTCCATTCTATTTCCAAATGTACATTGGAAAGTCTTGCACATGTAAAGCCCACAAACCATGAAGCTATAGCCAGAGTTGGAAGTAACATATTATAAATAATGTTGCTAGGATGAGGAAGTGACAAGGTTGTAACTGCTTTGCTTTGCATAGCAATAGTAATTATGCTACTTTTTGTGTAATGAATAATTGTTACTTTTTCCTCCTAAAACATAATATGGGAATCATATAGAGCCTATATGATTTATAGTGTATTTTTGTAAAAAATAAATAAATGCAACAATAAAATTAAATAACTGTAAAATAACTGAAATATAATGTTGACTTTATAGTTATCAATAACAACCTACTTTTAATATGCACTAAGTATTATCTAACATACTATTTAAAAAAAAATCCCATACTGGTTTTTAAAAAAACCTCATTAAAACAGAACTGTTCCAACTTGGTGGGATAATCCCAACTAATCCTCTCATGTCCCACTTTTCCAGCTGCTTTTAAAATGTCCTGGTTTTAATCTCTTCTTCCTCTTGTTGTTGTTGTTGTATCACTTCACAGCATTTCAGACTTGCTACAACCATAATGTGAACATATCACAGGGTTTTCTTGGCAAGATTTGTTCAGAGGGATTTTGTCATCGCCTTGCTCTGAGAGGCTGACTTTCTCAAGGTCATCCAGTGGGTCTCCATGGCCAAGCACAAATTTGAACCCTGATCTCCAGAGTTGTAGTCCAATGCTGAAACCACTATACCATGTTGGTGTTCCCTCTACTATTATTTTCATCCTTTTTCTTCAGCTTACTTCAGCTGCTGCAAACTGAATTCAAAGTGCAAAAGTAATGGGGAAAGGAGATAAGGGAATCTTGTCCTCAGTAGGCTCAAGCAAAAGGTAACTTCTGTAGCCTCTCCTACCTTGTGTGTTCTTCTTTATTAATAACTTTTGTCATCTTGACCACACTCTGATGTTGCTTGGTCACATGTATCACAGTTTTCATCCGTTAAATTGTGGAGTTAATGTAGATTTTCCTCTCTAACACAAAAGAAAGGCAGACTGGGCCCTTCAAGAAGACATAGAATTTGACTTTCTTCTGTTCAGTAGTACCTAACATGCATATGACTATCCTTTGTCCATCAGCACCTCAGGCCACATGCAGCACATACAATCCATACAGCACTCACTGAATATTCCACTGTCAATGACAGGGAAGAAGATACCTGCTGAGTATTATCCCTGAAAGCTTTTTTATGGTATGGACTATGAATATGGAGCCACATTTTAAAAAAGTAATCAGTTACAGTTAATATTCCAGAGTGGCTTGCTGTGTTCAACTATCATTATGTGTCTAACTTTTAAATATTATGTACTTATTTGGTTTCTCAAAAGGAACTAAAAAGTCTTTTAAAAAACTAAAAAACTTAAAGGCTACACACTGGTGGTCTGCAGTACAAACCTTCTAGGCAATGCAATGAGGCCACACTATTTTAGTTTTTAAAATAACCTGAAAGCTGCTTCCATTTTACAAAAGGAGCTAAATTATCTCCTGTTACTGTAACAGGAAAATGATGGCTGAAACTTTGCTATTGCAGCAAATAGTTAAATCAAAGTAATGGGTTATTTGTAACTCATTATTTCTCAACACATCCTTTCTCCCTATATACTCTCCCAATCAATCCAGTAGCTGTTTGCTGGGATGGAGGAGTGTGATATCAAGAAGTAAGAAAGTGAGAAGGAAATGCCAGCTCTGCTTTTCTCTAGGATCTCTCCTTACCACAGAAAAAAGATAGTCCCATCTCCATTCCAATAGTGAAAACCTCTAGAAGTCCAGACTGCCCTGGACCCCAGTTTTCAAAGGGATCTCAAGGAACACAGGAAAGGTCTAAACCTCCCCATCTTTGCATGCTGAGATGGAATCAGAGATTGAAAAGTTCAAGTGTGAACCTGTGAATATACATGTATACTGTACATGGGGTAAATCTATGTTTACTTGTCTGTGTAACTTTTAGAAAAGGACTATATGTGTTTAAGAGCAACAAGGGAAAAACCATGTGGGGGTATACACACAGGTGTGGTATAATAATATTAATAATAAATTTTTATTTATAGCCTGCCCCTCTGCATGGCAATCGGGACGGGTTACAGCACTTTAAAACAAACAAAGTTAAAACATTCCCTCATCCCACAATCCAACCCTCCCATCCCCTTAAAACAGAATTAAACTAAGGAAAAGTTAAAATACAACAATACAATAAAACAATAAAACAATAAAACAATAAAACAAGGAATCAGTAATAATAAAACAAAATATTAAAACTCATCTCCCACCAGACAGCAGTTATTCTGGGAAGGCCTGCTAAAAGTGACCCATCTTTACTGCTTTTTTAAAAGCAGCAAGAGTAGTAATGAGACAGATCTTGTCCGGCAGGCCATTTCAAAGTCTGGGAGCAGTAGCAGAAAAGGCCCTCTGGGAGGTCTGAGACAGCCTGGTTTTTATTGGCTGTAGCAAATTCCTTCCAGAGCACCGAAGGGTGCGGGGGATCATACGGGAAGAGGCGGTCCCTAAGATAAGATGGACCCAAGCCATGTGGGGCTTTAAAGGTCAAAAACAACACCTTGTACTGTGCCTGGAAACTAATTGGCAGCCAGTGGAGGGATTTGAGCATCGGTGTTATGTGCTCCCTCCTAGATGTTCTGGTAATTAACCTGGCTGCCATGTTTTGCACCAGTTGTAGTTTCCGAGTTAGGCACAAGGGTAGCTCCATGTAGAGTGTGTTCCAATAAATCCAGATATGAAGTTACCAGAGCATGTACCACTGCTTCCAGATCCCTCATATCCAGATAAGGGCGCAGTTGGCGTATCAGCCAAAGCTGATAACAGGTGCTCCTGACCGTCACACTCACCTGATTAGTCATGTGAAGCGACGAGTCAAGGAGTATCCCCAAACTGCAAACACAGTCCTTGGAGGAGAGTGTGACTCCATCTAGGACTGGAGACTGTATTCCCAGATCTGGTTTCGGGCCTGTGACTGTGAGTACCTCCGTTTTGTTTGGATTCAACTTTAATCTGTTTTTCCTCATCCAATCCAGCTTGTCCACATCATCAGTACTCACAGATTGCAATTGATCCAGTAGAATGCCATCAACGGAGTTACTGGATGCCTCATCTACGGATTCTGCCAAAATACTGGCGTCCAAGTCGGCTCTTATCCAAGGGATTTTATATACAAAGTAGACATTAAATGCCTCACAGCAGGCTGTAGTTGGGTCAAGTAGGGGGTTTGGCACAGGGGGAACCTTCGTCAGCTCCCCCACCACCGTAAAAAGCTCTGCCGGGCGGGACTCTGCAGACGCAATGCGTGCAGAACAGAAAGATTTCTGCGCTGCATGTAAAGCCTCCCTGTAGGAATCAAGATGCTTCCTAAGGTGAGTTCTGTCAGATAAGAGATGAGTCCTTTGCCATTCGCACTCTAGTTGTTCTCCGGCATGCTTCATCCTCCTAAACTCCTCTGTATACCAGGGCTTGCAGTTTGAAGCGGGCTGGAAAGGACGCTTGGGAGAGATTGTGTCAATAGCCCTAGTGAGATCGGTGTTCCAAGTATCCACCAAGGCTTCGACAGAATCATTGGTGTTGCCAACCATTAGACCTTCTAAGGCTTTCAGGAAACCAATTGGTTCCATTAGCCTTCGAGGGTGGACCGTTCTAATGGGTCCGCCACCCCCGGGAGATTGGGCAGTAGCCTTTAGTTCCACCTTGATCAGAAAATGATCCGTCCATGACAATGTGGTGGTTTTTTTTACCTCCGCCCATGGATGTTCCTGCTCCGTACTAAAGACTGCATCAAGGGTATGACCAGCACAATGTGTGGGCCTGTTGACCAACTAGGATAGGCCCATGTTTGTCATGGTATCCATGAACTCCCGAGCCGCGCCGGTTAGGTCTTGTAAACTGGTTTCAAGTGGGATGTTGAAATCCCCCAGAACCAAAAGTCTGGGCGATTCCAGCAACAACTCTGAAGCCAGAGTGGTCAGCTTGGTTAGGGAGTCTGTTAAGCAATGGGGTGGCCGGTATACCAACAGAATCCCTAAACTATTCCTGGTCTTCAGGCTAAGGTACATACACTCGATATGGGTCGTTTTCCAGATAGGCTTTCTGATCATGTTTAAGGTGTTCCTATGGACCAAGGCTGTGTCGCCCCCCGCCCACTTTCCCTCACCTGCTCACTAACTGAGTACCCAGCTGGAAGAACCTGCGCCCATATCGCGGAGCTGGCATCCCCCAGCCAGGTCTTAGTAAAGCATGCCAGGCCGGCCGCCTCATTCACTAAAAGATCATGGATGATATGGGTCTTGTTTTTGACTGACCTGGCATTGCAAAGAAGCAGGTTGAGGGTCAGTGGAATGGTTGGTGTGTTTATGCATGTCCCTGATCTAGCTGCCACCATCTTGTGGTGCTTTGGGGCCACAAGATGGACGAAGAGGTTGCTCACTCTGTGCTCTCCACTGAGTAGCACTGGGGTCTCCACACTTTGAGCGACAGGTCCTTCCTACCTGGAAACACAACGAACAGAATTCAAGACCCTCTGTTGCAAAAATGCCTGGTCTCAAACTGAGCTATGGTCTTCACTATGCACTTCCTTGTCATTTTCAGTACTCATATGTTGCACTCTCAGTGTGTAGTGTGTGGTACAGATCACAGGAGTAATCTACCCTCTTTGTTACAGAAATAGATCAGGAAGGTCAAAGATAAACTAAAACTAAAAGAGCTTATGTAGATAAAGGTGTGAAAGGTACAGATTAGAAAGCAAACCAGGACATTTGCTCATACTCTACTTATATTGTAGTAGACAGTTTTATTGTGGCATGAAGGACTCTCTTGGTGGTTGGTTATGAACCTTGAAACTGTACTGCCATAAACACTATAACCCTCAACTTAACTCATTTGCCTTGTATACCTCGATTGAGTTCCTTTTCTTAAGTCATATTAACAGTTTGGGATACAGAATGATTCAATACTTCTAGCAAAAGAGGATGACCCTTTATGTGAAAATTCAGCACTGGATTTACATGCTTGTCTCATTCATATTATTGGGCAAATTAGATGATACAATTTTATGATTTAGGAAAAAAGCCTTTTAGTTTGAGAAGTAGCAATTTCCTTTTTAAAAAACATCCTTCATTTTCAAAGCAATAAAAAGTGGCATATATGTCCCATACCATAATGGATTAATTAAGGAATATTATGTTTATCCTAAGTCCTGACTGAGTTGTACATCTTCATAACTCACTCATAAAAATTAATACAATTTCCAACACTCCATAATGATATATCACCTATATTCCCCTACCTGTTCAGAATAAATTGTTCCACATTGGATTATTCTGAGGCACAGCAAAGAGTATTAAAAATTACATTGTTATTTTAGGAGTTTACAGAACAATGCGCCAAAATACTCTTCACTGAATATCTGAAGTGTCATGTTACTACTATTGCCAAATCTACTTTTTCCAGATCTAATGCAATGCACACATACACCTTCCCACATCTAGCTTCTTCACCTTTGTCACAATCTTTTCTTTTTAAAACATATCTTTGTTATCAGTTACCCATGTAGTCAGCACAGAAATATTCATGCAGTGCATCTCATAAAACACCCAAATTTCCAAACTGAGAGACAAAAAAAACCCCTCAAAATAATAATGTACAGATGTTCCTTATTTAAATTAGCTGTTGGCATTTACTGCTGCCAATCTCATATGTGATCAAGTTTGCAAATTTCCCAGGTATTTTATAGTGGGTTGTTTATCTTCAACTTGGATGATCATTCCAGATAATTGAAATAGGTAATCATTCAATAAATAACAAGTGTTAAGTGTCTGAGGCTATCTAAGGCTCTGACTGGCTAGTTTCATCTTTCTTATCCAAGAACACTATCTTTCTCTTCTGCTGTTAATATTGGCTCTTTCCTTTTGTACTTTAATCTAAAATACTGCTTCAAAAGCAATTTGCCTTTGGTGATCATGTGCAAATTTAATCCCATCCTTGAATATCAAACAGAAATCTTCTTCTCAAATCTAAGTAGGCAGAATTGCTAACAAACCTATAGTACCATACAAGCATGTGTGATAAGTTTACACTGAATGTTTCTCTTGATTCTGATCCAAGTGAGAACAGGAAGCTAGATTATCAAAAGGTATATCCTTGCCTAAAATGCTTCCCTATATTATGCAGGATGGAAGTATGCAACAGGGCAAGACTTTTGATCTACTCAAACTGAGTGCCATTTTAAAAAGCTTAGAAGCTCTGGTATGATATACAAGTTTCCTGCACTTTTTGATAGTCCCCTAAACACCTCTTTTTCCACAGAGAAGATGTAACAACTTGATTTTTAAATGTCATTATAAAAATATAGGCTACCTTGTAGTATCAATATGTCTCAAATGATTCAAGAAACTGACATTATGGTAAACATAGCAAAAGTGTAATAGGATTCAACAAAATGTAAGTTTGCGGTTTGTGAGAGAATTGATTTCCACAAGAGCCAGAATCTCACATCTAGGGATGGCAACATGTATGGGTCTTATTCTCACAGGCAAGAACAAATAATGTAATTGATTTTTTTCCATACTGCAAAAAATGCAGAATTTTCAAGGACTAGACAGAATTCCATGCAAGCAGTAGTGTGTACAGAAAACATTCCTTTTTGTGAAGAAAATATAGTCTTCTGCATAGGAAAAATGCTTTTTGCACAGAAAAGAAATTGCAAAATAATTTTCTCTCTACAAATAAAACAAAAAATAAATTAAGTCTACATGTTCCAACAGTTCAATTTTTTTTTCAAATTATTCAGTCTTCTTTAACCATTTCTATTGTTTTGTGTTTGGTTGTCGGAATAACTGAGCCAGTCTTCCCCTGGACCCAATGAGGAAGAAAGCATAGCTGGCACCATGCAAGACTTCAGACTATCACACTTTTCTTCATGAAAGAATGGATCTCTCCAATTTTTTACCTACCTTGCTTCTAGAAAACAATACAGTGAGGAAAGTCCCATTTACTACATGAATGCAGTGACAGGGACTGATTCTCCAGATCCCATGAGACAGAAAAATGGTGCCACAATGAGTCTTTGAGACATCAAAATAGCTAATTTGGATCCATTTTTAAGTGGATTGATAAATGGACTCATGTATAATGGCTTTCTCTACAGTTTAGAATCTGGTATGAAATAAATGTACATGGGCAAAAACTTAATTATTCTCTGAAATTAAACTTGAAAAGGCTCTAGAAATTCCATTACCAAGACAGCACTCTACACAAATCTCTAAACAGGAAACACGTTAAACACTTCATAACATAATTTTTTCAGACATTATATAGTTCAATTTAAAATAATAAATAATATAAAGTGAATACAACAAATTAACAATAACATGATAAAACACAAAATAGCATAAAAACAATAGACATATACTGACATAGTGTGAAATACAGATATAAAAACTAAACATATCATTAATTATAAGGGTTAAAAAAGCACTGCAGGGACTAAAAGATGGGCTCTAAATTCAGAAAATGTGACAATATAGGAAATGCCTGAGAACACAACAGTCTTAGCTCGGCATTAGCGTGTCAGAAATGTGGGTGCCAAGCAAGTTTCCCTAAGAATTACCCTCCAGAACTGGGTAAGTGAATAAAAATGCATTGACTATTTAGCATATTTCTTGGTCATAGACATATTGACTATTTAGAACACTTCTGGGTCAAAGAATTCTGACAGCAGCAATGAAATAAATAATCATAGACTTGAAAATAATCTCATATGTCATCTAGTTTATATCAGTGCCAATGCAGGAAATCTTCTATTATAATATTCCTACCAGATGACCATTCTGTCTCTGCTTAAAAACATATAACAAAGATCCCAAACAGACAGGCCAAATGAAGTGGCTTCCGACCGCTTTGGAAGTATGCTCATTAAATGCTGCTTGCCTCCAAAGCGGCCGGAAGTCATGCCAAAGCTGCACTCCAGTCCTTAAGCTTGGAGCAAAAAGGAGATGGGATAGTCCAACTCCTGGCAGTGCTGGTTGGCCTTTGTATGGGGTTGCTGGTTGGCTGGAGCAGGCCATGTGGGCAGTAGGGTTCCAACCTACTTCCAACAGGAGCAGACTTGGGCCGCTATTTCACCGTTCCACAACACCACCACTTTCTGGGGTAGCCTGCTCCACTATCAAACAGCTTACATATTAGGCAGTTTTTCATGATGTTTAGCTTCAATCTTTTGTTTGTTTGTTTGTTTGAGCCCACCAATTCATGTCCTACGCTTTCAATTAACAGGACAGTGGTTACTCCATTGGCTTTATGACACACCTTCAGATAGTTGAAGATGGCTACCATGTTGCCTCTTACGTGTCTCTGTTTGAGGCAAAACATTCAACTCCAACCTTTCTTCAGTACCATACTCCTGACATGTTCTACAGAAATTATATTCTTCAGTAGTGGTGTTACAAGCTGGCCATAATACTCCAGATGAGCTCTAACTAAAGGAAAAGAGAGTGGCACCAACATTTCAAATGATCTAGACACCCTGGTGCTGCTGGTATAGCCTAGATCTGCTTTAGCTTATAATAAACACATTAATGATCCTGTTGATTCATGTGTCACTCATTGCATCCTTTTTATATTTGGGAAAATCTATCATTTTCAGTTCTCCCCATATTTGAATTTTGCAAATTTTTGGTAAATTCTAAGCCAGAACAAGGTGAAAACTGTTTTCACATGTAGTACTATCAAGTCATGTGTCACTCAAGTTGTATTTATGCTATGCTTTTTCTATTCAGGTATGTACCTTGTGTTGTTGTGTACCATCAAGTCATTTCAAACTTATGTCAACCCTATCTGAGGCTGAGAGAGTGTGACTTGCCCAAGGTCACTCAGTGGGTTTACATGGCCAAGCAAAAATTTGAACCTTAGTCTGCAGAGTCATAGTCCAGTGCTCAAAGCACTACACCACACTGGCTCCTTAGTGTACCCAAGTCTTTATTATGTCAAGATCATCAAAACCTATTTCGATATTCTTAAGCATTAGGCAACACTTCTTGTTTAGTGTTATCTGAAAATTCAGTCTTACTATACCATCATCCAAATCACTTGTAAAAATGTCAAACAACACTAGGCCCAAGAGAGATGTCTGCAGTACTTGGTCATTTCTATTCTGTGTGTTATAGTGGTTTGGATGCTGGACTAGGTTCAAATCCCACCCTGCCATGGAAACCCACTAGGTGACTTTGGGCAAGTCATTCTCTTCCACCTTCAGAGGAAGGCAATGAATAAATCTTGCCAAGGAATCCCCATGATAGGTTCACCTTAGGGTTGCCATAAATTACTAAGGCACACAACAACAACAACAACAACAACAATGTTGCTTTCCAAGGGGGAAATAACTATACCTATCGAATGTGTCCAGCTTAAGTGAGGGAGTAATTTGATTTCACTTTTTAAAAATAATTTATCAAAATGTGCAAATCCTTTATAGGGTTGAGCTTATGTTAGCTGAGCTGGAGGTAACAATGAATGCAATGTTCTACATGAGATCCATTTGTGTTATACTGCAACAACAACAATTTTTCATCTTTTTTTTCTTTTTGGACCATATGCAGGTATAAATATTAAGGGAATCCAGTGGGTTCAGGTCTTGAAGCTCAGTCTTCCTATCCACAACTCCCAGATCAATATGCCAATCAGAACATTGTTGCAGTATAACACACATCTGATGTTTTCGTTTTAACTTTTAAAGTGGCAAAAGGGCTTGCCTTAATTGTACAGAGGGGGATGGAACAAAGCTGCTTGGCACTAGGGATGTCAAGAACAGTTACAAATTTTCTCACTACCGAACAGAAAGAGTCCCTAGAGAAGTTATGGGGGGTGGGAGAGGTCAACTGCCATAAGATTTTTCACATGTTTGTGGTTTTTGAGAACAAATTAGTTTTACACAGGAAAAAAATGCATTTTGCTCAAAGGAATCAGTGTCTTGTGTTAAAATATGTTTTCTACAAAACCTTTCTGAAAAAAATAGAATTTTCAACACAAATCCCAAATGGGAAACCCAGGATGGAGAAATATTTTGAAATTCTTTGCCCTTGCATGCAAGAATAAAATTAACAAAGATTTACATCTCTACTTGGAACAGCTAGAAACCAAAGCCACTGCCACACATCATGCAAATGGGGCCACAAAGGTCCTTGAAGGACAGGACTTAATGACATATCATCCTTCCTTTTAACTTTGTACCCATGGTGGCATTCATCACATTCCCCCATTCATAGGTAAAGGGAAGGCCATCACGTTATAAAGTTCAATTGTTCTCGAGTCTTTTGTGATCCATTTGTAAAGCATACAGAAACCACCATACTTTGTTGGCATGTAGCTTGAAGCTGTACAAAAAAAGGGGTGAGTTATTAAAGGCAGTCCCTCAACTACCATCTCATAGCATTCAAACATTTTTGTTTTGTTTTTAAAAAATTATGTGAATTTTTACATTGGGCATCTGGAAAACGGACATGGATCTAATGTAGAACACTGCATACATTGTAACCTCCAACTCAGTTAACACAAGCTCAGCCCTATAAAGGGTTTAGAACTATGATCCGATCCAGCATAGCTAATCTACCTGTATTGTACTTAATGGTAAGGTAAAGGTAGTCCCTTGACATGATTGTCCAATCGTAACAGATTGTACGGGATGGTGCTCATCTCCATTACTAAGCCGAAGAGCCAGCATTGTCCAAGGACTGCTCTGGAGGTCATGTAGCCAGCATAGCTGCACTGAATGCTATTACCTTCCCACTGAAGTGGTACCTATTTATCTACTTGCATTTGCATGCTTTTGAACTGCTAGGTTGGCAGAGGCTGGGACTAGTGACAGGAGCCCACCCCATCATGCAGCACTCGGGCCTTGAACTGCCAACCTAACAATCTTCCAATCATCAGAATTGGTGTCTTAACCACTAAGCCACTACATCGCCCCAATTGTAGGCTACACCCAACACTATATTTTAGTGTTCATTTGAAAATCTCTCAGTTACATTCCATTATGTTCCACTACATGTCAAAAAGGAAACATTGATCAGCTAAAGCTTCTCTGTATGATTCTCATGCAAGGTTGCATACAAGCAGGGGTTCAACACCACCCTTTTGTTTGATGTGTTGTACTTTAATAAGGAGGCACTTCCAATTATCAGCTTAGCTAACAAAGTGTTACCTCACAGAAGCAATACAGAAGCAATACAGAAAGTCAATGCTATCTATAACAGAGGAAGTGAAATCAAGAACTGAAAACTATGTTGTTTCCAAAGCACTTCTCTGGAATGATAACATCATCCAAATAAGGATATTTTCTGCTGTTCCCATCCATCTTTTGTGAAAGCAGAACACTGTGAGAGGCAACTTTCCACAACTTAAGCAAGTGAAGTGGCTGAGGGTCTGGAAAGTACATGATGCACATAGGTACCCAGAAGTGGAGAGGTTGTTCTGTTGACAAACTTGTAAGTAGACAGATGCTTCTGAATGTGTCCAACCATGATAACAGAGAAAGCAAGGACATGATTTCTTTTTTTTTTTTTAAAAAAAAAAGGAAAGAAAATCCTATATCCATACTTCTATACTATTAACCATAATCCTGACGTTTACACAGTTAAGGAGCTTTTTTGAAAATGTATAAACACTCTTATATTCCTAATAATTCTTATAGCATTTTCAGCACAACGAGTACATTAAGTACCCTTTTCTCAGTGATTTTCACAATAACCCAATAAGAAATGTCAATACTGTTGATGTCCTTGTACTAAATAGGACTCGAGTCTCCTATCTATATACTGACCAGACTCACACTTGCTTTGTTTTAGCAAGGTTGCTTTACCATGAACTTCCAGATGAGTATCCTATATTCCTATGTTGTGTATGGAAAGCTGTACTTGAGGCAGATGGTGGCCTTCTCAAAGTCATCCAGTGAATGCACGGCTATGAAGAGATTTGAGCCCAAACATGCCAGTTCAAAATATAGTACCCGATGAGCCAAACTAATTCATGCTGTTCTGCTAAACATATTAAACTGATGAGAGAAATGCACTTCCTGCAATCTACAGCCATCAAATATCCCTCACAGACAAAAACTACAAGACTCATTGTTGGATATCTGTACCTACTGAATGCAATAAACCCACATCTATTGGTTTGCACTCTTTACACCACCTTCACATATCATTTCAAATAATGTTCCATTTGTTCTGAGGAAGGCTTATAACCATCCCATTGTTTTTATATGAAAATTATAGCATATGGCCTAACTTTCTCCCCCATTTTTAGTTTTAGTCAATAAACTCACAATATTTTAAGTTTCTATCTGTGAAGAATATGCATGCAGTACAAAACAGCCCTCAGTATACTGGTTTCTAAATGAACTCCATCTTTTAGAAGACCTAACAGATACAGGCAGCATAATCCAGCTAAAGAGAAACACGGGACATGAGAGTTCTGCAACTTGGCTGATGAATCCAATATCCTATAGAATAATACCAATTCCTTACCTATATCTTCTCCTTTTATGAAGTACTGATATTTCTGCATTAAAAAACTTACAGACATCATTCCAGATAGCCATTTTCTATATAATGAGGCTCTTCTTCTGGAAGGGTGTTTCAGTGACTGGCAGTTCCTGGACCAAATCTAATCAGAATGAGCCAACTTACTGACCTATAAATCATAAAATCTGTTTGCCAGTTATGCTGGCCACAGAAAGCTTTGGAATCAAAGACTATTGACATTCAGTTGTATAACCAAATGTGGCAGACTTCCTGTTAATTATAGGTGGATTTTGGGAGGCAGGGAATAACAAATTTAATGAATGTTCATATCCACAACAATAAAGTTACAGATAATGTCACTCACTTCAACAGTATATTTTATTAAAACAAATGAGACATAACTTAAATTAGAACAGAAAAAAAATGAAAAAATAGAAATCTTTGATGTGGTACATAACTATTGGGAAGAAAAGAAGGATCTGATGATTCCATTACAGCTGCCATCCTCAAGTCTCTATAGAAATTTGAATCTCCCTTTTTCACTCAGGTAAGCATGAATATAGGGAAGAAAAAAGAAAAAGAGAGAGAAACATGAGAATGGAATGAAGGAACAGGTAAGCTTGGCAGCAGGACAGGGAGCCAAATTATCAAGTCACTTTGGGGCCAGTACTGTTATCCTCAAACTGTTCCACCAAGGCATGCCATTAAATTTGCAAAAGGGATCCCCATGCTTATATCTCCTTTATCTCAGTTACTCTCAACATACTACTTCTAGATTTCCCTGAGCCAGTCATTAATATTACATAGAGAGAAGTATATGAAATTTCTCATGGTTTAATACAATGCAAGGTTAATTTGGGGGTGTAGCTCTGGGGAGGTGGGGCTAGCAAAAAGAAAACAGGATTCAAATCCCTGCTCAGATGTGGAAACCCACTGGGCGACTTTGGGCAAGTCACATTCTCTCACCTTCAGAGGAAGGCATTGCCAACCCTCCTCTGAACAAATCTTGCCCCATGAAAACCCCATGATAGGTTCACCTTAGGGTCACCATATGTGAGAAATGACTTGAAGGCACATAGCAACAACAATACCATGAACAAAGCAAAGAGAAGAGTTCTAGGTGTGAATGATTTTCTATGTCTGACTCACCACAATGCTAGAAATTTGGGGATGGAAGAAAAACTTTTGGGAACAATGTTGCCATTTTACTCGTCCATCATCTATATCCTTGGGTTACTTCCATTTAGAGCATCTGAATTTAAGCTCTTGAAATCACTGTGGGCATGTGTGTGAATTCTTGCACATATACATGAGCCACAACATTGTTAAGTATATCTTACAATAACATGCAAAGTGTGTAAGAATGTACTATCATCTGTTATATGTATCTTAAAAGTCAGCATCAGTTTTGACATTAGAGTAATTCTCTGTCGAAGCGCTCCATTGTATTGGCACCAGAAGTTCCAATTATCCCTTATGTTTTGAAACTTATATTCAGTAACACACTCAAAACTAAAGTTAAAGAGAAAACCACACCAGCTAAAGATGAAATAAAGGCAACATTTCATCTCCCAACATTTTATTCCTTGAAATACAGTTGAAATTATGTTACACGACTGCTTTTTTTAAAGGATACTTTAATGAAGAAGAGACATTATAACCAGGTTTTCTTTCCCTTTTCTCTTTTTGCATGTCAAAGGATTCACCTAACAAATCATAATCCACAATGATACAACCTTCCCCCATCGAGGCAAAATGCATACACACACACACACAAAAAAAAAAAAAGATTGCTATGGCAAAGAATTGTGAATTTCATTAAATATGTTAACAGGGGGGGAAATTCAGCTTTGAAAAATAGTAATCCTGTCTTTCAACAAAAATATTATAGGAAGCTATGAATTTGGTAGATCTGAATAGGCTGTTGGTACATGTTTTACTAAGGTAATATAATGGCACACTATTATTAGATCACATTAATCATTACTATGCCAAAGGCAGTGACAGCCCCACTGAAAAGGATTGAAAGGGCTGGTAATGGATATAAATTACCCATTGTGTGATAAAAGGATTTTTACTAAGAAGGTAAGAATAAAACAGCAAATTTCTAATATAACTGTTGTGGAAGGGGGAACCAAAATAAAAGTAATCCTCTGTTAGTAATATCCACAAAAATAAAAAAGCACTTCTTAAAACAAGATAAAGTCACAATATTTTTAAACAATTTATACAGTATAAAATTAATTTCTTGGCTTCTAATATTGCTATCAATATTGCTATTTAAATGGTTTATGGAATGACCTCTAAGGAATATGGTCAAAAGGAAAGGTAGGTTTTGCTAATTAGAACTCGGTGAAGATGGTTTTATGCAGATTCATTTAAGCCCCTTAGAAGGATCAAATGTTGATTGTCAGGCACTCCAATATTGTATGCTATTTTAGGGTTCTCATTCATATATCTCAAATTCTTTGTATACAAAAGCTATAGTACCAAACAGTGAATCTTTTAAACAACTGAAGGAGACCTTTGTAAACATTTTTAAACATATTAACATTCAAAACTGTCAACTGACTTGCACCAAGGGCCAAAATGATAAGATATAAAGAGTTCTGTAGCTGATCCACAAATTCAGGGAGCTTATCATTAGTGTGAGAACCAGGATGGTGCAGGGGATTGAGTGCAGGGAGATCAAGGTTCAAATCCTCACTTGGCCATGGAAACTCACTGGGTAACTTTGGGCAAGTCACACTCTCGCAGTCTCAGAGGAGGGCAAGGGCAAACCTGCTTGAAACAAATTCTGTCAAATCAGGACAGTTGGTGGGTATAGATTTATTTGGGACTTCTGCATGTTTCTGCACACACTGTCCAGTCCAAGTCTTGTCTTAAATGGAAGTCTAGTTATTACCAGTTTGACAGCAAAATCCACTAATTACAGCAAGATCCTGAGGGGACTCAAATAATACTGCTCTGACAGTTACTATTGGCAGATTAAGAGTGGAAAGATTCAACAGAGTTCAGAGCCCCAGAAGATAACATTAGTCAGAAGCTATAAGACAATGCTACTCAAAGTGGTAGACCCAGGACCACTGTTGGTCGATGAACTATTGGCTGTTTGTCCCTGGCAAGTTTCCAGACAAGGAAGAACAATTGTACCCAATGGGAACAAATATAGTGCTGGTCTCTGAAACACTGTGGGTCGGACGCTGGCTCCTCACATCCAACAGCCTGGGAGGCAGCTATAGGAGACTTCTGGATCTCGGGCAGAGCCATAAGAGCAGACAAATATTTCTAGTAAGAGCTTAACCACATCAATAGCCCTTCTATTGCACCCTAGTCCTGACTTCTGACTTCAGGTACCACTCTCCTATTGAGGATGCAGAGACTTAAAGGGCCAGGACTCTAAGAGATGTCCGAGGATCTCTTAAGGAATGTACTGCCTATGTTAGTCAACAGGCTTGGTGGGAAAGGAAGTCCTTAAAAATAGGATACTTGTCTGGGTAGGCATAGTTAGCCATCGATCATGGTGGGTGCATAAAACTTGAGCAGAACAGGCTCACAGCTTTTACCAATTAAATGGAATTAATTTCGCCCAACTTTCAAGATCAAAAATACCTGTCTGATGCAAGGAACTCATCTCTTAAAGAGCCAAAAACTCTTCAAAAATACCTATCTGATGCAAGGAACTCATCTCTTAAAGAGCCAAAAACTCTTCAAAACAGAGGACACAGAGATGACACGAGGGAAGGGAGGCAGAGGTGAGAGTCCCCTGACATAGGAGCCATAATTTTTAGACCTCCTGGAAAAGCTTCATGTAAATTTAGTGTAGGACTTACAAAAATACTGGGCACAGGTGAAGTCAAAGTTTACTGCCCTGACAGCTCATTGGAGATATAGAAAATACAGTTAATGCAGCTCTTGAACAGGGTCATTCTCATGAGGCCTGCATAACAGGAGTTAGAACAAATGAATGAAAGACAAGATTTGGAGGACAGAATAGACACTTAAATATCAGAATTCATGGTACTCCTGAATTGGGGGAACATTAGGACATGATTTCATTCCTTCTTACCTGCCCAGGTTTTGATCTCCTTTTGGCTGACATAGAAAGAGCACATCAGATGTTGGCTTTAACTGGAGACAAGGTGCTCCCCCCAGGAGCCATGATTTTAAACCCTTCACTTCTCTGCTCCAATAAGCAAACATAAAATACAAATGGGGCTTCCCTTTTAAGCTAATAATCTTTTATAATGGCTCAGTCATGACTGCCTCAACTAAAACTCAGCTTCTTCACATATGTGAAGCCTTAGACATTAAGGTGCCCCAAGACTTTCCTAATATTGCTGATATACAGGTAGAATCTATCATTTATTCAGACCATGCAACCACAACATTAACTTGGCAGCTTGGACCTGATCTATTAAAACACATATCTGGAGATTCAATCCATATCTCCTCATGAATGAATGTTTTAAAAAAACAGATTCAAGATGAAATTAAACAATTTTATCTTGAAAACAGATCACCTGAAATTATCTGAGGCCTTGTCATGGGATACCCTGAAACTAGTTTTCAGAGGCTTATTAATTAAGGAAGGGGCTACACAAAAGTGACTTAAAGGAGCCATGAGATAAAGCCTCCTCCAAGAGATAGAAAAGCTATCATTACCTCACAAAAATTGCTTGATTCATAGGTATTCATTCAACTCCAGAGGAAAAAGCAGAGCTGGCAGCTCTTGAGAATAGAAAGATTCAAACTGCCTTACATTACACTAAATCTTACTACTATGAATTTAACAACAAAAATTCTCAACTCTTTGTTAGAGCTGTCAAGTCTAAGGACGTTATCACACGGGGGAAATCTGCTGGTTAATCCACA